>CAJNRD030001122.1:12117479-12129445 GCA_905319865.3 Cotesia congregata
AAATCATTTATTAGAGACCACTTTTTAGTATTAAACAAATATTACTCAGTATTTAAAATGATTTGTTTGTATTTAATAAATCTGATATTCATTTATTAAATATTAATAAATCTTTTCAAATAATAAGAAATATTTGTTAAGGATTAAAAAGTGATCTCTAATAAATGATTTGTTAAATATTAACAAATATTTGTAACTATAAACAAATCCTTCTAATCAGTGCAGCATATGGTGAAAGGTTCGTTTTTTAATTTTTGATTAAATAGTGAATAAAAAACAAAAACTGTTTTTTTTTTTTACGATACCAAAGATTAAAAACTTTTTTTTTCTTTAAAGAAGAATAGAGAGAGATAATTTTTAAAAACCTTTATTTTAAAAACCTCCAATTCAATGAATTTTTCGTCTACTTATGCGTATTTGTTTATTGCCGCATGTGCGGTCCCACGGTCTAAAACTTAATTTACGTTAAAAAACTCATCTGTCGTATAAACAAAATTTTCACTTTATAAATAATGAAAATCATACATTTAAAAATGTTCAATTTTTTAAAAAATCCTTTTTCTATTGGGAAATAAAATAAATCAATAGGTAGGTTAGAATTAAACATTTTGCAAAAAAAAAACCTCACATAAATTTTTTAAAAATCTACTCTTCCAATAGTTATTTAAGATCGAAGTTGGACTCATGATAAATTAAAAAAAAATTTTACTTAGTTTGAAAAGTTAATCCTTTCCTTGGATAACGAAAAAATGATTAAAATTTCTCATAAGTTCCAGTTTAACGTTAAATAATTTGCAACGAGGTAAATATACAGTATAAGAAAATTATTAGAAATATTCCTGTAGTTTTCATGATAGAATTTTTGAAAAATCTTACCCTTGCGTTTGTTTAAACGATTCTACAAGTTTTTGTAACAAAGAATAACCTACTACTATTTCGACTGCTAAATGTAAATTTTTGACGATTTTTCAATGTATTTTGGAAAGGAAAATCGATTTATTTGAATCCTTTTAATAAATGCCCTAACGTTTTACAAACGATTAGTTATAATAATAAATATTGTATTTTCTGTTTCAGATACATGTTATGTGATCAAAATAAATCCAAAAAGTGCCCAGCGCGTTTACAATATGATGTCGATGAGAACAACGAAAAAATAAACTTTAAACTGACGAATAGACACAATCATAGCAAACCAGAAGTTGATGCATTATTTCGAGAATTCAAGAACGAGTTCAAGAAACAAATAATGGCTACTTCGATCAAACCGTGCATTATATACAACAATTTATGTTTGCGGTGCGTTTTTTAGTATTTTAAAAGAATCCAACAAATTGAATAGCAATAAAATTAGGGGACATTAGAAAATTTTTATTATTGCATGAAAAAAAAGAATAAGTTCAAAAAATTTTTTAAGTGCATGTCATAATATTAATTGAAAAAAAAATTAGATTTGCGGACACAAAAAATTTCAAGGTCAACACAAATCTCTTTAAAAAAATTGATTTAGAGAGGAATTTATCTCGATATATCGTGTTTTGAGGATGAATACATTTTACGACTGTTTGACGAAAACCTATTTTCATTTCTTTTACGTTCTTAATTTTTTTTCAACACCCTTTGATAAATTTTTAAATATAACTAAAGTAATCTTTATGCAATTATCATTACAATGGTTTACAAGGCATACACAGCAACAAATTTTTCAGTTTTTCGTCGAATAAATTTCTTATACAAAATTTTAAACATAAAAACTTAGTACATAAAATTTATTCAAAGAAATGACGAAAAATTTTTTACTATTTAACAGTTCGATTAATTAATAGGACTTTTCAATTTTTTAAACTTTTTGGTTTACATATATGGCTTCTGATGCCTATAATATTCGAGAAGACGAATCATTAAAACATTGTACGTGTTTAGAATGCCAACTAATTAGTATTGAGTAATTGTAAAATGAATAAAAAAAAATCAATCCAATTAATCTTTGCTCTTACTTCAATCCAAGACTGAGCTCAAGATTATTATGCATTTAAATATTCAGTAAAAATTATTTTCTAATTAAAAACATGTTTTTTTTGTGATATATGTTTAGATTCCCCGATGGTGCAGCGTTAGTTCCGTTCAATAGCATGCTATCTTCAATAAATTATTGGCGACGACAGATTCACCCTCCGCAACCTAAGTCACTAAACGAATATGTATCGTACTTGCAAATGGATAGATGGAAAAATTATTTGAGCCGTACCAAAAGTGAATTACAACTGAAGTATATACAAAGCAGTGATAAATCATCAGCAGTTGTTTTGGCCGATAAAGAATATCTACGGACAATCAAGACCAGTCATTTATTAATTGACGCGACATACAAAGTTTGTCCTCGGGCTCCAGCAGAAATCTATCAATTGCTGACCATTATGGCTGTAGTAGGTAAAAATGTAAGATAATGTTTGTAAAACTGTCAATTTTTAATTGTTAAGTACACAGAAAAAAAAATTTCTTGACTGGAAAATAAAATTCTTGGCTCAAGTAAATTTTCGGGTGCCCGAAGGAAGACCGAAGTTGTCTTGGCCGAAGTAAAAATTTTTCTTGAAATTCTATTCTTGGTGGAAGTAATTTTTCTTAATTCAAATTATCATAAATATTTCATACAATAAATTTTTATATTGAATCAAGATTTTTAGATACTTTAGGGAAGTAGTATCTTTCAGTATATAAATTTATGAAAAATTTATTATCGAGATATTTAATTTTTTGGAGCAAGAGAAAAATTTTGTCAAGACAAGAAAATTTACTTCTGCCAAGAACTTAATTTTTTGGAGCAAGAGAAAAATTTTCTCAAAACAAAAAAATTTTCTTGATTCAAATAAATTTTCTTGGATCAAGATACATATTTCTTGAAGCAAGAGAATTAATTTTGTTGAGATAAGTAAAATTTTTTGTGTCAAAAAAAATTTTTTTTTCGCCCAAGAAAATAATTAGGAAGAAAAATATTTTCTTGGCTCAAGTGAACCTTTTTTTCTGTATATGATATGCATAAATACAACATTTATTTTCTTGTAAAGCAATTAAATATCATGTTATTTTTTCAGACACTTCCATTCACATGGGCATTGATGACAAATAAAACGAAAGAAAGTTACACGGACATTTTAAAATATTTTAAAACCGAATTAGCTCCACATCTTAATATCGAGAGCGTCACGTCAGATTTCGAATTAGGAATAATGGGAGCCGTTCGATTGTCTTATATTAATGCTCACCCACACGGGTGCTATTTTCATTTTACACAAGTATGATATTTTTAATAATTTGAATTTTTTTAATCACTATGGACTGTGAGAAAAAAGGAATGAATGGTAATCGGCAAAAATAGTCCCGGAAAAATAGATTTGAAAGAAATGAATCAAGAAAAAATAATTCTGGAAAGAATAGTCATGAGAAACCGATCTATATTTTTTAATATTAAATTGTCCCAATATTAAATCGTATTAAGAGGATTAAACACACAAAATCCATCAAAAAAGAAGGCACAGAATGAAGACAAGCTTTATTTTTCAGTTTAATTCTAACATAAAAGACCCCATTAACTTCTTTAACTCCTATCAATGCCACTTTTTCTTTCAATAAAAAAATGATCTACTTGAAATAAAAATTAGAAATTTTTTTTGATCTGAAGGTCTTAAAGATTGAAAATTAGGTATTTATTATTAAAATTAATGATTTCATTAATTGAATAAGTACCAAAATCAAAGAAAGTGTCAGTAATGGGGTCCTCGCCACTAATGGGTTCTTTTACCCCACACTGATAAAAAAATTAACTTGACTTGAGAGCTAAAATCTTGAACCAAGAATATCATTTTGAAGAAAATGATTTTCTTGTCAAGAGAATAAATTCTTGAGTGAAGAAATTATTCTTGATTAGAGTAAATTTTTCTTGTCTCAAGAATCTATTCTCTTCACTCAAGAAAATCATTGTCTTCAAAATGCTATTCTTAGTTCAAGATTTTGGCTCTTGAGTCAAGTTAATTTTTTTATCAGTGTGGGGTAAAAGAACCCATTAGTGGCGAGGACCCCATTACTGACACTTTCTTTGATTTTGGTACTTATTCAATTAATGAAATCATTAATTTTAATAATAAATACCTAATTTTCAATCTTTAAGACCTTCAGATCAAAAAAAATTTCTAATTTTTATTTCAAGTAGATCATTTTTTTATTGAAAGAAAAAGTGGCATTGATAGGAGTTAAAGAAGTTAATGGGGTCTTTTATGTTAGAATTAAACTGAAAAATAAAGCTTGTCTTCATTCTGTGCCTTCTTTTTTGATGGATTTTGTGTGTTTAATCCTCTTAATACGATTTAATATTGGGACAATTTAATATTAAAAAATATAGATCGGTTTCTCATGACTATTCTTTCCAGAATTATTTTTTCTTGATTCATTTCTTTCAAATCTATTTTTCCGGGACTATTTTTGCCGATTACCATTCATTCCTTTTTTCTCACAGTCCATAGTGATTAAAAAAATTCAAATTATTAAAAATATCATACTTGTGTAAAATGAAAATAGCACCCGTGTGGGTGAGCATTAATATAAGACAATCGAACGGCTCCCATTATTCCTAATTCGAAATCTGACGTGACGCTCTCGATATTAAGATGTGGAGCTAATTCGGTTTTAAAATATTTTAAAATGTCCGTGTAACTTTCTTTCGTTTTATTTGTCATCAATGCCCATGTGAATGGAAGTGTCTGAAAAAATAACATGATATTTAATTGCTTTACAAGAAAATAAATGTTGTATTTATGCATATCATATACAGAAAAAAAGGTTCACTTGAGCCAAGAAAATATTTTTCTTCCTAATTATTTTCTTGGGCGAAAAAAAAATTTTTTTTGACACAAAAAATTTTACTTATCTCAACAAAATTAATTCTCTTGCTTCAAGAAATATGTATCTTGATCCAAGAAAATTTATTTGAATCAAGAAAATTTTTTTGTTTTGAGAAAATTTTTCTCTTGCTCCAAAAAATTAAATATCTCGATAATAAATTTTTCATAAATTTATATACTGAAAGATACTACTTCCCTAAAGTATCTAAAAATCTTGATTCAATATAAAAATTTATTGTATGAAATATTTATGATAATTTGAATTAAGAAAAATTACTTCCACCAAGAATAGAATTTCAAGAAAAATTTTTACTTCGGCCAAGACAACTTCGGTCTTCCTTCGGGCACCCGAAAATTTACTTGAGCCAAGAATTTTATTTTCCAGTCAAGAAATTTTTTTTTCTGTGTACTTAACAATTAAAAATTGACAGTTTTACAAACATTATCTTACATTTTTACCTACTACAGCCATAATGGTCAGCAATTGATAGATTTCTGCTGGAGCCCGAGGACAAACTTTGTATGTCGCGTCAATTAATAAATGACTGGTCTTGATTGTCCGTAGATATTCTTTATCGGCCAAAACAACTGCTGATGATTTATCACTGCTTTGTATATACTTCAGTTGTAATTCACTTTTGGTACGGCTCAAATAATTTTTCCATCTATCCATTTGCAAGTACGATACATATTCGTTTAGTGACTTAGGTTGCGGAGGGTGAATCTGTCGTCGCCAATAATTTATTGAAGATAGCATGCTATGTATAATGTTGTAGTGAGTCGTTTTTTGTTTTTTTTTTTTTTTTTGGGCGAGAGGAGGGAAATCTTCATAAGACACCGGCTAGATGTTGGAGATATTGGTTGCCGGTAGTGTGAGATTCTTACTCACTAAAACCCTCCCCTCTCTTATACCTGATACTGCGGAACCGCGTTAGCATTACTTCGCAGTACCAGGCCCCCTCCACGCTGCTGTTGTAGTGAGCTTGTATCTCTAAAAATGGCAATAGTTCAGATGCTTTGGAATACGAGCATAAGTTTGACAAAGATAGAAGCTGTCAACATCTTTGTGGCGTCCCATACAAAAATATGCTCTAATATGATTTTGTTTTTCGCATGCTATGTCATCAAATATCATAACTGAGTTAGGTCGAGCTTCGTCAGGTTTAACAACCTGCTCATTATCATTGAAAGGATAGTATCCAACACCTTTTATCGGCTCAAGTAAATTTTCCAAAAATTTATACTTTGGCTGATTAAGAGATTCGGAATACAGATAAATATTTTCAAATCTCAAACTGTTTTCATGTGTGATCAATGTCAATAGTGCATTGGTCTTACCGCAATTTGACGGACCACAAAAAACTGCTCTTACACTATTGGGTAGTAATTTACCGTGTCGTTTTTTTATTTTCTTTTGAGGTTCAGTGATACAATCGAAATTAATGACAGGCAGCGCCATTAGTTGTTTCTTAAACCTCATCTTGATAAAGACTGATAGTTTTCCATGAGCGCTACAGTATATATATGAATGATTCTTGGATACTTCATCAGTCTTCAATGAGTCATGAAAGAGTGCAGACGTAAGCGAGGAAGTGGCTTGGTGAATACAATTATCAACAACCTTCCATTTGAATTGCATTTACCGGGATATCAATATTGTGGGCCCGGTACAAAATTGAAAAAGAAGTTAGCTCAAGGTAATCCTGGCATTAATCAACTCGACGTTGCATGCAAAGAGCACGATATTGCATACTCTAAAAATCGAGAAAATCTTACTGCTCGTCACGAAGCTGACAAAGTACTTGCTGAAAAAGCATTGCAACGTTTTCAAGCTAAAGACGCGAGTGTTGGTGAAAAAGCTGCTGCTTGGACTGTAAACAAAACTATGAAAATGAAGAGAAAACTTGGAATGGGATTGAAGAAAAAGCATCGAGGTTTTGGTGGTAAGAAAAAAATCAAGACAACACCTAGAGTACTACCAATGCCTGCAAAAGTTGGAGGATTTTTGCCTATGCTCATCCCTGTTTTGGCTGGACTTAGCGCAACAGGTGCTCTTGCAGGTGGAGCTGCTGGTATAGCAAAAGCTGTGACTGATGCCAATACTAATAGAGAACAATTGGCCGAAAGCAAAAGACACAGTTCTGCAATGGAAGCAATAGCAATTGGAAAAGGAGTGCACTTGAATAAACACAAAAAAGGACTGGGTCTGTACTTGCGACCTCATCCAAAAAACACATAAAGCTACCACATCGAGCTCTGACTGATGTCGATATAAAGAAATATGCTAAAATAATGAAAATTCCACACTTTCGAGGTGTTTTCATGAGAAATGCTTTACCCGAGTCAGGACCAAGAATCAAAGAATCTGCAATTGTAAACCTTGATGATAAAGATGGTCCTGGAACTCACTGGGTGGCGTATAAAAAGTCAAGAGATCAAGTCATTTATTTTGACAGTTTTGGAGATCTCCAACCACCTAAAGATTTGATGCAATATTTCGATGTTGGTAGCGTAAATTATAATCATAAACGATATCAAGAGTACAATACTGTAATATGTGGCCATCTGTGTTTAGAATTTCTCAGTGGAAGGCTATAAATAGAAACTAAATTTGAAAAACAATCAGTCATGGATGATTCGTTTACATTGACACTGTCAGGAGATTCCTCCATCTTGGAGGCAAACTACTTTCCACCAATCGAATTGTCAAGTTCTAAAAATTATGTGCTAGGACTGATTGAACTCTTAACATTTAATTCAATACCTAATATTGATGAAGGTCACAACAAATTTTACTTTGACAAGGATAAACAAATAACAATACCAACAGGAAGTTATGAAATAGAAGATATTGAAACTTACTTGACAGAAGTACTACCAGATGTCTCTCTAAGTTTAAAACCAAATAACAATGAACTTCGATGTCGAATAAAGTGCAACCATCAAATTGATTTTAGACCAGAAAACTCTATTGGACCTCTATTGGGATTTTCTGCAAGGAAATTGGAACCAAATGTCATACATCAATCAGATTTGCCTGTTTCAATTCTCAGTATCAATGCATTGAGAGTTGAATGTAATATAACTTCAGGTGCATACATAAACGAACGCAAAGTACACACGATTCACGAGTTTTTTCCATCAGTTCCACCAGGATATAAGATCAATGAAGTGCCAGCACATGTCGTTTACCTTCCAGTCACTGTACGAACAATACATAACCTTCAATTGAAAATTGTTAATGAACGTGGTACAGTTGTTAATTTTCGTGGAGAAACAGTGACAATTCGTTTACATATAAAATCTATCAGCAGACAATGGTAATTATTTACAATCGTAAAGTTGGAAAAAGCTATAAAACTGAGGAAAGATGGCAAAAAACCATCAGTCCTCGAAAACCTTCCAAAGGGTTAACACCTCAAAACGTAGCATTCCTCAAGAGCCTGGGTCTTCACCTGCGGTGTGGCAAAAAATAAAAATACATTTCTGCTGTCTGTTTTGTGTAATACCATGGAAGACATCTTAACAATTCAGCAAGGCGTTTTCTCTGATGAGTCCATCTCGCATTACGAGGTTCGAGCACATCAACCATATGCATCATCAACATTCAACAACAATGATGAAATCCGTATTGTAGTGCAACATCAAAATCTGTATTTATTACCAAGTAAGAGTAGTCTTCACATACATGGTCGACTAATAAAGAAAGAAGGAAATACTGCAACAGCGTCAACAAAATTTATCAACATGGGTATTTTCTACCTGTTTCGAGAGATACGTTATGTTTTAAACGGTGAAGAAATTGATCGTATAAACAATGTTGGCTTAACATGTGCTGTACAAGGATACCTATCACAGAGCGCCACACAAACTACTCTACTTGAGAACGCTGGATGGCTGAAAAAAACGACCGATTCATTGACTGATGAAAATGGATATTTTGATGTATGCATTCCCCTCAATCTATTGATTTGCAGAAGATTATCGTCGAATCATACCAAACTGCCAACATCAATTAATAATATCAAGATCTCAAACAGATACAGACGCTATTTTTCAAACAGCTGCTGAAGAATTCAAAATTACTCTCCATAAAATTGAGTGGATGATGCCGTACATTAAAGTTGCAGACAAGTAAAATATTCAACTTCTTAATTATCTTTCTGGAGATCCATCAATATCGATGAGTTACCGCACATGGGAGTTGTATGAATATCCACTTTTACCATTAACAACCAAACATGTATGGGCTGTTAAAACATCAAATCAATTAGAAAAACCACGCTACATTGTTTTGGGCTTCCAAACATCACGGAAAAATCAAGCAGATAAAAATGCATGTGAATTTGATCACTGCAGTATTCGTGATGTGAAATTATACTTAAATTCACAATGCTATCCATACGGAAATTTGAATCTCAATATTGCACAGAATCAGTATGCTATATTATATGAAATGTATACAAATTTTCAGGCGTCATACTATAATAAAGAACCTGAACCATTGTTATCAAAAAAGATTTTATATTAAAAGCACCACTGATTGTTATCGACTGTTCCATGCAGAATGAATCATTAAAATCAGGACCTGTAGACATTCGTCTAGAGTTTGAGTCTGCAGCAGCAATTCCAGATCAGACAGCAGCTTATTGCTTAATCATTCATGATCGTATTGTAAATTATAATGCAATTAGTGGAAATGTACGTAAACTTGTATAATATATTTTTCTAATGTTCAATAAAAATAATATATATAAATATAAAAAGAATGTTAATCCATTATTAACCTTTCCAATTTAATCTTAAGTAAGTATGGTCTTCGTGGCTCGTTCAGTCAGGAGGTATGTTGGTTGATATCTGAGTATGTATCAATTGTATTCGAATCCCCGAGCCAACAGAACCACGAAGACCGTACTTTTTGTTTTAAAAATTGAAATTAAAATTAATAATAATAATAATAATTACATATTGGCCGAAAACAAGTTCAAACTTGTTAAATGACGTCATCGATTCCACAGAAAGGTCGAAAATTCTGAGAAAGTCACGTCATTCTTTTCCAACTAATATAGGAAGGAAGGGGAGGGTGGTGTCCACGAAATTTCAAAGAAAACAAAATGGCTGACTTCCACGAAATAGCTGAGTTCCACAAAAATTTAATAAAAACAAAATGGCCGACTTCCACGAAAAAACAAAATGGGCGCCTTCCACGAAAAAACAAAATGGCCGCCTTCCACGAAAAAACAAAATGCCCGCCTTCCACGAAAAAACAAAATGGCTGACTTCCACGAAATGCCCACCTTCCACGAAATTCCCCCGACATCCACGAAATGTCCGACTTCCACGAAATTCCCCCAACATCCACGAAATGGCCGAGTTCCCGCGAAAACTCGGTCGGTAAAACAGATCCCGAGATGATCGATAGCCGAGACAAAACCCTCGACCATATTTACCCTCAGTTGGTAACTCCTGCTCCGATGGTAACCGGTCCTGGAAGCCCCCTTATATCACTACTTTTATTATCTAAAAATTATTTCAAAAAGAGCATTGCTAAAATTTATTTCGATATTTGTCTAAACACCAAAATTCTGTAATTAAATTATTCTAAAATCTTTCGGTTTTAAATAAATCTTTTTATCTAAAGTTCTTTGTCATTACTTAAGTATTTCTTATTTTAAGTATAAGTGAGTTTGCTTACGTATAACAAAACTCCCATTTATCTATTTAATCTCTTCAATATACCTGGGCCCCAAACTAATTACAGGAATTTCCCTGGGCCTTTTGCAAAAATCGAAGGAGACACTAAATGACATTATTCGAATTATCATTTACAATCGTAAAATTTAAATAAAGTCATACTCGATTTTTTTATAATTAATAAATATGTAAAGAAAAATTTCTTTACATAACACATAATTGTCCCGTTACAATCTAAATCACTAGAAAACATTTTAACTTTGCTAAAACATAATTACTTCTATTCTTTATTGAAAAATTGGATAATTCATATAGAGATTCCGAATTATCTTGTCAAGTATATTATTTCCTTGATTCATTACTTTAAAAATCATTTCTATTTTTCCATTGTTTATATTTCTTCAAAATTTTTTGAGCATGTGGTCGAACTATTACTTTTGCATTTAGCAGTGATTCGATGTCACCAATTAAAAGAGATGACTGAGAAGGTTTATTTTTTTCATAGTTAGTGATATCAGTAAACATTTTTAATCGGGACATCCAAGCTTCTTTACAGAGTTTTTTCAAATCGTAACTAGAATAATATTGAGTTTTTTGTACGAATTCTTCAAATTTCTGATTGTTATGAAGACATGGCGAGGTGTAGTGTCTTAATATTTCTCTACGAACTTTTTCGTCTGGAAGGTCTACATAAATTTGTTTCTCTAAACGTCTTAGTAATGCACTATCCAAATTCCTGTAAAATATAATTGTAATAATAAAAATATATACATATATGGGGCATTCCATCCCAAATCAACCAGTTGTGAACTGAACCCCTTTCAATTTGGCTGAAATTTTTTTATCCTTTCCTACCTTATAAAAGAAATTTTCCAGAAAATTTGAAAGTTTTTTTATCAAACCAAAAAAATGTTATGAATCTTTGGAAAAAATGACTTTGTACTTTTGAAATAGTTATAAATTTTTTAAAATTTGACTTATTGGAAATATTTTTTTTTTAATTTTTGTTTTTAAATGCACTTTTTGACAAAAAAATACAAAAAAAATTATTCAAGCCTACCTTCATGTATTTTAACTTCCCGCTAAGAAAATTGAAGATTTTCACAAACGTGTGTATAAATAAAAATTATTATAAAGTTTATTTCTAATGTATTTTAATATTAAGTAGCAAGTAGCAAATTTACTCCTCATTTACACCTCATTTATACTTAAGTTACACCTAATTACTACATTTTTTGCTACACACCGTGTGTGTGTTTGTGTGTGTGTGTGTGTGTGTGTGTGTGTGTGTGTGTGTGTGTGTGTGTGTGTGTGTGTGTGTGTGTGTGTGTGTGTGTGTGTGTGTGTGTGTGTGTGTGTGTGTGTGTGTGTGTGTGT
>CAJNRD030001122.1:12147270-12164961 GCA_905319865.3 Cotesia congregata
GTGTGTGTGTGTGTGTGTGTGTGTGTGTGTGTGTGTGTGTGTGTGTGTGTGTGTGTGTGTGTGTGTGTGTGTGTGTGTGTGTGTGTGTGTGTGTGTGTGTGTGTGTGTGTGTGTGTGTGTGTGTGTGTGTGTGTGTGTGTAAGTATGTGAATCGCTTATAACTTTTGAACGGTTGAACCGATTTCATCACATAACTTCGATATTTCTTTTCGGATCGTTTTTGGTGAAATAAAATAATTTTTAGAGCTTAAAAAACCGCGTTGATCGCCGCCAAGAACGTAATAATCAGTTGATTGGTTTGGGAGATATCCTCGATGAAATATTTGGAAATAAGGATTTTTTCAACATAACTCTGACATTTTTTGGAATAACTTCAAACAGCTCTACCAATCGATTCCAAAAACTAATCAGCTCTAAACATCAAAAAACCACGTCGATTGTCACCAAGCTGGTCAAAATCGGTAGATTCGTTCGAGAGATATCGTGAACGAAAGAAAACCGAAAAAAGTGTTGTAACGTTCCGGTCAAATTCAGGGGCGGGACCTATTTTTGGTAAAATTTGATTGGTTTAAAATTTTACTAAATAAAAATTTGTTTAAAATTTTCAATGACCCCGGGAGTGATTCGTTACTTTGCGTCAGCAAAGTAACGGAAATCTCCCATGATAAGAGAGTCGCCGGGCTGTAGTCTAAACACCAGCGTGAGAGCTGGGCCTGACGACTCTACCAGGGTGTAACCTGAGGTGCAACGTCAACAATTTTAATTCGTACTTTGTATAATTATTCTGCGGATAGTCAGTCCAGGGCGAGTCCCGAAGCTGTAAGAACTGACTCCGCTCTTGGCTTTTTAATCATTTTCATTAAAACTTAACTTCAATTTTTAATTATGAGTTTTTATTTGAATAAACTCACAGGGGTACACGCTTAATAGCGTGGCTTCCTCTGTTTTCCTACCCTGAACGCTGAAGTTCAGCGTTCAGTTAAAATCCTTCACTCGCGACCAATGACAGGCCCACCTGGAATCTATCGATACCCTCACGAGGCCAAATCTGGACATAAATTATTTAAAATTAAATAACCCAAAATTCGGGAACGTTACAGTGGTGCTGTGACCAGGATGTCATAGTGTACACGAGTGAAGTGATATTTGTCAAAGTGTATAAGTGAGGATAAAATTCACTGGGTGGCAGTTAAATACATTTATTTGAGTTCGGTAAAATTTGAAATATTAATTAAATGTTGCCGAATAACTTAACAAAAAAAATATTTTCCACTAGATGATCTACAATTGAATTTGTGAACAATTAATTGGTGAATCTTATACTTATTGAAACAGTGTAGTACAAATTTATCGCCGATTTTTGGGTTTCGGAAATCGTTGTGCAAATGTAGTTCACCAATTATTAACATTCTAATTTTATATCAGTGTTGCTGCGGACTATTTGAAAACGTGTAATAAACTACACGATGATTAACCACCCACAAAAGTGTTGATACGAACTTAAACTCGATGAGAATTTTGTCGTGATAGAATTTTATCACGTACAGAAATATTAAATATTTCTCAGAGAACTTTTATATCACAATTGCTTTTCCATACAAGTGTATTGACTGTTTAATAAGAGAAGGATGCGGTATCCGACGGACTACTCTAGTGAAGCTGTGACGAATATCGTTCAACCTCAAGGAGTATGTCTACAAATAATGGGATACATCGTCAATTTCAGCATGGATAAGCAGTTTTTTTTATTAATTTTATTCTTTTTATTTTATTATTTCGAATAAGATTAGTTTCATTTAAATAACTGACAACAATTTGTTAACGATTTCAATTACAGCAACTAAAGTTTGCTATAAATAATTAATTTAGATTGAACAAAAAGAAATAATGAACTTATTTGTTCATATGAAGTGAAACAGTTTAATCATTTTATATTTGAGAGTTGCGTTTTTTTTTTTAGAAAAAGAAAATAAAAATAAAATTAGTAAAATTGAAATGATTATCAAATCGACTTAATGATCTGTCAAAATTGAGATTTATTAATGTTGAAATTTATAATACTGATTCGCTTTATGTTACAGCAATTTAATTAATCATCAGATAACTCTCATGCGAGTTTTTATCATAGCTCATTTTAGAATTTCTATTATGGGATCGCGTTAGCATATATTGCTAATCGTAGTTTTGATAGACAAAAGTCTTATACTGATAAAGTTCACGAAATTCGATATCACAAAGAGTAATTGTGGAATTTCATGTTAGAATAACTGATTTCGGTATTTGAAAAACTGGAGTCTAATGCTAGAATAGTCTACGTGCATTCAATATCACACATCTATAGAAATTCCAACAAATAAGAGTCGAAACAGGCGTTTCATTTAAGTTTCTACCGATAATTTCGAGTGTTAACCGCATGGAGGTCGGGATTAATTTTATTATTAAATGCCAAACAGTGTAATTTAGAGAAGTACTATTTTTTTTACAAAAAGTTTAAAATTAATAGTCGATTATAATGTTGCAATTATCAGTTTTGGAAGCTTTCGCACTTGTTCCGAATTTCGACGGCTCAAGCGCAAATGTTTTAGATTTTATGAGCTCTTGTAAAAGAGAATGTTCTTTACTTTTGTCAAGAGAACAAACTAAATTTTTACTATACCTGATAAATAAATTTAAAGGGCATGCGTGGGATATGATTAAAAATCTTTGTTTCGTTAATATCCAAGATTTTGAGAGTAAAATGACTTCATTATTCGTTCCCAGATCTTTATTGGATGATTGGGAAATTATTTCTGAACAAGTCGAAAAATTGACAGTGACACTATTGCAAACCAAACCTGTACTTTTATGCGACTCGAATCCAATAACGTCTATACTTAATAAAAATACACTGGAATTAGAGCAATCCGCGTTAGTTGTAGAGACTTCTGAATCTAAAAATTCAGAAACTCATTTTAACCGATTAAATCGAGCCTTAGGGGGTACCAAGATGGGCCGTCTCAACGAGCAAAGAGTTCTCGCGCAGACGAAATGCCCGGTTTTGTCGTTTGGAGACATCGAGATTTTTGAAATCGGGAAAATTCTTGACATTAATGCGTTAAAACTGGTGATTCATCAGTAAGACATGAGTTGCTCTATTCACCAGGTGGTTAAGATATATTAAAGCTGTTGGATCCGGGATATTGTTCACCCTCAGGAATTACACCTAATGTAAAAACTGTCATGAGTAATATAAATCATATCTGTAACGTCAGTAAAAAGGCTGATGAACCCACAATGCTCAAATATTTAACATTAGTTAAACATTTTGCTGTAACAGCACGATTAAATTATTTCGGGATACTAAAATTGACAACGATTCAAAAGAGCTCAGGATTCGAAATCTGCATTAAGAACTTTAAAAAAGGAAAATTTAAAATAAGGTTGAAGGTTCCTCCAGACAAAATAATCCTTTAAAGGTAAAGCTTACATGAACAAAATTTTCTGAACTTGGCGATTCAATGATTTCAAACGATTATATACCATTGACTTATGGTTATTATTTAAGTAATCTATAATTTTACTAAGAACTAGTCTCCCGAGTAAATAATGAGAATTTATACTCGACGAGACATTTCTAGAAACCTCGAAAGACATCCACTGCTGACTAACAGCGGTCGATTTGTCAAAATTCTACGGTATAAGAATTAGATGTAATTCTGATAAACTGAATAAAGATTACTAATCATAGTTATAAATTAAGCATTTGAGAGTAAATTAATGAACACGTTGGATGATTATAGTCGATATACATATGTTTTTCTATTGCGTCGAAAATTATAAGCCACAGCAGTGATTAAAAATTTCATTGAATTTTGTATCACACAATTCAACTCCAAACCGAAAGCTTTTCGATCAGATTTGGGTGGGAGGCGAGTACACAAATCACGATTTCAAAGAACATTTAGAGCACAACGGGATCCAATTTCAACACACAACACCATACACCCCAGAACAAAATGGTGTTGCAGAGCGAAGAAATAGATATTTGGTAGATGCAATTAGAACTATGCTAATAGATGCTCAACTTCCAAATAAATATTGGGGAGAAGCTGCACTGACTTCCGTATACTTGCAAAACCGCCTACCAACTCGAAAAAGATCAGTTACCCCGTATGAATTGTTACACAAGACGAAACCCAGCGTTAAACATCTCCGAGAATTCGGATGCAAGGCCTACACTCACATTCCCAAACAAAAACGAGATAAACTCAAAACGAAGGCCAGAGAATGTGTCTTTGTTGGTTACTCACAAAACTCAAAAGGATATAGACTCTTAGAACCATCATCAGGGAAGATCTTTATAAGCCGGGACGTCAAATTCATCGAAAACTCTCGAATTCCAGGGGAAGATATCGATAAAACTGATTTCTACTTAGAGCAGGAAACTCCATTGCTAGAAAACAATCAAGAAATAGTATATATTCCCTCTGATCCTTCAAACGAACTCTTATCAACAAAACAACCTGCTGAAGTGCGTCATTCAGGGGAAATTACAGATGAGCCCTCTAATGATGTCGAATGCATACCTCTAGCAGAGAGAATTGATCACAAACCAGCGGACCAGCAAAGAAAAACTCAATTGGAAGACTTGAACGACAATGATAATGAAGAGCAGGATTATCAACTACGAGATCTGGATGACGATGAAGAACCAAAGACAATTGATCAAGCTTTGAGTGGACCATACGCTCAACAATGGACTAAAGAGCTATGGTGGAATAACTAGAATCACTCGAACAAAACGAAACCTGGGACCTTGAACTGATTCCAAGAAACAAAACGGCGATTCGATGTAAGTGGGTTTTCAAAATTAAGAAATCTTCTGACAATACGGCAGAAAGATTTAAGGCAAGACTTGTTGCACAAGGTTTTTCCCAAAAGTTCGGGGTCGATTATGAAGAAGTTTTTGCTCCAGTTGTCAAAGCAACAACGATAAGAACTTTATTATCCATCGCTGGAAAAAGAAAATATCTTGTACAGCATTTGGACGTAAAGACTGCTTTCCTTAATGGAAAACTTAAAGAGGTTATATATATGAAGCAGCTACCTGAACACGTTGAGTAAGGAAAAGAAGACTTTGGATGCAGGCTTAATAAAAGTCTTTATGGATTGAAACAATCAGCATAATCCTGGTACGAAAAGCTCAATGAGACCTTGATCACCTACGGATTCGTCCGCTGTGATAGCGATCCTTGTTTGTACAAACATCGTAATAGTATTCGCACTTACTTCGTGGTAAATGTCGATGATATTATGATTGCAGGATCATCAAAAACTAGGATAGATAATATTATAACAGTTCTTAACCATGAGTTCAATCTTACTAATGTTGGCAACATCCGATGTTACCTTGGCGTACAAGTTACGAGAAATGAAACCGGAGATTCCTCCATACATCAGCGAAATAACATTAATAAGGTATTAATTCAAACCAGACTTAATGACGCTAAATTATCAAACTATCGAATGAACACAGAATACGATGAAAATCGTTTGGAATAACCTGAATTAAAAATTGATTATTATAGCAAACTCATTAGAAAATTGTTATATATATTGTGACGTTATTTTTCGATAGGGGTCTATGTTAAGTGAACGTCACATAGCACAGTCCTATAAATCTATCTTTTGTTACGTCTTGTGATAACTCAAAATTATTTTATTTGGTTTGAAATAGAGATGTACACTGGTCACGTGACAAGTAATTTTACAGACTTTTTACGGTCACAAAACGGTTTTGTGACCGATAGTGTTATGACGAGACGGTCACAAACTATCGCCATCTAGCGGAATTAGCTTCAATTATAAATAATAATGTATTTTAGCGGTTATATAGAGTTTATTTTGTCCTTGTCTACTCAAAATTTATGCACGCAGCTATATGAATAAACTAGAGAGATTAGAGTTTTATGAAATGAAATTAATATGTATTTAAATATTATAAGTAAACAAATAAATAAAATTATTTTTTTATTAAACCTAACAACTAAGATGTTATGACAGTAAAAATATCCAAAGAAAAAAGTATCATTATTTGTTAATTTCAAGCAAAGTTGTAAATAATAGAATTATTTAAATTTCGTTATTACCCTTTAACAAATTATACTCATTATAACGACATTTTATTTTTTTTCAAACCTCTTATCTTTCAGGGAAATACTTCCCAAATAATTAAGTCATTATTGTAAAAAAAACCGTCACGGGACGTCTACGTAGTTGTATTTGACGGTAACAATTGTGACCGGGCTTGTGTCCGTCAAAAAAAAAAAAAAAACACACACACACACATATCTACAGTACAGAGGATGGATACCTCAGTACCGGCGAGGGAAGGCATGAAAACGGGCTTGAACTCGTCGTTATCAAGCGACCGTTACGACAGCAGGGTGGACTCCATGGTTCTGCTGTCTGGAAATGCTACAGGAAGTACGCAAGAGAGAGCAATTAACAAGAGTATTGATAGGCCTCATGCCCAAGAAGCAGCGATAACAGCAAGCGCTGAAATGAAGAGAACAAACTCACTGGAACGCCTTGAAAAGCTGACCATTGACTTGCAGGATTTCGTCCTATCCAAGGTCAATATTCATAAGGAGCTCAAGACAAAGACGACAGTGTAGTCAACGCCCTGCAAAGATTTAGAACACTGGATGAGGATTGGCAGGCAACACGACGACTAACGCCTCGCATTACGCCAGAGAAAAGCAGTCAAGCTGTTATTGAGACTGAGGAATCAATGGACACCGGTGCCGATGGTGACGGCGAATCTATTGCTGACGACAAGAGTGAAGGTGTTCCCAAGTCTAATAAGAGGAAGGACCGAAACTCGCCAGATCCAACAGAAAGGCGAGTGGCAAAGAAGAAGGACCTGAAGTCAAGTCCTCCGAAAGACGTGACGAAGCAGAACGCCGAAAATAAAGACGCAGCTGCCTGGCAAAACGTCCAATCAAGGAAGGAGAAGAGGAGACTAGCCGAAGAGCAGCTCCTAAAGCAGACTTCGAAGGAGCCCAGGCCGGAGCGTAAGCGGGAAAAACCCCGCAAATGGATCAGACCCGACGCACTGATCATTCGCCCGGCTGAAACGGAGAAATACGCCAAGATCCTGCGTCGAATCAAGCAGTCCATCCCTGATGAACAGGTCCGTACGACCGTGGAGAAAATCCACAAGACCAATACCGGGGACATGCTGAACACACTTTCGAGAAAGAGTGCTGATAGAGGCGAAGCCCTACAAAAAACCATCGCGGACATCCTTAAAGAGGAAGCCAAAGTGATATGCAAAGGGCCACAGGAGACTATCGAGATCCGAGACGTCAATGACGACACGACGAAGGCAGAAATTCAAACTGGATGGAAAAAAGAAGCAGGAGAAACCTGTGGAATACCTCTGGAGTCGATCACGATCCGTAAAGCCTACAGAGGTACTCAGACTGCTACAGTGACGCTACCAGCGACAACTGCACAGAAGTTACTAGAAGGAAACAGCAAAGTGAGAATTGGTTGGGCCAACTGTCGAATAAGAGCAACGAAGAGACCTGTCCAATGCTTCAAGATCCGTAAGGCCTACAGAGGTACGCAAACGGCTACAGTGACACAACCAGCTGCTGCAGCACAACAGCTACTGGAAGGAAGCGGCAAAATAAGGATTGGCTGGGTCAATTGCCGAATAAGAGCAACTAGAAGGCTAGTCCAATGCTTTAAATGCTGGCATTTTGGACATGTTGGGCCCCAATGTAAAAGACATGTAGACCGATCTAAACTCTGCATCAGATGTGGACAAGAAGGGCACCGTATCGCTGACTGTAAAAATTCTGCCAAGTGTGCAATATGTGCTGAGCAGCAAGGAGCAAAGGACGTGGCTCACCATGCCGGCATCTACAGATGCCCGGTGTTTCAGGAGGCGCTCCAGAAGTTGACGAACAAACAAGCATGAGGATATTGCAGCTCAATCTCAACCATTGTGAGGCAGCGCATGACCTGCTCATGCAATCCGTGCGAGAATTAGAGCTGGACTTGGTACTGATAGCAGAGCCATATAAACACCTGAGTACCCAACCCTGGGAATCTGACAGCATATCCAAAGCTGTCATCTGGTCATGTGGCAAGCTTTCTTTCCAAAATGCAGTCGACAACAGCAATTCCGGCTTTGTAGCAGTATCAGTAGAAGGCATCCGCTTCTATAGCTGCTACGCATCACCTAGCCTCTCCATTGTTGACTTCACTGATTTTCTGGATCGACTAACCGAAGATGCGAAGCAATACCATCCAGTAGCGATAGCCGGAGACTTCAACTCCTGGGCAGTTGACTGGGGCAGCAAACATACAAACGCACGAGGGAAAGCACTACTGGAGGCCTTTACTACACTAGATGTAGTTTTGCTCAACAGTGGTGATACGCCGACCTACACCAAAGGTGACGCAAGCTCAATTGTAGACTTCACGTTTGTCAGTAATAGCCTTGCTAGAGGCGACTGCAACTGGAAAGTGTTGGACATCTACACTGCCAGCGACCATCATGCGATATTCTGGGAAATATCAAGCGACCAGAACCCCAAGAAACCAGTCAAGCAGACTAACATCGTTGGTTGGAAGGTAAAATCTTTTGACCCAGAAGCATTACTAATAGCCCTCGATGGTGATCCGATCAACACTGGATGTGCAGAAAAACAGACTAAGGACCTGATGAGGAGAGTAACAGATGCTTGTGATGCCAGTATGCCTTGTAAACGTGGCATAAATTCGAGACCTTCGGTGCATTGGTGGAACGACCACATCAGCATCCTTCGTAAAGAGTGTCATAAGAAAAGAAGAATCTCTCAGCGCGGCTTTCAACGGCCCAACTCAATGGAGCTGATCGCAGAGTACAAAAAGGCGCGCCGTGAACTGAATAAAGCCATCAAAGAGAGCAAAAGAAGATGCTGGAAAGAGCTTATATACGAGGTGGATAAAGACGTGTGGGGTAGGCCTTATAAGGCGGTTATGACCCATCTGAAAAAACAACAAATGCCATCACCTACGTGTCCCCAACTTCTTCAGAAAATCGTCACTGCATTGTTTCCACAGCAACGCAACTTCGATTACCAGTTGGCGCCAGGCGAATTGGACGACATCCCACCTGTCACTGAAGAAGAACTGCTGGAGGTTTGTAACCGTGTAGGGAATAATAAAGCGCCGGAATTGGACGGAATCCTTAATTTAGCCTTGAAAACCATCATAAAGGCAGCTCCAACATTATTCCTAGACGCTTATAACGCATGCCTCAAGGAGGGGACTTTTCCTCGTAAGTGAACACAGCAACGATTGGTACTGTTACCTAAAGGGAAGAAACCACCGGAAGAACCGTCATCTTACCGACCACTTTACATGCTAGATACGGCGAGTAAGATATTTGAGTGCATAATTTATCAACGAATAGTTGCAGTAGTTCACCCACTCCTGGCAGACAACCAGTATGGATTCAAGAAAGGACGATCAACCCTGGACGCGATCAATCTGGTTGTTAGCACGGCTAAAGAAGCGATCGCAGGAACCAGATGGAAGGGTGGCACAAAGAAGTATTGCCTAGTAGCGGCATTAGACATTAAAAACGCCTTCAATTCCGCCAACTGGAACTGCATCATGCAAGCTCTTCGAGAGAAAAACGTCCCAGAATACCTGTGTAGAATAGTGGCCAGCTATTTCACCGATAGAGTGCTTAAATACGACACAAAAAATGGTCAAAAAGAGTACGATATTACCGGACGTGTACCCCAGGGCTCTGTACTTGGTCCACTGCTGTGGAATATCATGTACGATGGCCTATTGAGATTGAAATTGCCAAGAAGTGTAAAACTCGTAGCGTATGCAGACGACGTAGTTGTAGTAATCGTCGCTAAACACCTTGACGAGATTAACAACATGTTCGACATCACCTTCGAGCGAGTCCATCGGTGGATGAATACGGTAAACCTGCATCTGGCTACACACAAAACTGAGGCAGTGCTTATATCCAGCAGAAAAGCGTTAGAGACCATCAAGCTGAAAGTCGGCGAACAAGAAATCACATCACAACCTTATATCCGATATTTGGGAGTGATGCTTGATGCCCGTCTCAACTTTAAACAGCAAGTGGAACACGTCAGTGCCAAAGCGTCAGTAGTGAGGGCTAGTCTTGCACGACTGATGCCGAACGTCGGAGGCCCGAAGCAGAGACTACTACTATCGTTTGTCACATCGGTGCTCACATATGGAATATCCATTTGGGCAGACGCACTGAAGTTGCAAAAATCATGGAGGAAAGCTGGACCAGTATATCGACTGAGCGCTGTAAGACTAGCCAGTGCATTCCGCACGATATCAGAAGTAGCAGTGTGTGTCATTTCCGGAACTTTGCGCCTCAGAGTTCTAGCTGATGAAAGACGGAACCTTAACCAACGAGAGGTCAACCACACTAAGTGCCGAGGAACTCAGAGCTGAAGAACGGCAGAACAGCATCGCACGATGGCAATCGCAGTGGGACGCCGCGACAACAGGAAGATGGACACACCGTCTCATACCGAAGATCGACGTTTGGCTAAACCGGAGTCATGGCGAGGTCAATTACTATTTGACGCAGATGTTGTCAGGACATGGATGTTTTCGGACGTATCTTCACCGCTTCAAGCATGATGATTCACCGGAGTGCCCGTCCTGCCCAGGAATCAATGAAGACGTGGAGCACGTTTTCTTTGAGTGCCCACGATTTTACCCACAGCAAGATGAGCTGGAGATAATCCTGAAGAAGAAAATCCAACCAGAGACAATAGTAGAAGCAATGCTGTCATCAGAGGCTGCCTGGAATGCCGCAAACACGTTTGCAACAGAAGTCCTTATAGACTTGCGTTTCATCGAAAGAAAAAGAGCAAATGACAACAACTAGAAGAAAGGAAAAATAATACCTTAGTTACCAGAAGGAAGAGCAGTCGCTATATCCTCCTCCCACGAAGTAATGCCTAACGGCGGTTTCCATGAGGGATTAGAGGTAAGAGGAAAGGGGTTTAGGGTTTAGTGGGTAGGGGCGCTAGCGTCGAGTTTTAGTATGACGCTGCGTCGAGTCGCCACATATCCAGGCCAAACAACTACGCCTAGAATCCGTAAAAAGGATTCCCCCCCCCTAATGGGAAAAAAACACACACACACACAAACACACACACACACACACACGCACACATAAACACACACACGCACACATAAACACACACACACACGGCCGGCGTACTGGTGGTCAGCAGACATAGCAGAACTCCGGAAAAAATGCCACAAACTACGTCGGCTAGCAACGAGAGCTGCAAAACGCTCCCCTAATCAAGATCTACTTCTGAGCGAGTATAAGCAGGCCAAAAAGAACCTCAACCGGGCAATCAAAGCGTGCAAAGCGAAATTGTGGCAAGAGATCTGTAATGACCTTGATGATGACATCTGGGGTAAAACCTACCAAATTGTCACCAAACGACTTGGAAAGGCTTCACTAGAAGCACCGAAATCACCTGCTTTAATGAGCAGCATCGTAGTGGAGCTGTTCCCCAAACACCAACCAAGGGAAAAAAGACATTATGTGAAAAACAGTGTAACACTTCACAATCGAGGAGTTACAGGATGCAGCGAAGACCCTCAAGTCAGGAAAGGCACCCGGCCCTGATGGCATATCAGCATCGGTGATCAAGACTGTAGCCCTGGAATATCCAGACATACTCCTGAACACCTACAATGCATGCTTGGCAACTGGCACGTTTCCCGCGGTCTTGAAGCGGCAGAGATTGGTTCTGCTAGATAAAGGCAAAGGTGGCCTTGTAACACCCTCGTCGTTCAGACCACTCTGCATGTTGGACGTTGCTGGGAAATTGCTCGAAAAGCATATACAGGAAAGATTACGGAACGATATCGATCGTGCTAGAGGTTTTGCCGCAAACCAACATGTCTTCCGGAAAGGACGTTCAACAGTCAGTGCGATCCAGAAAGTCGTAGGAACAGCGAGAGAAGCATGGACTGGTAGCCTTAAAGCTCGTAAAGTATGAATTCTCCTCACGCTAGATATCAAAAACGCATTTAACAGCGCAAATTGGGGAGACATTATAGACGCTCTGGAGCACAAGTTTTACGTGGAGCCAGAAAATCTGGCACTAATCGACAATTACCTTGACGATAGAAAGCTTATAGTTGAAACTACTGAAGTCCCACAAGAATACGCCATAACAGCTGGCGTGCCGCAAGGCTCAATAATGGGGCCTGATCTATGGAACGCAGACTACGACGAGCTTCTTGAAATCCCGTTGCCAGAGCAAGTAGAGCTAACAGGCTCTGCAGACGACGTTGCAGCCAATATAGTGGCAGACAGCGTACAATAGGTCGAACTGCCAGTTCGGGAAACCATCGACACCGTCGAGACTTGGCTTGATAAGCATCACCTGAAACTCGACAAATAGAAAACCGAGATGGTTGTTTTGACACGTCAAAAATGGTTCCCAAAAATATTCGCTGTGGACTTGGGAGGAACAACACTCACGTCAACGAGGGCCCTGCGCTATCTAGGGGTAATCATAGACGAGAAACTATCTTTCCGTGAACACCTCGACAGTGCATGCAAGAAAGCCAGCAAGACTGTGTCTAGCCTAGCACGAATTATAACCAACACCATGGGACCAAGAACAAAAAAGAGAAGAGTTCTTCTAGAAGCAGTCCACTCGGTACTGCTTTATGGAGCGGAGATATGGGCAGACATATTAAAGCAGAAGACCTACCGGTGAAAGATAGCAGCAGTTCAGCGGCGAGGTGCTCTCAGGCTTGCCTGCGCCTACCGCACAGTTTCAGAAGTGGCAGTATGGGTCATTGCGGGAGCCGCGCCCATCAACTTATTAGCGTTCAAAAGAGCAAAACTCTACGACTCTAAAATCGGCGGCGAAAACATAAAGGAGGCAAAAACGAGGATAAAAACGGAAACGCAGCAAGAGTGGTAGGACCGATGGACGTCGGGAGAGACAGGCAGATGGACAGCGCGACTGATCCCAAACATCAACGCCTGGCTCTCTCGGAAACACGGGGACACGGATTTTTTCCTGACCCAACTACTGACAGGACCTGGGCAGTACAACGCCTATCTCTTCAAGATGGGTTTACACAACACACCAACAATCGCAACAAACATCCGCAAAAAGGATTCCCCCCCCCAAAGAAAAAAAAAAAAAACACACACACATACATACATACATACATACATACAGTTGCACGGACACCATCGCGGGAATAGTCAGAGAAGCTTCCTGTGACCTTAAAACGTTGAGATCTGATAAAAACTCGAATTTCTCAAAACGGGGTAAAACCAATAACTTCCCGATTTTTGAAAATTTTCAATTTTCTTAGCGGGGCGTTAAAAATTTTTCAAATGGGTTTTTTTGGAATAACTTTCAAACGGCTCTACCGATCACTTTAAAAACTAATCAGCTCTTAATATCAGAAAACCACGTCGATCGCCGTCGGTCCGATCAAAATCGGTTGATTCGTTCGTGAGTTATCGTTGACGAAAGAAAACCGAAAAATGTGTTTTTTCCGAATGACTCTGGAATTTCTTTTTCTATCAATTTAAAATTACAGATTATGAAGCTTGAAAAACTGCGTTAAATGCTATCAACGCGTGAAAATCGGTAGATTAATTCATAAGTTAGATCCCTGTCAAACTGGGTTTCGTGAGGGAATGAGTACGCAAACGGCATTACTTCGATTATGTGATGATACACGTGCTGGAATTGATGAGCGGTTGATATAACTGTTGCAGTATTTTTTGACTTTACAAAAGCATTTGATAGTATAGATCATTTGCTGCTACTGATGAAGCTACGAGAACTGAATCTTTCAGAGAGTACACTAAGGTGGTTTCATTCGTATCAGACGTGCAGGCGTCAGGCGGTAAAAAATGAGGATAATGTCTTGTCATGGAAAAAGCTGACTAGTGGAGTGCCTCAGGGGAGTGTGCTTGGCCCGCTGCTGTATGCACTGTTTGTTTCGGAGCTTGGTTCTGTGATAGACTGTAAGCATATATTTTATGCTGATGATCTAGTGGTCTATGTTAATTGCAAAATGGAAGGAATTGGGCAGGCAGTGGATGGGCTCAATGCTACGATAGTGCAAATTGAAGATTGGTGTCGTCACAATCGGCTCAAACTTAATGAGGCTAAGACAAAAGCTGGTATTTTCGGCAGTCGGCAGCATGTTAGCAGTCCAATTTGTCAGAATGCACCTAGTGTGCTCGTAAATGGAGTGCCTGTTGTCTATGTCTCCACTGTCAAGTATCTTGGTGTTCTCTTGGACAGTACTTTGTCTTGGCATGACCAAGTGGTATCCACTAGCTAACAAGCGATGAGTTGTCTTGCTCGATTGAAAATGAACAGTAAGGTGCTATGTGCTTCAATGCGGAGAAGGCTGGTTGCTGCTCTGATATTGCCTATATTTGATTATTGCAGTGCTGTATTGACAAATATTTCTGGGACTTTGCAACTTAGGCTCCAGCGGAAGTTTAATGCTTGCATCAGGTTCATATTTGGAGCTAGGTGGTTTGAGCACATAACACCTTACAGGAGGAGACTTGGATGGTTGACGCTCCGAAGTAGGCGTGAGCTTCTAATTTTGAGTCTGGTGTATAAAATGCTGAATATGCAGCATCACAAGTTGTTGCATTCGAACTTCAAAATATTGCTTGATGTCAGGGGTCGTGCTGAGCGTAGAAATCAAGTTCTGTATCAGCCTGGCTGTAGGACTGTTGCCTATGAAAACTCGTTCTTGTTGACTGCAGTGAGGGAATGGAATCAGTTACCGAGTGATCTTGTGGCCGTGAATTCATCAGCTGAGTTTCAGACGTTGTGTAACAAATTAATTTTTGATAAAGACATTTGAACTAGAGAGTCAATAATAATAACTGTTTATTTACTTATATGATTAAAATTTTATTCAAAATGCTGTCTAATTTTGTATTTAAACTACTTTTCAATTCTGTATTCAAATTACCTTTTAATTATGTATTCAAATTACTTTCTAATTTTGTATTCAAAGTACTTACTCACTATGTAATACTATTAAATTTCTACGGCCTTTAAGGAACGTCAGTTCTAGGGCCGAATTTCTTCAATAAATAAATAAATAAATAAATAAGATTGCGATTTAAAAATTTAAAAAATAGTGTTATATCAAACTTCTATTATAATTTTGAGCTCGGAGAGCTTAAAATAACACACAAATTGTAATTATGAGCTTGAAGAGCTCAAAAACATCATGTGAAATTTCAAGCGTTTAGGTATAGAATTGGCGGGAAGTTGCAGGGATGGCCTTTAAGGTCAACCGTTTTCCTAATTTTTTAATTTATAAACCAAAATAAAAAATTTACAAACTGAATTTCCCGCCTCTTAACATTTGCCATCCTAGGCTCAGCCTACTCATCCTGCTGGTAAATCCGCCACTGAGCCTAATATCTGTAGTTTATTGGTTACATGTTTTTTTGTAAAGTTCACTATCCTCACATTTACAACAACAAAATATATTTTATTTATTATTTCACTCACATGAAAACAATGGCGCTTACGATTCTCTTTAGAAAGTACTATGGCGCTTTGCCATTTGTTCATCAGTGTGCTGCGCTCTATTTGTCTTATCGAAGATAAGAACGTGCGGAATATTTAAATCTAAAATTAAAGTCAATATTATTGAATTGTCGATATTGTATTGACAAGTCAATAATATGACCTGTATGTTTTTGTTTAAATAAAATAAATGGTATTAAGCGTACACTTCATAATTTTTCAAGCCTTTTGAATCAATTTTGAATTCACGTCTATGAAGAACTGATTTTTTTCAAATAAAAAACATAGATCAAAAATTCGATAAGTACCCTGATATATTTCTCAGAATCTCCGCGCCATTTGCTGACCAAAGAACTAGCTGTTATGTTGAAAAAGGTCCAATCACACTCAGTAGCAACGGCTTTTGCGAGCATGGTCTTTCCTGTAAAAAAAAAAAAATGATTTCTTTTAACAATCTTAACCCAGGTAGATCCAAATTACGGTGAAACAGCGTAATCAGGGTGATTCACGGTGAATTCAAGGTAAAAAATTAGGAAAACGGTTGACCCTAAAGGCCATCCCTGCAACTTCCCGCTAATTTCATATCTAAGCGCTTAAAATTGTACTTATGACGTTTTTGAGCTCTTCAAGCTCAAAAATATAATTTTCGTATAGTTTTGTAGCTCTCCGAGCTCAAAAAACTGATGAAAGTTTAATAAAACACTATTATTTAAATTTTCAAACTGCAATAACTTTTGAATAAATAAACCGATTTTCACGCGATTGGCGGCATTCGACGCAGTTATTCCAATTCTATAATATATTTTCGAACACGAATTGATCAGACCGGAACACGTTTTTTCGATTTCTTTCGTCAACGATAACTCACGAACGAATCAACCGATTTTGACCGGCTTGGTGGCGATCGACGTGGTTTTTCGATGTTGAGAGCTGGTTAGTTTTTGGAATTAATCGGTCAAGCCCTTTGAAAGTTATTCAAAAATAACCACATTTAAAAATTTTTTTTTTTGCAGTTTTTTTAAGATTTCTCACACACACCAACACACACACAATTCCCTAGAGTGCCCGTCCTGCCCAGGAGTCAATGAAGATGCAGAGCACGTTTTCTTTAAGCGCCCACGTTTTTACCCACAGCGAGATGAGCTGGAGAATATCCTGAAGAGGATAATCCAACCAGAGACAATAGTAGCAGCATTGCTGTCATCAGAGGCTGCCTGGAACGCCACAAACACGTTTGTCACGGAAGTTCTCTCAGACCTGCGGTCCATAGAAGGAAGAAGAGTAAATGACGCCCATTTGAAGGAGAAAAGAATAACTCCTTAGCCACCAGAAGAAAGAGCAGTAGCTAGATCCTCCCCTCACGAAGTAATGCCTGACGGCGGTTTCCATGGGGGATCAGAGGATAGAAGAGAAAGGGGTTTAGGGTTTAGTGGGTAGGGGCGCCAGCGTCAAGTTTTAGTATGACGCTGCGTCGAGTTGCCACATATCCAGGCCAAACAGCTATGCCTAGAATCCGTAGAAAGGATTCCCCCCCTAAGGGGAAAAAAAAAAAAATTAGAATAACGGTTCACCCTAAAGGCCATCCCTGCAACTTCCCGCTCATTTTGTACTTAAACGCTTCAAACTACACATTACGTTTTTGAGCTCTTCGAGCTCAAAAATATTATTTTTATGTCAATTTGAGCTCTTCGAGCTCAAAACTCTAATAGCAGTTTAAAGACACAATTTTTTTGAATTTTCAAACGGCAATAACTTTTGAATGAATGAACCGATTTTCACGCGGTTAGCGGCAATCGACGCAGTTTTTGAAGCTCCATGAAAAATTTTCAAGTTTAAATCGATCAAGCCATGAATTTCGAAGTTATTACAAAAAAACACTTTTTTCGATTTTTTTCGACAACGATATCTCACGAACGCATCAACCGATTCTTACGTTTTTGGTGGCGATCGATGGGGGTTCTCAAGGTTAAGAGCTGATAGTTTTTTGAGACCGATCGGTTCAGCCAATTTCAGAAATTTGAAAAAAAATGAAAAAAAAACAACTTTTTCTGACACTTTTTTTTCTCTTTTTTTG
>CAJNRD030001122.1:12182525-12196233 GCA_905319865.3 Cotesia congregata
TTTCGTTTGAATTCGCGCTCTCATAATAGATAGCGCTCTAATAACAGGTAGCGTCACCTGTTGGATGCACTAGGTGCATCACATAATATATTTCTAGGGAATATTTATATATGAAAAATTTGTCTATTTAAAAATATATCCACGAAGCCTAGATAGAAGGAGAACGATCGGCATAGGCTTTCTCGCCGTATTTGCGTCCGTAATAATGAGGAAACATCGGGTACAATATTTGTCCGCAAGGCAGCGGTAGTGTTAGAAAGTTCTGATTTTTAGAACATGTTTTAATGTAAACATTAGATTGTGTTATTGAATGTTGTTGTTGTCATAGTTAACAAATAAGCGTTTTATAAAATTCAAAATGGTTAAAAATTGTGCTGTGGTGAATTGTAAAAACAGTAAAAATAATAAAAAATGTAAAAAAGATTTACAACAGGATAAAAACTCCTTATTTAAGCTGCCAAAAGTAAGTATAACCCCAAAATTTGTAATTTCATTGATAAAATTATAAGATTTATAATTATATTTATTAATGTTTATTAATTATTAAGTACATTCCCATTTGGTAAAGAACAAAAATTTTAATATCATATATGACATTTAAAAAAATTAATCACTATAGGCGCAAGTTGCAGCAGAGAAGTGTCTATGATTGAAACTTATAATTTTATTATCAATGCAATTTAATCATTATCATTAATAGTCTTGTATATTGAAATTGATATTTTGATAAGTAATTAGAAAATTTCTTTTTCTTTGGTAGGACCCTGATATTGTTAGACAATGGAGTCAAATTTTGGGACAAGATTTAGTGTTAGATTCGAAAATTGACATTTTTATTTGTGATTTGCATTTTGAAGAAGAATATATTCTTCGGAAAGATATTATTATTATTCCTAATCAAGAACCGTTTGTGTCTGAACGAAAGAAAATAATACTCAAACCTGGTGCCATCCCAACATTACATAAAAATATTAACTCAACAATACCTGTTACAAATATTTCTGTAAATGCCAATACAAACGTAAGAAGTCAATTGAAAATTATATCTACGTAAATCAAAATTTCAGCTGTTAAGTATTAATTACTGTTTTTAATATCATCGATATTATTAATTTCACAGGAAAATGATATATTACATTCAAGTCAAATATTGCATGATTATGAATGCATAGAAGTCAATGAGGTTTTTGATGACAATTCAGTTGAACCTAATAATATTGGACAAGTATGACTAGAATTATTTATAATGTAATGAAGTATGGTAATCGATCGGGAAACTATAAATTATTGGAGCAAGTATTGAAATATTTTCTATGTAAAATTATAAATCGGTGCTAATATTAATAGTATTCGTTGTTTTTTTTTTATAATAATTAAAATGTCAACTTGTTACCTATTATTAATGTACATTATTCCAATTTTTTCTCTTATATAAAAGATTTAATAGTTACATTGAAATAAAACTTGAAATATTTCTATCATTAATGTTGTTAATATTGTTTACTAATCGATTACGACTCTAATAATTGAGCAAATCCGTGAATATAATATTTTTGATTTTCTTTTTAATTCAATTTTTTTTATATGTTTGTAGACTAGCCACAATGATCCCGAGTTAACTGCAATCAATTCAGAATTTTCAATTCAAGAATTGATAAAGAATTTAGAAATATGTAAGTTACCAAAAAAATGGAGCTGGGTTGATGACCATCTCGATTTACCGGCAGTAATTCTTTGTTGCTTGGATTACATATCGTATGATGTAAAGATTCGTGTAAAAATCAATAAGACTCTTAATATACTTGTAAGAAATTTTTATATTTTTTTGAATGACTTACTGGATATAGCTAAATGTATATATTTGCAGGTAACTAATGTTAAACTTAATAAATCAACAAATAGTGATTATATACTTAGTAGTATGGAAAGCTTTTGGACATTTTTAAAAGATTTGGAGACTTCTCAAATGTGTAGCGGCACAGGATTTGATAGTCAGAAGTACTTATAACATAAACCTTTCTTCTAATTAAAATTTCTTCTATTTTTAGCATATTCTATTCAAAATAATTTGTTATTATTATGATAGGTCATCAGAAACATGCATAGTATTTTTGAAAGCTGATCAACAATATAAAAAACAGGCGGGAATATATAGATGTGATGCATGTAAACAAGTAAGAAAAAAATTGCATAATCAATTGTACCGACCTAAACTAGAGGTCCATGATTGTAACAAAAAACTCAAGCTTAAGCTAAATTCAGTCAAGAAAAAGTGTAGTCGTCTCAGTAATAAAAATGCCACTTTGAAACAAACTATCGAGGAAGAAAGACAAAAGTGTGCTAACGCATCTAAAACAGTTATAGAGAAAGAAATTCTTAATCTACCGCCTATCCAACAAGAGAACGTTAGAGCGTGTTTTGCAGCAGCTAAACTCCAAAATTCAAAACAAAGAAGATATACAGTCGAGTGGGTATATGAGTGTCTTTTAATCAGAATAAAAAGTGCTGCTGTTTACGAACGGCTGAGATCTAGACAAATTTTACCCCTTCCTTGCAAGGATACCCTTCAAAAATATATCCAAAAATTAGATAGCGCATTCGGTTTTTCGGAAGCTCTTTTTGAAACCCTTAAATTGAAAGGTTCTCGAATGGAAGTAAATACGAAGAGGGGTATTTCACATATAATCTCTTGTTAGTGTGTTGCAGCGAATCGTAGGATTAACATTTATTATTTAACACAATTGTAAGGTAGCAACTAAAACCTCCATTGCTTAAATATTGAGATTTTCGCAATAATTAATCCGCTTATCACAGAATAGCCGCTAGTATATTTAACTCTGTAATGATTAAGTTCTTTTACTGTAGTCAAATTCGCTTTTTAACCCATTCTATTTTGCTGAACTTTGTTATTAATCTACTCTCTGTTATTATCTATTGTAGTTATATCTTTTTAGTCTTCTCATGAGCTTTGTGAACGCTAATATGATGATAATTTGGATTATAGGTATACTGATTCGTTTTTATTTACTTTTTAGGTACTTTGCTACTCGATGAAGTTGCGTTAAGCGAAACTATTAAATTGAATCAACGAACTATGAAGCTTGACGGTTTCGTTGATTTAGGATCTTACACGCCGGAAGCGGATTTAAATACTAGAGCTGATCATGCTCTAGTATTTATGTTTCAACCCTTTCAGGGGGATTGGGTGCAGGTCATAGGTTGTTTCCTGAGTCGCAGTGCAACCGTCAGCGAAATATTACACAAATTAATAATAGAGTGCATATTATTATTGGAAAACGCAGGATTTCAAGTTGACGCTGTAACCTGTGATGGAGCCCAGTGGAACCGTGGCGCGTGGAAGTTATTCGGAATTGAGGACTATAAATTTAGCTGCGAACATCCATATGATTATAGTAGACGTTTATGGTTCCTATCCGATTTTTCGCACTTGCTAAAAAATTTTAGAAATAAGATTATGGAAGTGCCATCATTTTGGGTAAAATTTTTACATATATACATTGATACAAATTTTTTCACTTGGATATTTACTTTACTGATTTTTATTTGCAGACTCCGGATGGTTATGTATACCGCAAACACTGGGAAGCTCTTTTAGCTTATGAAAATAGCTTCAAAGCTAATTTATCAGTAACCTACAAACTAACACCTGGTCACATCAAGCCTGAACAGTACCAGAAAATGAATGTGCTTTTGGCTGTAGAGGTAAATCGAGCTTTCGTAATTTTTAAATTATCTTTCAAAAAATGTTTTTTCTATAGTTATTTGCAAAACGATTAAGAGTGGCTATGGAGATATACGAAAGCGAATGTTCTGAGTTAAAAGGTTGTAAATCTACGATAGCATTCATGGAAAGAGTTGATCGTTTGATAACGGCTATGACTTCACGAATTCCAGAGCATGCTTTACGCCCTGACGTTTCATGTAAAATGAGACAGGTATGTTTTATTCCTTAAAAAAAAGTTATTCTGTTGATACAGATTTTTTAGTGAGTCGCCAAAACCAGCCCAAAAGTAATATAACACAAACAAGTGATCATGGCATCACTATTCAACATATTCTTGGCGCAAAAATAATAAGTGTAAGTAAATCATACGAAAATTGCGAAGGCCTAAAGAAAAACTGCTATGCATAGTTTAGTAATTTGTGCTTGTGTTTCGCCTTCTTTCTATTACACATCAATTACACAATGCAATTAGCTGTATCATTGATATGGTGTTGACTATTATTTCAAAGGTCTAGTCTTCAAGCGATACAGCTATATGGAGTTTGACTTCATATTGAGTAATCATTATTTGTCTATTTTAATTCATAATATACTTCATTTAATACTTTCGATTCAAATCATTCATTGATAAACTTTTTCCTATGCTTATTATCCTAATAGTATTACTTACAGGTTTGCAAAAATTTGTTAGTTTAATAAATTCTACACTTTTATTCACTTTGTTTATTGACAACTGCATAATATTAACAAAGGTATTAATCACGTTTGCATTTTGAACAATTATTATCCTTATAACTAATAACATTAATTGGTTTTTTTCATCATCTCTCAAACAAAAACTTTTCAAAGTTTTCGCGTTTATTCATCACAACATTTTTACCGGTAGGCTATCACTGATTTCATCGAATATTTACGTGAGTGGGAAGAAAAATCAAAGGAAGAAAAACAGAAATATAAAGAACTGAAAAAACATTTAGATGAAGACCAACTACCGGGCAAATTTTTTTTTGCTATAACTGCAAGCACATTAGCTGGGTTCAAAATCTCACTTGGAGCTACTTTAGAACTTGCTGATTTCTTACATACTCAATGTAACTATGATTATCTGATGACAATACGTCTTACTCAGGATGCCTTAGAGGTAAGCGTTTTTTCACAACATTTTTTTTATTTGTTCGTTAATTTTACTCGTTACATAATAATTTCCAGAAACTTTTTGGGATCATGAGAAACGCCTGTGGATGTAACGATCACCCAGACGTAATATTGTTTGGCCAAGTATATCGTTTACTTTGTTCATATTCTTTAGCGACTCCACCTAGAGGATCTAATGTAACTGCTGGCGAACTGTTGCAATCTTTGATGCAAACCAAAGACTCTTTGGCATTAGCTTCTGTTCCTAAAAATGAATGGCTCCAAAAACTTGACGCGATTGTTGAGAAAGGCATTTGTGGCGAAGTTTCTGAAGAACCAAACAGCAATGGTATTATTGATAATGAAATTTCTTCTCCAAATCTACTTCATGATGCGGGCTTGTTGGATGAAGAACTGAATAATCACGATATATCATCTAATAATTACACAGATACAACTAATATAGATGAAAAAGTAACTGGTCTAGGTGATAAAGAGTTTTGTCGAAAGCCGTTTGAAAGTTTGGTCGATGAAAGTGACAGCGACGATGATGATACATATCAATGCCAAGATCCTTATCTCGATCATGATTACGACATAATGAAAACTAGCGACGAAGTGGTTGCATATATTGCTGGATACATGGTTAGAAAAACTAGCCGCTATACCAAGTGCTTCACATGTGTAGACACTTTACAATCTACTAATAAAGCTTCAAGTGGCCGAGATAGGTTTATTGAGCTGATGAGTGAAGGTGCTTTAATCTATCCAAGTGAAAACTTATTTTTATTAATTAAAACTCTTGAAGAAGATGTGTTAAAAGTTGCAGGAACCAAAACTATTAAATGCAATACAATGCATCAAATCCTTGATCAAATAGCTTTACGCGATGCGCTTCCCAAAGTTGGTTGCCCTGATCACACTAAGCAATTAACGATAAAGGTCATTAATTATTTTATTGTCATGCGAGGTCATTTTCTTACTAAATTATTTAACAAAAACATGAGCCAACGAAGAGCTCTCACTAGAAAGCACCGAAAATCCGCGAAGTTAACGTGATTAGTAGTTTAAAAAAACCTATTTATTGATTACGAATTAAATTATTACTTATTTATAATTTTGTTTTTCTTGTAAAAGTTTATTAAAAATCTAACTGTGTTAATACTATTAAAATACAATTAATAAAATATATATTTTTCTTGAAACCTAATTAACTACTTCATTTTTTTTTATAATCTTCGATTAATTCTTTCACAGCCCATCAGGTAATTATTTATTATTCATTGTAAGACTTCATACTATTATTGTGTGTATATTTATATATTTATGATAAGAAATTTTTTAAACTCGACTTTACAGCTTCAAAAATAATTCTGTTAATATTTGTCAACATTTTCATTTTGGTTATTATTACTTTTTAAATTACTGTTATATTTTTCTACACGATATCAATTTAATATAACATTGATTGTTATAAATATTAAATTATTATTTGTTTGCTAATTCCCAGTTATTATTAACTTCTTCTTGGTATTATTTTCGATAAATATTAAATATACGTATTTTTTTTCAATAATTAATGATCAAAATTTATTATTAATAATTATTTTTTACCATTTATTATTTGTCTTCAATTTTTCATTAATTAATTTTCTAAGGAACAATTATACTGTTTCAAATATCCGACCTGTCGAACCGACGCGCTCCCTACCGACATTTTAAGTCCCCCTATCATGCCTCGTATACAGAGACGCGTGCATAATACAGCGAGCGTGCTCCTTCTATCTAGGCTTCGTGCTTGGCTCAATGGTTCGATATTTCCAAATTGAGCCTTGGGAAGTTACTATCGGACCAAATATAAATTCAAAACTAGCTTGGTGCTTTAATTGAATCATAGAAAAATTTTTTTCAATGATAAAAAATATTAATTTTTTATGAAGAAAATCTAACGTTAAAAAATGCTTCAATTATTCATTATTTATAGGCACATTATCTTAAATAATAGTAAGAACATTTCGTAAAAAAAAATTATTGAATGAAATTATACTAAGTAGTTACTTTTCTATAAATTAAAAGTGACAATTTCTTAATTTAGATGTACTGAATTATGATCATGTATTTATTTTTGGTAATAGAAAATTTAATTATTTCGTTAAAATCAAATGAATTAAAAAAAATACATTTCATAACTGTATTCTGTCAACAAATTATATTATCTGAACTATACAAAATTTTTAGCAGTTATAAGTTCAATTTTAATTATGAAATATCATGTAATAAAGCAAAATGACTGAGTGATGTTTAAGTAACTAAAACTAATCTGTTAGTGTTACTACGAAGTGCAGCGAAGTCAGTACAGTTCGAGACTTTCACGCGGGTGACCCAGGTTCGATTCTCATCGTGAGCAAAGATTTTTTCAAGGTAATCTGGTGTGATCGCGAGATACGATAACATAAAGCTGATAATAAACCGTAAAATCACGAATACAATTAAAATCAAATTTAATTTTTTAATAATGTTTGCATTTTTTTTAGTCCTGGCAAATTAGTTCCCCAAGGCTTGGTCCGAGCCCTGGGCCATTTGTTTCCCAAGACTCGGCCCAAGCCTTGTGTTTTGGTTTCCCAAGGCTTGGGGACATAGTTATCATCCTAGGCTTGGACCGAGCTTTGGCCCAATGTTTAGCCAAGGCTCGTGCCAAGCCTTACCCAAGGCTGGAGACGCTTGGCCCAGGCTTGGTCCAAGCCTTGTCCAGTTGTTCTTTCCTACCTGGGTAAGACCTCTGTCAATAGATTTTAATCTATTAATACAAGATACGAAGACCTCTTGGTATTAAATATTTAATTGTTGTATTATTAAGAACACGACATTAAATTAATTAGGAATTTCAAACCGATAATGATTTTAACTGGGAATTTAGATTAAGAATTTTATGAATAAATTAGGAACTCGGATTTGGTAAATTGTTAAAGTATGGAATAAATGGATCCAGGCATTAAGTCGGATTTCATTTAATTTTGGGAAATTAATTTTTGTTAACTTGAAATAAAGTTGGAAAATTTTTTAATTTATAAAATCCGGAGTAATAATTAGTGGGTTTGGAAATAATAGTGTGGGTGGGTTTAGTGTTAAGTATGGTAGTGTTGCCTAGAGATTCATGGTATCCTCCTCTGCTTCCTGGGCACACTTAAAGTCCTTTGCATAGACGCCCAGGTCGGGGGTGCAACAGACATAAGTTAATTAAATATTGTGGGTGTGTTTGGAATAGAAAATATTATTGCAGTGTAGCCTAGGGATTCATGGTATCCTCCTCTACTTCCTGGGCGCACTTAATTTCGCGCACATAATTTCTGTTTCCTTCCTGACAATCTCTTACGACCCTGAGTCTTCACTCCATGTTCTGGGCCAGTTTCTGGATACTGTGGGAAAAATCCAGTGGCGCCTTATATAAATTTAGAGGCGACCAAGAGAGCGGTGGATCCCCGTTTCAATTGAAAATAAAGCTGCAACTTCATCTCACGAGCAGGAATTCGTAATTTTCTGTCCGCCGGGAAGTAATAATTGATTCCTGCCCGGCACAGTCACATTGGTCTGAAATTGTCTAGTTTCAGTTGGTTCAACAGGCATTGAAACTCGCATTTTCAATGCAGGTTATATGAAAATTTCTTTTTTTTATGTTCTGCAAAAATATTACCTGATTAAATAGTAAAACGGCGTGCCATACTTATTTTTAATTATCATGACACATAATAAAAATATTCTTTTTGTCATCAGCTCAACTCAGAATTTTAATTCGTTGATATATTATTATGTCCCTACATAATAATTATTCCTTAAAAAATTTAAGTATAAACATAAAATTAATCTATTATATTTTGATTATGTGTTAACATAAAATATGCATTTTTCTTTTTAGTTATTAATTTTAAGATCATTTTTTTCCTTCTATTAAATAGTAAAATGGCGTGCCATATTATAGTGATTGCACATTGAAAGTTACAATGGATATTCGCTAGAATGATGACATGGATAAAAGGTACAGGCGAATCCGATAGAATTTGGAATCTGTGCAAGTCAAAACAATACTCCAATTGAATTTCAAGTCTAGATCTCAAAATACAATTCTATAAAGTGCCCAGCGGAGCGGGCGAGTAACAGCTAGTCATGTAATATAATAAATGAAAATAATTTATAAAGATAATTTTTGTTTATAAGCAATCTTCATATCATATGACATTGCAAGTGGAAAAAATTAACTCAACAAAATATTTATTAAATATAATCATTAAAAAATGCTGCATCTAATTATATATTATTATATATTAATGAATATGAATTTGTAATTTACATTTGATTAGATATAATTATGTACATAGCTTTTCGTTTAATTATATACATGGTCCAAAACGGGTGACCCTGCAGACTATCCCTGGAACTTCCCGCTATGAACGAGCTCGAAACACTCGAGAAATTATCTATTTTGAAGTTTTGAGCTCTTCGAGCAAAGTGAAGCAGTTGTTGATACTAATAATTATAGTTTCTCATTGATTATGAAAGATTGCAGAGTTTTATTGTAAAGCATTTTAATGAAATATTCATTAATTGTCATATTAAGATTTTTATCCGGACATAAAATTTTACAAAACATGGGATGATGGATAATAGTTATTCTAGATACATATACGTAAAACAAGGAATTCTAAAAGACTAAAATCAAAACTGTAACTTGAAAGAAACGATACATTTATCGAGATCAAGTGGAGGCACGTGCATGAAATTGTATCCGTTTATCTCAACAATAGATTAATCGACGGTTAAGAACATTTTTTCAATTCATTTTTTTAATCACTAGAAATAATGTGCGCACAATTGAATGTAAGAATTACATATATTTTTCTGCTTACCATATATTCGACCCATCCTGTAACAAGTAAATTGCCTTTATATACATTTCATCTTAATTTTATTGTGAGATTATATCTAATAAGAGACTTCAGGTTTAAATTCATTTCGCCAATATAAGTGTTTTCTACAAGGCTATATGTAACATAATATATTTGTAAATTTTATCGAAATTCAGAGGATAAAAGATAAATGTCTCTTATTTTTATTTTGTGTAAGATGCTGCCTCTTAAGAGTCGTGCAATTTAAACAATTTAATAAGTAAGAATCATGTTAATAACATTTATTATCAACAAAATTTAATTATTTTCTTATTTTAGTTTTGCATCGTGTTTAATTGTTGCAAATTGTCATTAATAAAGCTGCAGATCAGAATAATTTATTTATCACTATCATATTACATGAATAGATTGTGTGAATAATCTATGGGTTCTCGGTTGATAATGGAAATAATAATAATGCTAGAGTTGATATTGAAATTAAATATTCAAACATTTTTTGGAGATTATAGCATGAGTACAAATTAGATAAATTTTTACTATTCACACTAATCATTAATTTTACATTTCATTCATAGAATCATTCGTTGAATTATTACTTGGTGCTGTTGAAGAAGTAGAACTTCGACTACTCAGTTGATTCGCAGCTCTAGTAAAAAAAAATTTGTTTTTCAGATTAATCATCAAAGTATTAAGGTTTTAAGAAATTAGCGTTTAAAAAATCTTGATTAATGTATAGAAAAAAAGGTTATTTTGACTGACGTAAAAATTTTCTTAGTTCAAAAATATTTCTAGGATAAAGACAAATATCTCGATTTGAGTAATTTATGATTTTTTTTTTTTTTTACTTTAAAAATTTCAATTTGCAAGTTTGAAAAATTTGAATTATGTAAAATTATTTTTCTTCTTCTAAATATGAATACATGTCTTTCAATTTATGAGATTGAATTTTTTTAAACAAGAAGTATTTTTCTTATTTCGAAACAAAAGAAAGTAACTCAAGTGCATCATACTCCGAACTGAGTTTATGGTCAATAGTGAATATATTTTATCGAAAATTTCTATATAGTCTAGTCGAGAAGAAAGTTTTCTGCGAAAAATCGTTAGAGTGCTCTTGAAAATATGGCGATTGGTGCATTAGATTCAGAATTTAATTCTGAGAAAGTGTATTTTTTAATTTACCCGCCATTAAAAATTTCACTTGTTATAAACAAAAAACGAAGAAAAAAAAAGGAATCTCCGTTTTGTAGATATAACTTCAAAAATATTAAAGATATCTGAAATTCGGAAAAAGGTCCTAAAAGAGGAGAAAATTTTAGCATAAATAGGTCTCGACTCCCGGAATTGTAGAGGTATTTATTATTAACAAAAAAATTATTTGACTTTAATGCATGCAAATGTTTAAAATTTAAGTTTGTCTTTAGTTCGTATCATAATAATTTGAATAAATAAAAAAAACTGATAAACAAATGGAATTAAAAATATAAAAAATTCTTTTTAAGTAGTCCAATAATTACTCTTTAAAATTGTCCTGAATAATAAAAGCCGCAACTTCAATAGTTTAAGAGATGTAATCATTTAAAGATTTAAGTAATGCATTTTTTTATAAGCAAATGTTTATAAAAATTGAATCATAATAGATATCGAGTATATAAAACATTTATTATATAAATCAGTAAATTGTCTAAAAGATCGTCTTGAATGTCAAAGACCGTATCATCAATAGTTTAGAAGTTATAACAATTGATAAGTTGATAAAATAGTTGACTGCTTCAACTTTGATGGGGTAAAGTATTTTAAAATTCCATAAAAAATAGAGAAAAATTTTTTTACAACTCTAATGCACATGGCTGAATTTGTCATTTTTTAAAGCTACGGAAAAAAATAAAATGAAAATGGAAATTTGTTTATAGTAATTGTTTATAAAATAAACAATGAAAATTCAAATTAAAAAAAAATTAAAAAAACGGTAGACCTTGAAGGCCATCCCTGCAACTTCCCGCTAATTTCACACCTAAGTGCTTAAAATTGCACTAATGATGTTTTCGAGCTCTCCGAGCTCAAAAATACAATTTATGTGTTAAGGAGGTACTGTGCAGAATCACTTTTCTTACAATATTCTTCAATTTTTGAATACGCGTACTTTTAAGTGTCCTCTATACGAATAAATTTTTTTTAATAGTCCTTGCGGTGCTAATTTTCGAAATATTAGCAATTAAAAATCGTACATTTAACACGTATTCCCTATCCTGACCGTAGTTAGAGTGAACATTTTATTGAATAACAACCATACTTTTCTTAGGATTTTTTTGAAAAATTAAGAATATTTAATTGAAGTTATAACAAGTATTTTTTATCAAAAATAACCCAAACGAGCGGTATTCATTTTTTTATAAGAAATGTTTGAAGTTAAAGATTCGCTATTTTACGTGGGTGGAAGTAAGTGAGCGATAGTCTATAAAGAGAGGCAGCACTAGTGCGTGAGAAAGAAACCAATATCCATAACCTTTTGGTGTCTTTTTCTTGCCGCAATACCTCCTTAAAGAGATAGCTATTCTATGTTTTGGAGCTCTTCGAGCTCAAAAGTCTGATAGAAGTTCATAGAACAAGATTTTTTGAATTTTCAAACCGCAATAACTTTTGAATGAATCAACCGATTTTCACGCGGTTGGCGGCATTCGATACAGATTTTTGAACCTCATAAAGAATCTTTAAGTTCAAATTGATAAAACTAGGAAATTCGGAATAATAAAAAAAAAACACTTTTTTCGGTTTTCTTTCGTTCACGATATCTCTTGAATGAATTGACCGATTTTGACCGGCTTAACGACGATCGACGTAATTTTTTGATGTTAATAGCTGATTAGTTTTTAAAATTGATCGGTAAAGCCGTTTAAAAGTTATTCCAAAAAATGTCGGAGTTATGTTGAAAGACAAACACTTGTTTCCTAATATTTCGTCAAGGATATCTTTCGAACCAGTCAATCGATTTTTACGTTCTTGGCGGCGATCGACACGGTTTTTTGAGCTCTAGAAATTATTTTATCTTATCAAAAACGATCCGAAAAGAAATGTCGAAGCTATTCCAAAATAAACACTTTTTTCAGTTTTTTTTCGTTTACGATATCTCGAACGAATCAACCGATTTTGACCGGATTATCGGTGATCGACGTGGTTTTCCAAGGTTAAGGGCGGAGTAGTTTTTGGAATTGATCGATAAAGCCGTTCAAAAGTTATTCCAAAAAAAAACAACTTTCAAAAAAAATTTTTAACTTCCCGCTAAGAAAATCGAAGATTTTCAAAAATCGGGAAGTTATTTATTGTTTTTACGACTTTTTTTCGAAAATCGAGTTTTCATCAGATCTTGACGTTTTGAGGTCCTAGGAAACATCCCTGACTATTCCCGTGTAACAGTGTCTGTATGTCTGTCTGTCTGTATGTATGTATGTATGTATGTATGTATGTATGTATGTATGTATGTATGTATGTATGTATGTATGTATGTATGTATGTATGTATGTATGTATGTATGTATGTATGTATGTATGTATGTATGTATGTATGTATGTATGTATGTATGTATGTATGTATGTATGTATGTATGTATGTATGTATGTATGTATGTATGTATGTATGTATGTATGTATGTATGTATGTATGTATGTATGTATGTATGTATGTATGTATGTATGTATGTATGTATGTATGTATGTATGTATGTATGTATGTATGTATGTATGTATGTATGTATGTATGTATGTATGTATGTATGTATGTATGTATGTATGTATGTATGTATGTATGTATGTATGTATGTATGTATGTATGTATGTATGTATGTATGTATGTATGTATGTATGTATGTATGTATGTATGTATGTATGTATGTATGTATGTATGTATGTATGTATGTATGTATGTATGTATGTAT
>CAJNRD030001122.1:12208623-12236900 GCA_905319865.3 Cotesia congregata
CACACACACACACACACACACACACACACACACACACACAAGCACGCACGCACGCATACAGACATAGTGACAACATCGCGGGGGTAGTCAGGGAAGCTTCCTGTGACCTTAAAACTTGGAGATCTTATGAAAACTCGATTTTTGCAAAACGGGGTGAAACCAACAACTTCCCGATTTTTGAACATTTTCAATTTTCTTAGCGGGAAGTTAAAAATTCTTTCCTAATTATATTGATAATTGTAAATGATGATTAAAAAAAAAATGATTTCTTAATAAACAATTCAAATGGTGGATAAATGAAAAAAACAATAAAAAAATTTTTTCTTTAACAATCGTTATTTCACTAAGACAATAAAATGACAAAAAAAATTTTTTCAAACATATTCAACTTGTCTATTTGTTTATAACAAATTTTTAAACAATTAACGTTAAAAATTTTTTAGCCAAGCTACTTAACGCAATAAAGTAATACAAGAACAACTAAAATTAAAAATTTAGGAAAAAAAAATTTTTTTATAACATTAGCCGGATATTTCAATTTTTGATAACTTTGAAAAATCATTATAAACAAATGAAAAAACTTTTACAACGGAATATTGTTCATTATTTATATAACAAGAGCTCCCACAAGAAAAAAAAATTATAGACAAATTTTTTTACAATTTTATAAGAGATTTTATGAAAACTCAATTCTACGAAAAATTAGTTAATTATCAATCAAATAACATAAACAATAATCAAGCTAAAAATTTTTTTTTCCGGGGCTATATTCCTTCAAGTGTCTAGATGACACTATAATTTATTCAGATTTTTAAATTAATATTGAATGTTATAAAAAAATTATTTTGTGTTGCGTACTTTTCTTGGCAGTGACGCCTAGGTATCGAAACGGCTGCGCGGAGCCCAATTTTTAACGTTAAATTAAAATTATAAATAATGGAGCTGCAACTCCGAAAGTCGCGACTTATTTATACTAAAATTTTCCCCTCTTTTAGGAACTTCTTTCAAATTTCCAATATCTTTAATATTTTTTAAGTTATAGCTACAAAATGGAGATTCCTTTTTTTTTTTGTTTTTTGTTTATAATAAATAAAATTTTTAATGGCGGATAAATTAAAAAATACCACTTTCTCAGAATTAAATTCTAAATCCAACGCACCAATCGTCATATTTTTAAGAGCACTCTAACGATTTTTTGCAGAAAACTCACTTTTCGACTAGACTAATACCGTTAAAGCAAAAATAGTTTCCCGTAATTGGAAAGTAAAATGTTTTCAATATAGTATAGTAAGAAAAAAAAACTGTTTTAATAAAAAAAAAAAAAAAAAAAAAAAAAAAAAAAAAAAAATAAAAAAATAAAAAAATAAAAAAAAAAACGTTATTTTGCCAATAGTTTCGACTTTCAGAGTGATCAACCTTTTTTTCTGTGACCGCCGCGTAGATATGAAACTTTTACATGCACGCGGAGCCAGGGGAAACTGTGAATATAACGGAATTTTTTCCGTATAAATGAATACTTTAAAATTTTTAATTTAATTGTACCGAAAAAGAGCTGCTAAACTTGGTCCAACTTCATCTTGATTTTCATCAACTGTACTTTCATCACCAAGGTTTTGCCGACAGATTGGACAAGTACCATGCTGTTAAGAAAATTATCTCATAACTATTGTAAGAATTTTAGTATAAAACCATTTTATAATATTACTATCCATATCTACCAATTCAAGCCAGGGAACAATACACGGTGCATGATATAGATGTTTGCATGGTAATTGTCGAACAAACTCCGACAAAATAAAATCCTCCCAACAAATCGAGCATTGCAGCTTACAATCTAAAAAAAAAAATAATTGTATTAATGTTATTGACAATCTTTCATGTAAATTATACTAACTAATGATTAAAATTAAATACATTTGATTTACAAAAGTGATATAAGTTTCACCAAAAATAATGGTTAGTGAATGTTAATACTCTTATCATTGTTCTGGTGATGATGCAAGAAGGGAAATGAATCATGAATATATAATTTTATATGACGGTAGAAATATCTTGTTCAAGATTTAGCTCTGAATGAATATTGCTATTTAAAGATGCTAAATTGTTATTTCTATTCAACATACAGGGGAGCCACTAATTACTCGAACTATTTTTCTGATAATTTAGATTCCGTTAGATCCTGTAATTCAGATCCCGCCTTCATTAGTAAATATTCGGAAAAGCAATGGTATTAATTAATTAGAAATTTTAATATTGGTACCAAATTGATTCTAAAGTACCGATAGAAAATTTCGTTGGGGCCGATTCAATATGCTTATCCTGCTAGGCCCTCTAAGGAGGTTCATGCGTTACTAATGGCTATCGAAAATTTCAACTTTAACCCTTTAACAGTTGACCTTGAATCCCTACTCCCAATTTCAATCGTCCGTCTTCTCCTTCAAGTGAGAGAGCTATAGTCTGTTTTGTAGAGAAGGGGCTCGAAAAATAGTAGAAGGGAGCGCACGGATACGTTATACAGTCAAGCCGCTACTCACACAGCCGTATAAAGCGATATGATTGGTTTTACCCCTTCCAGGCTCACACCTAGATTTCTCGCGACTCCAGAACATTAAAGGGTTAAGACCATACCATACATCTTCCATTAAGGCCATTCTAAGAGGGTACCCCCTACTTTTTTGGAGGGTAGAAATAGGAAACGCAGAAACCCTGAAAAAATAAGAGAAGGAACGAAACCGGCGACGTCGTTTATCACGTAGTTTTTACCTCCCCGCGAACCGCCGCCCGACGTCTGACAGCCGTCACGTGTACGCGGTTAAGAGTACAGACCCCGTATTCTGGATTCTGGGTTCTAGGTTCTTATTCCGGAGGATAAAAGAGTCAGACACCAGGCCTACAACAAACTGAACGAAAAGAAAGAATAAGATGAGACGAAAAGACGCGCCGACGCATGCTGTGGCTTTCGATGTATATCTATAGTCGCTCTGTCGAGAAGTTGGCGACGTAAAGTCGTCAAGGTCCTGCGGGACTCTGAGACGGAGACGGTGCACTGAAAAAGTTGTTAACAAGCCAATCTACGCCCAAATGACTTGGAAATATTCACACCCGGCCGGAAATTATAAGCTTCCTCGAATTTTCAAATCTACTGACAACCAGACGTGAGAGACAGATGCCTTTTAACTTGTCGCTATCTTTATGTTGTCACTCTCATGTTTAGATTTTCGTATGCTGAGTTTATCATTTTGTGATGCTTGAGGTTAGAAACTGGTTAATTGCGCGTGACATTTTTTTTTGTTGGGTTTTTATTTTTCTTTTGAGATGAACTAATTTTATCCTCCAAATTTGATCAAATTTTTTTACCGATTATTTTTAATTTTACAAAAATTACTGAGTTCTGATAATTTTTTTTAAATGTTTATCTAATTTTTATCAATTCTCAATTTTACAAAAATTAATATGTTTTTACGTAAAAAAATTTCATTGCATCAAAAAAATTTTTTGTACATTAATTGTTTATTTAAACTTACACAATAACGTGACCCCCATGAAAAAAAAAATTATATTTTAATATATATCAAAAATATATTAAAAATCTACAAAAAATATGTATAGTAAATATATTTTTAATAACTAACTTCTTGCCGATTTTCATATATATTTTATATATTTTAAATATATTTTAGGTATATTAAAAATATATTTTTTTATATTTTTAGCTATGGAATTTTTATTTATTTTAAGATATATTTTGAATATATATAAAATATATTTGAAATATATAAAATATATATGAAAATCGGTCAAAATTTAGTTATTAAAAATATATTTTTTATCTATTCATATATAATCACCCAATAGTTTAAAAAATTATGAAAAATTTCCAACTATGTAAACCTCATCCACTCAAATGAATCTGAACACATGGAATCTCACCATATTTGCAGTTAAATTAACAATTAAATAACCGAGAGTTCTCTAATTAATTGGATAGCTAAATAAATAATCCATCAGCAGAGCAAACATTATTTAAGGATACCACAAGAGTAATTCAAGGGCACACAGAGTGGAGGATAGCAGATGATGATGAGGACTCGGATGTAGCCGGTTCCCGGTTGCCAGTTCCCGGTTTGAATGTTGTTGCTGCTGTTGATACTCGAATAAGTAGAGCGAGTATGATTACCGAAAATTGGCTGTAGCGTCCGTACCAACATCACCGATCTGTGTGCATACACATCCCCAGATTCACACATCCACACACGGAGATTCCATAGATATACAGGAGCAGAGTATCAACGAGTCGATTAGTGCCCCGTGAATTCGCAGTGTCTGTTTCACCGGTGGCTTTACATAGCATTTGTGGTCTGAATGTACAGCCCGCCAGTTTGCGGCCTGTTCCCGTTAGTCGAGGCGACGTTAGTTAGCCTGATTGTTTATTTACTAATTAGTTGTACTCCCATACTCCCTCACCCTGGCGGCTCTTACTCCCAGAGCTCACATACTCACACACCCGGTCTACCAACAGATCGTGCACCCACTTACGCTTCCACATTCCTACTGTCACTGCTCGAGTACCAAACTATAACAGTACACCACCACCCCAAACCTGAAAGGTATATAATATATACCAGTGTATATCCTCCGTAACACTATCGTCTTGTATCAACTAACTGGCTCCTTCTGCTGCTGCTGCTGCTGCTGCTGCTGCTGCTGCTGCTGCTGCTGCTGCTGCTGCTGCTGCTGCTGCTGCTGCTGCTGCTGCTGCTGCTGCTGCTGCTGCTGCTGCTGCTGCTGCTGCTGCTGCTGCTGCTGCTGCTGCTGCTGCTGCTGCTGCTGCTGCTGCTGCTGCTGCTGCTGCTGCTGCTGCTGCTGCTGCTGCTGCTGCTGCTGCTGCTGCTGCTGCTGCTGCTGCTGCTGCTGCTGCTGCTGCTGCTGCTGCTGCTGCTGCTGCTGCTGCTGCTGCTGCTGCTGCTGCTGCTGCTGCTGCTGCTGCTGCTGCTGCTGCTGCTGCTGCTGCTGCTGCTGCTGCTGCTGCTGCTGCTGCTGCTGCTGCTGCTGCTGCTGCTGCTGCTGCTGCTGCTGCTGCTGCTGCTGCTGCTGCTGCTGCTGTTGCAGATCTAGCTTCATCTTCCATCTTCCATCTTCTGTATTTTCTCTCCTGTCGACTGTTGTTGTTTGCCAACCATTTATTTCGTTTACAACATTTACCGTTTAATTCATCTGCAAATACTATTAATAGATCATCATTTAAATCAAATTCATTAAACTGTTTGCTTTTGCGCTTCTATTTCATCCTAATCGCTTTATCTCCATCTGTTTTATTGAATTAAACTGTTAATACTCTTACTACAATTAAAATTCGTCTGTTCTGTTGTTTATTCCGAGTTTGTTAAAAAAAAAAACCTTTGGTTAAAAAAAATCAGACGATTTTTTGAGTATCTATGACCGTATTGCCCACAATTTTGAAGAAATCTTAATGAAACTGAAGGGAGTTCTTCGTTGAGGTGTCTTTGAGCTTAAGTTTGAGTTTGATCAAAATCGGTCGATTAGTTTCAAAATGGCGGGTATTATTAAAATGTTGAAAGAGAAAAAATTTATGACTACGTTTTTTAAATTGATAAAAAAATTGATTGTAAAGTAAAATGAGAGTACGATAATAAAAATAGTATCGTTAGCATTGATGAAGAAGCAGACATTTAATATTTAAAATAAAAACTATCTCTTGTTTTAATGTTTTTCCCGTCGAGAGACTATTACACTTCAAAGAAACAAAGCGCAGTATTAGTACACAAAGTAACTAATAAATAATTCCAATAATATTCCCTTTTGCTTGAGCGCTTGTAATGAAACCGGTGAATGTACCATGTACCATTACAGTTAATTAATTTACAGCACCCTCATCAAGTTTATGCGGATATCGAAAAGGTATCGTGCACGCTCAAAGTGTTCACTTAATTGCAAAGGCGCTAATGGCTTTCTATCTGTACTCAAGTTTCACTATAAGCATGCACACTTGTGTCATTAATAGTTCCGCAGTGATTCAATAGACGTACAACATCTTCTTTATTTATTCATATCTACAGATATAAGCGCTAGTGTTGCTCCAGTACAATCTGAACCATAAAAAAAATAAATAACGCTCTCAATAGTTTTAAAATTGATCATCTCTCATTTTCAAAAATTAATGTAATGGCCATATTACCCACAATATTGAAGGGAAGTTTACAAAACTGAAGAGGCTTCTTCTTTGAGATGTTCTTGAAGTTGTCTTTCAAAATAAATAAAATCGGTCGATTAAATTCAAAATGGCGGCTATCAAAATCCTAAAAAGCTAAAACTCGATAATTTCGTTGTTACTTTGGCACTTTTGGTTGAATATTGGTTCTAAATACCGACGTTGGTCATTCTTTTGCTTGGATGTCGGTACCTATAAACCAGAAAGAGCCTCGTTCTTTTATTTCTTCCATTTTATCAGACTTTATTACCGGTCTTTCCTTTCGGCAACTAGATACATCTTATCTCGCCTCTCAGTCGGTGGTTGGTTTTCGATCTCTGGTGTCTCTATCTCCATCAGTAGCAATACTGTCCTATCATTGATATGACGTCGTATAAAAGAGTAAAGAGGAAGAGGAAGAGGAAGAGCAGAGTACAGTAGAGTGAACCATGTGCTGGAGTGTAAAATAAACTGGGCAAGAAAACTCTAAAAGAGACTGAAGTTATATAGACAGGAAATAAAAGGATCATTTTAAAGAAGGTGGAAGGTTATAGGTATAGCAGAGGTTCTGCTTCGGAAGAACAAGATGAATAGAACAAAACTTTTTAAAAATGAACAAGATAAAAATGAAAGGAGAAAAAATGTTGTTTCAGAGGAGAGCTAGAGTAAAAATATAAATAAAAATAAGTAGCTGTCTCGAGTCTTTTAGTTCTGTTGGCTCGAGACGGTGATGGAACTATCCAAGACAAAGTACCTGTCTAAAAATATCACGGCAAATAACTTGTATTTGCTATATTGTAATGTACTTTAACTAAAAACTGATAATGGGGCTTAACTTTATATTTTTAAAAGTTTACGCGCTCTTGATTAATAGCGCAAACTAACTTTTTAATTTAAGATTTAGTAATCTTGTAGATGTTTCCGTCTTCTGTACTGTTAAAAATTTCTATTGTAATTTTACAAGAAATGTATTGGAAGCTAATAGGCAAAACATTTATTTGAAATTACAATCGGGTATAGTAAAATTACAAAACATATATAGGTCAGTGAGGTTACTAATTTTACAAAACTGTTTTGTAATTTTACAAATATTTTTAGATTAGCTAAGTTTGTAAAATTGCAATACTTTCCTTGAATTTTACTTGTATTGAAATAATAAAAAAGAAAGATTTGATTTAATATCTGTTGTCATTTTTTTGTTATGAAGCGCTGACTAGATTTGGTATCTTCACGTATAGCTAATTTGTTCAACTCAGATGATTTAAAGTGAAAATAATATATACCCTAACTAAGAACCGAACCCGAGCCGCTTGCTTGCCAGACCGATACCTAACGCCCTACGGCGTACGACCGATAGGTGATTCAACATCTTATTATTCTTATAAGCTAATCCTATGTGGTGATTGAGCATTAGGGCTTATTTATAATTTACATTAATTGTGTTATTTTATGCTGTTTATTGATGAAAAAGTTTAACATATACTCATTCAAATATATTGATTTCGAAATGATCGTTTGAGCATAATATTAGAATTTATAAAAGATAAATTATGCCTCGAATTTATTATTACAAATAAACGCAACCATAGACTAAAAATTAGTAAAAATAAATATGAAGGACATTAGGACATTGTTGTTTTTTTATAAATCAGTCTTATTTTTGTAAAATTGAAAAGAATTATTTTTAAAATTAGAAAACAGTGAAGTAGAATTACAATTCGTGTAATATAAATAAAATTTTCTGGTAACATTACATTGCACTGTGTAATTTTACAATGAAAATTGTAAAAATAAAAAAAAGCTTTTTAAATTTTTTATGTGATTATTGTAATATAAATTACAATATTTTTTAATGATTTTACATACAATTATGCCGAATCAAATTACAAATAATGTTTGCAAAATTAAAAAGCTTTTTCTTGAAAATTGACCAACATTTCTGTAATATTACAATGCGTGTTAGGTTTATACAAGAAGATTGTAAAATTACAATACATCTTAGTAGATTTCCTGACAGGGTGTTGGAAAATTACATGAATTGTATTTTATTTAGCATTGCTATACACTGATTTGTAATTTTACAAAAATTTTTAACAGTGTGTAAATAAATAAATTAGTTTGAATTTATTGTATGGTCTGAAGCTCGCGCGATACGCAACTTTGCCAAATGTTTTGACTCCATTTTAACGTAGGTTGCTTGAGAATTTTTTGTGATTTTTAATTATTAATTTCTCAATAAATATCTCGGTAACTTATATATTTTATTGCAAAAAAAGAAACCTGAATATTTTGAAAATCTAATTTTTAGTTTTTTTTTTTACTTCATCTAATCCATAACTGATAGTATATAATTCGAGAAATACTGCAAATGTTTGACTTTCTCGTAAGACTCTGAACAAATACTAACATTTAAAAATTTTATTTTTTCAAAAATTTGTCCGGTAAAGTATAATTTAAACCTCACTATTAGATAAATAAGGACCTTAACTATTAGAAAAAAATTGAATTTACTCATAATCTAATATTTTTTATTTTACATTGGCGGCGAAAGGACCTCCTTAAAATGTGCTTAAACAGTATAAGGTGTTAATGGAACAGAATAATTTTAATTTTTTGATTCTGACAGAACTAATTTCAATTCTAGTAAATGAAAAAAAATATATAAGGAATATTAAAGAAACATAAAACATTATTAAGAACGATATTATAAAAGAGAAATCATAAATCAAATGTATTATTCATCTCCCAAAGGTTCGTTTTCTTTGGATTCGAGTTTATCACCTAATTGTGAGGTAGTTTCACGTGAATGATCAGAAGAGTTATCTGAATCATTTGAACTAGACGATGCGTTACTTTTACGAGATTTTTTCTTTGGTTCAGCCTTCTCTGAATCATCTGAACCAGATGAAACGTTTCTGTTACGAGATTTTTTCTTTGGTTCCGCGTCGTCTGAATCGCTACTACTAGAGCCAGATGGGTCATCACTAGACGAGGATTTTTTACTTTTGGGTACCTTTGCTGGTCTCGCTTTTTTTCTTAAATCAGATATTTTTCTGCGGATATGGTCATCGCATTTATCAACTTCGGCGTTAATATAAGCTTCATCTGTATAACGGGTACTTAAATAATATCGGAAAATTCCTAAAATAAAATATTTAATTATAAATTTGTAATTAAATTCAATAATAGAGTATAAAAAATATGAATTCCATTAATAATTTCATACCTTTCACGGCTAATCTGATCGTTGGATCAAGTCCAGGTTTGCGAGACGTCATTTTAATTTTATTAGATTTTCCACCTTTAACACTATAAGTTATTATTTCTTCGGGAGTATACTGGGTCATTATAATTTTTTTCACAAAAACAGCATTGGAAGTAGCATCGGACGCAATTGAATCATACGTTTTCTTAGAGATGTAAACCCCTTCTCCTAGATGTATAGAATTATCGCTTCGTCGAACAAACCCAGATTCAGGAAAACCAGTCCTTTCTTCTAAAGCTCGAGACGATGAAGTAGACGGCATACTTTTAAATTCATTCCAATTATCTATCAAAATTTGAACTAAGCCTCTTAATTCCTTAAGTTCAGAACTATATTTACTCTCTATCTGAGCTACTGTTTTTTTAATGTCAGCAAAACTTTTATTCATTATATTTGTTATGTCTGTTAGTCTTTTTGTAATTGGATCAGATGAAAAATCAGAACCTTTTTTCATTCTTTCCCTTTCTTTTGAAATACCTGCAATTTCTGTAAATCTTTTTTCATTGTCTATTGATTCATTGTCATTCTTTTTCTTCTCCTTCTTATTCTTTTTTGCAATTTTAGCTTTTTTGTCTTTTTTTTTGTTCTCTTTAGAATTACTGTTTTTCCGTTTACGCTGTAATAAAAAAAAAAAAAAAATTATAAATTAAACCATAAAAAATGAATAATAATTTATCTTACAAAATATGTGCTTACTTTGCTTGACGACTTTTTTGGAGCCGTTAGAGAGTCAAAAACTGCAGAATTATCATTATTAACGTTTAAAGAACCGTTAGAGGCAATATTCAATTGAGAAAGTGTCGATTTATGACTGTTAATCATACTTGCATTATTCCCAGCGTTTATTAATTCTTCCGGTGTCGAATCACTGAGGCAATGCATGAGTGGATCATCTTTTGAAGTATCATTTAATTCTTCAGTTTTGTCATTTGTGGTACTTTGACTAGTCCTGCCTTCCATTTCAAAGCGTGCCTAATAAACCAATGATCAAGAAGAAGTTTTAACGAAAAAATATTCAACATTTTAATTGTAATACATACTTTAACATAAATTAATATTGCTAATCATTATTAAGTTTTTTTTTAATTAATTAATACACCGGTATTATACGTTCAAAATATATTAGCTTAAAAATAATAAAAATAAAGAAAAGAAAAGTTTTGAAGTTTTTTAGAATATTAATATAATTATCATTAAAAATTAAGTTCAGTACAAAGTTTTGTTAACATAAAGGAACAAAGTTCTTTCAATCATTGAATTTCTACAAGGTTTGGAAAAAAACAAGCGTAAAACTTATCATCATCGTGCACGTATATAATTTTTTCCTGAATACTATTAATGTCACTTATAAAAATTTCTACTGTATTATTATTATTAAGTTCAAATATGTGATCTAAATTTACAATGATTGAAAATGAACTTGGACCATATTTATGATTTCGGCCATAAATATAACAATTTTGACCAACTTGAATGAAATGATAGATTTCACTAATTTGTCTTGATTGCAAAAAAACAAATGTATCGTTTGTCTTATTTGCACGAGCATATGAACTGGAATGGAAAATTTTTTGTTGATAAATGCACTTAGAAAAAATATGAATTTCAATGTTCTGGTTTTGTAAGTAGTTTTTCATAGCTTCCTCAACTTGTGACGTCTTCAGCTTTTCTCCAATAAGTCTAATATTATTAGGAAGTTCAACACAATTTCTTAGCTTTTCTTCAGGCTCAAATAGTTTGTGACAGTAATTCGCACATTCATTAGAGGTTGTTGAAGCGTTGATCTTGGAACGCAGTCGAATTTTTTTCAACCGTTTGCGGCTCATTTGAAGACTGACACCTTTTGGTCCGTTGACATTCAATTTATCATAAAAGATCCCATTTTCAAAAGGAAATGCGGATGTTTCCCATAATGGCCCACTTCTTCTCACTGATTCGCCCAAATAAAGAAGTGAATGGATATTAAATGTCATTGCTCCGAGACCATAAATTGACTGGAACTCTCCAACGAATTTTAACAGATCATATTCTGATCGTAAAATCTCACTTTCCGTTATTGTACGTTTTAGAAGAGTATGAATGCTGCGTACAAGCAGTAAATAAGAGTCAAAACATTCTTTGTTTAAAATGCCATTTAAACAGATCGGACTCCAATACAACAGCCAAGATTTCAGTTGAGAAGCCTTCCATTTACTAAAATTTTTTATCAATCCTGGAAGTCGATGAATTTCGTGAGGTGGCTTCATATTATCTAAACGTTTTTGAATTTCATCACGATTATCCTTTGTTAAGTAAAAATCAGTCCCTGCTGTAGTCCACAAAGCCCATAATTGACGAACAACACCGAGTAAACAACCGTGCATATAATCGATAGGATATCCCCAAACATTATCAAATAATGGTAATAATTTTATAAATGGAGTCGAGCCTTTCACTCCATTACATGTTTTTATTTTTTTTTGCAATATAATTAGTACTTTTATAAGTTTTTCTTCTTCTGGGAACATAATTTTTATTCAACCTGACAGCATTTTTTACGTCTTCTTTGTAACGCGAATTCGTGCGCAAATCTGGATCGTTTTCGGTCAAAGGATAACGCATAGAGTTTGCGAAATATGTTCCAGGTGCGTAACACCAACTACATCCCCAATACGCATTGAATTGAACACGATTTTGGCAAACTGGACGTGCAACAGAATCTACACAACATGCAAACAATGTAAACTTTAAATTTACAGTTTGATTTATACTTATATTTTTAATATTTATCCCTTCCGTCATTAAACAAACTATTTGATTGCATAACTCCGTACTATATAAGTTCATGAGGTTCGGTTTCGGTTCTTTATGAGTAACGAAAATACCACCAAGAATAGTATTTTTAAATCGTAATTCTGGCGGAAGCTCGTTAATTATTAATTTTTGAGGCCAAAAACTAGCTGTTGAACTATTAAAAATTGGTGCGCCATCTACATTACAATTTAGCGTTAAAACTCCCGGGATATGGCGCATTAATTGTTTATAAAGAAGAGAACTGTGGACATCGAAAATAACATCAGCATCGGATATATTATTTTTTATAATTTCAATGTAACGAAAAAGATTGGCATTTATCTTCGGTTCTGATAACAGCTGTTGCAATTGATACTTGATATCAATAGTCATGAAATAATTGTTACCGAGCGATGAAAGAACATATTTTTTTTTACAATTAGAATACTTAAAGGTTTCTTTTTTCGAACTTTTGCTTAAATCTTTTCTTGTTAGAATTAAATTACATTTTTCGCAAAAGAAATGTAAAATTATTAAATCCGAGGGAGCATCATAAATTTGGGAGAGTTTGTATTGACTTGGATTCCAATTTTCAAATTCCGGTCCAGCAAGCACTTTAATTAAGTTTATTAAGTCTTCGTGGTCGGTTCGCGTTAAATTTTTTGAAGTAGAAAAACTTTCAACCATTAATAGGACACCTGAAGTTTTAAGCTGAGAAGCTGCGAACATTTCGCGGTTTCCTTGCAAGGAATCAGTATTAAAACTTTGTGTGGTGTCATTAACAATACTATCCTGCATTTGGTAGTTACTATCAGTATCAGACCAGCTGTCATCGGAATCAGAATACATAGTAGTATCTGTAGAATATTCGGTGAGAACTTCTTCACTACTATTTTGGCTACTTGAACTACTTTCACTCAGAATACTTGTGATATTATTTATGTCATTGCTAAGTGTCTCTTCATCTGCCACGGATGAATTATCTGAGGGTATTTTTTCCGTGTTCTCGAAATCACGTTTACAAAATGATTCAGGAATCAAATTGCTGTTTTCAAATGAATTTACATCAAAATCTGAAATATTATGAAGTGAAAATTAAAATCAATTGTAAAATAAGTTAGTATTTAATCTTTAGATTTATTTTCATAATAATGAACCAATGTTTAGATCAACAGGGGTATTTATTTTTTTTTCCCACCTTCGAACTGTGCGTTGACTAACTAATAGCTCGCTACAAGAAGGATTTAGTAACCGGTTGTAAGCTCGCTTGCGCATTTGAGAAGTCTGCAATAATGTTTGATTATTATAGGCCTTTGTACTAATCATTTTCTTTTAGAGGTTTGTTTGTGTATCGTATATCAATGAGTAGACTATTGACATTAATGCTGTTACCGTCTATTAATCTTAAGGTTACGTATAAATTTTTGAAAATAAAACGAATTTTCAGAAGTAAATTATTGCAACTTTGGCTACGTATACGATAAGAGTTAATGTAATTGTAAAAATTTTCTAGACCAAGTCTAAGTTCAATTAATATTTTTTTCAATACCTAAAGTCATGTCAATTACATACATGTTCAAGTAAAATAAAAAAAAATCGCTTTTACACAAATTACGTTTTGCATAAATAATAAAATTGATTAAATAGAAATGGATTATAAAAAATATTGATTTAAATATCAGGAAAGAAAAAATTTCAACTTAAAAGATAAATTAAAATACTGATTTGATGAGAAGTAAATTCTAGAGATCCAATAAATATTGCGATTTATTAGAAAAATAATATTATTATTACCTTATCCTTTAATGCTAACTTCTTGGCGAGTAAAGCTTGAGTATTGGTATTTTGGAGGTCTGAAGATTTAGCTACTTTATTGACTTGGGTATCGTCCTCAGAAGCAGTTACACATATATTTGCAGGTGGAAACCTAGCTCGATTTGACTCTATAAGTTTGAGCAACTCCTCTTCAGTTTCTGTAAAAAAAAAAAATTAATTTTCAGTATAAGCAAATGATTGCATTCCTAACCATTACTATCATCAATTGTAAATATAAAAACAAAATAATCCTATATTAAAATTAGTTGTTGAAAGAATACTGAAATTACTTTGAGTAAAAGACAAAATGGAAATGGAAAGTTTATAGTTAATTTACATAAATTCGCATTGACAAACACATAAGATTGCAATTTAGTATATATTTTGTCACATTAATTCATCTTTAGTAATGTTCGATTAATTCTTCAGACAGATGGAAAAAAGAAAAAAAAATATTTAAAATTAAAAATAAGTCCAGAAGTTCATGTTCAGTGTTACATTTTTTTTCTTTTAGTTGAAGTAATTTTAATCATTGAAATGCTAAAATGATAGTGATTAAATGATAAAATTCTGAGTATTTAATAAAAAAAAAAAAAAAAAAAAAAAAAAAAAAAAAAAAAAACAAATAGAAATCCCAATACTAAATTATTTGATAACAAAGAATACCATAGGATCTCATAAATTATTAAATTGAAATGAAGTACGATAGAATCTCATAACCTTCCAAAATTCGAATGTTGTAGGAAGTATCAAAAAATTTCTGAAATTATTATTATTATTATTTCTGAAATTATTGAAATATAAAAATGATAGTGATTAAATGATAAGATTCGGGGTATTTAATAATAAAAAAAAACAAATAGAAATCCCAATACTAAATTATTTAAGAACAAAGGATATCATAGGATCTCATAAATTATTAAATTAAAATGTAGTACGATAGAATCTCATAGCTTTCCAAAATTCGAATGTTGTAGGAAGTATTAAAAAATTTATGAAAATATTATTATTTCTGAAATTATTGAAATATAAAAATGATAGTGATTAAATGATAAGATTCGGGGTATTTAATAATAAAAAAAACAAATAGAAATCCCAATACTAAATTATTTCAAAACAAAGGATACCATAGGATCTCATAAATTATTAAATTGAAATGAAGTACAATAGAATCTCATAGCTTTTCAAAATTCGAATGAGAAGATATATTAAAAAAATTCTGAAATTATTACTATAAGTCTAAATCTCTCGTACAAAAAAAAAAGAAAGTTATTTGAAGTAGTTGAATGGTTAAAACAATTATTATATTTTCTTTTATTTCAGGCTTAGTTATGAAAAATTTAAAAATTTATATATATTTATAATTTTTGTAAATTAAAAAATATATTTTGAATGCTACTATTTTTTCTTGTCAGAAATTATGTTTTACAATGCTCTCAAATTATATATTACATATTCGTTGAGAAAAAAGAAGTTCAAAACATTTTTTGCATTTAGACAAAGAGCTCACAAGATCTTGAAATTGTTTGAAATCGAAATAAAATGATGAGATTTTATAAATTATGAACTCAATATCATAAAATCGTTATACATTCTCATAACTTTTGAAAACTGATGAATAGGACTAAAATTATTATAAACTAAAAATAAAATCAACATTTGTTATTACAGTTAACATTTTGTAGTTTAATTTTACTAAAAATAACATTTTGAAAATATAGAAATATTTTTAACTAACCTGCTTTGAAGGAAACCGTGCATTGTTCGGTTTTGTGACCAATTTTAATATTAAATTTCTTCGTAGGCAAGGCATCTACCTTGAACTTCTGGATTTCGTTCACGTTCACAATTTTTAGTTCATTTGTTCCAAGTATTTTAATATAAGCAAACATTTTTAACTTATAAGCACAAAGAATCTACACGAACAATGAATATTAACGTTGCACTTGACACACAGTCCGATGCGCTTTTGTAAAATAACCTTAGTCCGCGCAAACCTGCCAACGAACGATTGATGTAAATCAAGTAGTAGGGAGAAGGGGGAACTGAGCAACCCTCTAACATATCCTTTTCTAAAAAGTTGGTTGGTCGGATGTTTCGTCATTTCCGTAACCTTTTTATTCAGTCTGTTATTGGTCCGTTTTCGTTATGACGGTTGTTGTGGATGAAAATGGTCGGTTTGGCGGTTTTTTTCAAATTTAGTTTTTTTTTTCGTTGTTATTATTATTTAGTTCATTTTATTTATTTTATTACAATATTATTATATTAATTATTATATTAAACATTATTATTCAATAAATTGGTTTCTCAATTTATGATTTTAAATAAAATTTTCAATAAATTTTGAAAAATAAACTTTTCCTTATTTTAATGATAATAAATAATGAAAGATTGAATGTTTCGCCTATTGGATTTTATTTTTATGTAAACAACCATTTACAAAAATTATTATATAACCTTATTTATTGATTGTTTGATAATCGATTGGTTGTTTGTCATCTCGAATCTAGGTGGCGCATTATTTTATGTTTATGATACGGAATCAGTTTATTTATTTATTCGAGGTTTTTGTTATTAAATTGTAAAACTTAACCAGCGTTATCATCGTTATTGTTTATTATTTAATATCCTAATAGAATTATATTTTTAATAAAAAAATAAGTCAATTGTGTGTATTAAAAAATATAATTCAAGCTAATAACAATTTATCGTCAATATTTGGTTATGTAAGTATTATTTGTCTATAAATTATTTATTTATTTTTTTTTGTATGATATATATTATTTCTTTCATTTTCTAATAAATAAGTTTTACATAAAAAAAAAAATTTACTTGATTTATTTTTAATTAGAAGTACGAAAACTGTAAAATTTATTTTGATGAGAAAAAAAAAAGTGATGTAGTTGAATATTATATATATATTATATTTTAAAAAACTGATGATCATGTATTTCTTTTTCAGCCAACCAATTGGAATTTGGAGAGAAAATTTAAAGAGACAATTAATTTTTAAGAGATAACAAAAATAAGAGAAATGATTTCATAATAAGAGTACATAAGAGCACATAAGAGTACCTAAGAGAATATCAAAGTACCTAAGAGCACATATATAGGAGATTATATTTTTTATTGTTTTAATTTTCAAGAGTATTTCAAAAGTAATCTGGGTGTAATTTAATGTGTGTCATATTATTAATTTTACACTGATTTTATGTATTGTTTGAGTTTAAAAATTTATTCTTTCTGATTAATTCTGTACTGTTGGTATTATTAATTATTAATCAATAAATCTTTTAAGTTAACTTAATTTCTGGACTTTTTATTTATTTTCTATTTAATAATACTTAAATTTTTTATTAAAAATAAGTAATGGGGAGAAGACAAATTATTCGTACTCCTGAAGAAGAAGAAGAGTACAAACGTTTGCAACGCTCCAAAAAAGCAAAATATATGCGAGATCGTAGACAAAAACAAAATTTGAGTCAAAGTTCTAATGATGATTTTTCTTCAACTCTTCAAAATTTATTTGACATGCCTTCATGTTCAAATGTCGAAATAGATAATATTCATTTAAGTAATAGAAATTCAGATGTGACTGTGAATGACATGAATTTTACTGATTCTCTGAGATCATCTTCAGACAATTTTAGTAGAACCGTAAATGATTGTTGTACCATTAATGATTATGCTAATAATTCTGTTATTTACGATCATGTTCACTCTTATCAGCAAAGAGATAATGTTAGTTCAGATCTATCAAATACTGAAATCGGCAATTCAGAGCATTATATAGGTAAATTTGATGTACTTTGTAAACATTGTAATGCTAAACATTTTGCTACTGAAAAAATATCTAATAAAGGAACGTCATTCAGCGATTGTTGTAGTCACGGAAAAGTTGTTTTAGATCCCTTGCCTCAACTTCCTAAAGAACTTCGTTCTTTGTTTGATTATTCTCATCCACAATCAAAACACTTTCATGACAGAGTACGCGCGTATAATTCATCATTTTCTTTTGCATCTTTTAACGCAAATTTAGTTAATTTTCAATCTCGACGTTCTGGACCTTATTGTTTTAAAATCCAAGGCCAAATTTACTATCAAATCAATACAAGTCTTTATCCTGAAGAAAATGATATTCCACGTTTTGGTCAATTGTTTATTGTAGATTCTAATGAAGCAAATGAAAATCGTTTAGCTAATTATTCGAATCTTGATGGTAATATTTTACAAATTATTGATAACATAATGCGCACATGTAATAAGTTTGCAAATTCTTATCAGATGATGCATGAAGAAATAAAAAAGCAAGAGATTGCAGCTTTACAAAACAACCAAACCATTCCAGAAATGCAGTTATTATTTTCATTGAAACCTGGAATGGATCGTCGAAGATTCAATTTACAGCAGGTTAATGAAGTTGCAGCGATTTTCAGTACCGATGCTAATGGCGAAATTCCAGAATCTTATGTAAGTATTCGGAATCGACGAACAAAACAATTACAACAAGTTAGCACGATGGATCCAAATGTAGAACCGTGGATTTATCCTTTGTTTTATCCTTTCGGTTCACCAGGATGGCATAGCAAAATTATGCAAACAAATAATTCGAATAAACGTGTTAGTCGCTCAGCGTATATCAAATATCGAATGGGTGTTCGAAGTGATTTTAACGTATTTTTAAATGGTGGACGGTTATTTCAACAATGGCTGGTTGATAGTTATGTGAAAATTGAAAAGGATCGAATTATATATTGTAAAGAACATCAAAATCAATTGCGTGTTGATACCTATCAAGGACTTCATGATCACTTACAAAATAAAGCAAATGATTCTCATAGTCAAATTGGTAAAGTTATAATATTACCATCAACGTTCACAGGATCTCCACGAAATATGTTGCAAAATTACCAAGATGCTATGGCTATTGTCCGAAAACATGGTAAACCAGATCTCTTTATTACTATGACATGTAATCCTAATTGGAAAGAAATAAAAGAAAATTTATTGGAAGGTCAATCTGCATCAGATAGGCCAGACTTATGTGCACGAGTTTTTAATTTGAAAAAAAACCATTTAATTGATTTAATTGTTAAGAAAAATTTTTTTGGAGATACTTTAGCTCATGTTTATGTAATTGAATTTCAAAAAAGAGGTCTACCTCATGTTCATTTATTAGTTACATTAAAATCAAATTATAAAATGACAACTCCTGAAGTTGTTGATAAATTTATAAGTGCTGAAATTCCAGATCCGACAGAAGATCCCATTTTACATGAGGTTGTCATGAAAAATATGATTCATGGACCCTGTGGTAATTGGTGTTTAGTAAATGATAAATGCTCTAAACATTTTCCGAAGTCATTTCAAGAAGAAACAACTGTGGGAGAAGACGGTTATCCTACATATCGTCGACGAGATACTGGAAAATCGTATGATAGGCCTAATGGATTCGTAGTTGATAATCGAAATGTTGTACCATATTGTCCTACACTATTGAAAATATTTAATTGTCATATTAATGTAGAAGTTGTATCAAGTATAGCATCTGTGAAATATTTATTCAAATATGTTTATAAAGGACATGATTGTGCAGCAGTCACTGTAGGTGAAGTACCATCAGAAGGATTAGTTATTAATCATAATGAAATTGAAAATTACATTGAAGCACGCTATGTCAATCCAGTTGAAGCTACATGGCGAATTCTCGGCAAAAATTTACAAGATAAAAGTCATTCCATTGTTCGGTTACCTGTACATTTACCAAATCAACAACAAATTACTCTTGATATTAATATGACTGAAGAAGAAATGAATAATGTATTATTATTGGATAAAACAACTATGTTAATGGCATATTTTGAATTGAATCTTCGTGACAAAGAAGCTAGATAATATATTTATTCTGATATTCCGACATATTACACTTTAAAAAAACAAAAATTAGACGGTGCGACTACTGTTAGATGGGAGCCAAGAAAATCTCATTTTAATTCAATTGGACGAATGTATTCTGTAAGTCCTACTCAGATTGAGTTGTTTAACCTTAGGTTATTATTATTAACCGTCAAAGGTGCTACAAGTTTTGAAAATATTCGAACAGTTGATGGTGTTTTAATGCCATCTTTTACTGAAGCTTGTATAGCATTAGGATTAATTGAAAATGATGACGAATTGCGACGAGCTATGCATGAAGCTGAAATTTGGATGATGCCTCAGAGCTTACGTAGACTATTTATTCGTATTTTGATTTATTGTCAACCTAAACACCCTAAAACATTATGGGAAGAGTTTAAAGTATCCATGTCCGAAGACTTTATACGAAATTCTAATTCATTACAAGGTATTCAAAAAGCTTATTTACAGATTAGTACAATGCTTTATGCTGAAGGATTTAATTTAAAAGATTTTGAAATGGATCCTGTAGAAATAAGTGAATTGAATATTGAAAATATTGACTCAGAAAACTCAAATATAATTGGTTCACAACAATACGAAAAATTAAATGAAAAACAAAAAGAAATAGTAGATATTGTCTTGAACTTAATTAATCATAGTGATGAAAATTCAAATCAAAATCGTTATTTCTACATTGATGGACCTGGAGGATCGGGGAAAACATTTATTTATACTACTTTATGGCATTTATTAAGAAGTGCAGGAACACGGAAAAGAAAATGCGGTAAATCCAACTACACTTGGAGTAGCATTTACCACAGGATGGACTAAAGTATATATACGCTATAGTGTGTTTACGGATGATTTTCATGTGTTTCTGTGACAACTCCAAGTGATGTTGGATTTACCGCACGTTTTTTTCCGTGAAGAAAAGTTCAAATGATGGCTTATACAGGGATAGCTGCTACATTATTACCACATGGTCGCACTGTTCATAAAACTCTTGGACTACCCGTACCATTGTTCATTGATTCAACATCTAATATAAAGATGCAATCGAAGGAAGCTAAAATACTATTAGAAACTGATGTTTTCATTTGGGATGAAGCTCCAATGGCACCTAGATATGCGTTAGAAGTTATGGATCGATTATTACGCAATATAACGAACAAAAACACACCGTTCGGTAATAAAGTCGTCATTCTTGGAGGAGATTTTCGGCAATTGTTACCAATTCAACAGTTCAGTACCCGTTCTGAATTAATTAATCTTTCTATTAAATTTAGCCCATTATGGAAATGTTTTAGAACAATATCACTGACTCAAAATATGCGAGTAATAAATGGAGAAATTGAATTCTCAAAATTTTTACTTGATATTGGCAACGGAACTATGAATAATGAAAATGATAATATTGAGTTACCAGTGTGTTTTGTAGCTCCTCCGAATGCTGACATTGTTGATGATATTTATGGTAATTTATTTAAACAAAATAATTTTGATCAAGCGGCAAATTGCGCTATATTATCGGCACGAAATGTCGATGTTGATGAAATTAATCGAAAAGTAGTTGAACTTCTAAATCCAATGACTGAAAGAATTTACACAAGTGTAGATAGTGCTCAGAATTGTGATGATAACGGTGCAATGAGTGAAGCTTTATTACCAGAGTACTTGAATAGCCTATCACCTTCTAATCTCCCACCTCACAAATTAAGTTTAAGAGTAAATTCTGTTGTTATGTTAATAAGAAATCTTAGTATTCATGAAGGTTTATGTAATGGTACTCGATTACAAATTTTAGAACTTGGAAATAATTTACTTCGTTGTAAAATTTTATCTGGAGACAAAGCTGGTGAAATTATATTTTTAAATCGAATTACGTTATATTGTGAAAACATTTATCCATTTACGTTTAAAAGACGTCAGTTTCCAATTAAATTAGCTTTTGCAATGACAATTAATAAAGCTCAAGGACAAACATTTCAGATGATAGGCATCGATTTACGAAAAGATGTTTTTAGTCATGGACATTTTGTACGATTTGTACGTTGCTTGCTCAAGAGTTAGATCTCAAAATTCTCTTAAAGTTTACCTTGGTAATCAAAGATCAAACTCTGCGGTAAAAAATTACGTTTTCAAAGAGCTATATGTTTAATTTAGTGTAATGGAAAATGATTTAATTTTTAAATTAATATAATCAATTATTATGAAAATTATATTAACCGACATCTAAAAATTTTAAGGATTTTTTTATTATTGAAAAAATTATTACAAAAAAATGAAAACAAATTTTCATTTGTAAAAAATTTGAAAAACTGTAAGTGCAATTTTTGAAAAATATTTTTAATTATTAAAAAAAAATTACAAATTAAAAACGTCGGCTAAGTTTAAAATTTAATTTTCAGTTGGTATCATTACAAACTACCAATCACACGTGATCTTTTTCTCTAACCGAAAAATCGTGAGACTTCCGCTTTCTTTCTCGACAAGTATACGTCTAAAGTGCGTCGTTTCACAGATTGTATTGTTTTTTTGATAAAAATATAAATTCTGCAAGTCAGATTGATTTAAATAAAAAACAAAAGTACGTCAATTGCTTATAAATCTATTACTTATTTACTTATTAATAATTATGATTAATATTTTTCGTTTATAAATAATTTTTTTGGTTATTGAAAAAAAAAAATATGTACTTTTTTTATTTAATTGCAAAGTGCTAAGTATTTTTTCATGTCCTCTGTTGTTATGTATTTGATACATTTATATTAACTTTTATTTTTTTTTTCAGTGGCTAATTCAGGTGGTAGTAGTAAAAATAATTATAATTTAGTGGCTGAATCAGGTGATAGTAGTAAAGATAATGGTAATGCTGACCAGACCAATGGTAATGATGGCGAAGAGATCGCTTATTCCGAATTTCAAGGCTTAACCTCCTATGATTCTACTTGGTAAATAAGTTGTTTAATTTAAAATAATGATAATATATTTTTTTTTCGAATTTCAATGTCACATTCTTAATTTTATTATCTAAAAAACTTTATTTCTTTTCAGTGAGTTAATAGGTTATGTTGCTGCTGTTGAAGGGCCAAAAATTGTTGGTGCTGAAAGATTGTTACTGTTTAAAATTTATTTAGCTAATGATAATGGAGAAAAACTACAAGTAGTTGCTTGGAACGATAAAGCACGGTCTATTCAATCCAAAATTTCAGTTAACCAAAATATACATATTGATGGTGCTTATGTAAATCCTAAACCACGGGGAAAGTACAACGTTGGAACGGCTGATTATGAACTAATAATCCAATCTAACACTAAAGTACATGTACTTGATTTTCGTAAAATTACGGAAGAGAAACCAAAAGAAGCTGAGCCAATTATACCGTTGTCTACTTTTCAAGATTTGACATCTATGTCATCTCAAGACGTTCGTGTGAGAGGATTCGTTAAATCAGAGATTGCTTTGCTAAAGAAGAAGGAAAGTTGGAACGACACTTTAGTAGGCTCAATTACAGACGGAGAGTACAAATTGGAAGTTAAGGTATCTGGGGTTACCAAAGATTTAGAAATCCCAAAATGTTCCCATGTTGAAGTCAGTGGTTGCCTTCAAGCTTTTGCAAATCCAATGCATATTTTAGTAAGAAATCCTGAGAATGTCAAGATTATTGATGACACAAAAATGTCATTTGTTAAAATGATCAAGGTAACAAAACCATTGATACATAAAGCTTAAAGCATCTACTGATTCGAAATAAGTTTATGTAGTTGTTATTCATTGAGTTTTTTAATTGTTTGTTAGTCATACATCATTAAAAACAATAAATAAATAACGCTTCGAATCAAGATTCATTTGTATTAACTTCTGTAATTTGATAATCTCCTGATAACTCATAATTTCGTATATTTTTTTAATAAGTGTGAAAAGAAATAAAATTAAATAAAAGCTTGAACTCAATGAATAACTGCTTCATACGTTAAAGGATTAACTTTCGTTAATGTGAAAAGTATTTTTTAAAAACTATCAAAATAATTTAAGCAAAACAATAATCATCATTTATCTTATCAGTTAAATTCAGTATCAAGTGCCATAAATATATATCACATTTTGTAAGTGATTCGTATTTAAGTAGTAATATATCATTTGTGATATTATTTATAATAATATTTAAAATAATTCACTTATAATGAGCATGATAATATATTATTTATTTTTTAATATAAAAATTAAAGTCATAATTATTACTAAAGTTGTCATATTTTTCTAAGAAAAACATTAAAAGTTTTGGACATATCTATCTACACTTAAAAAATTCCTGACATTCACACCCCGTCAATGTAAGGGCCTTGAATCCACGCTACGTGAATGTAAACGCCCTTGCATTCACGCGGTGTGGATTTATCAGGACTTTTTTATGTGTGAATAGACACTTTTAAATTTAAATACTTTAAATGATGTTACAACGTAAATTAAGTTAAGAGATATAATATTTAATATTATACATAAAAAAAATTTATTATGTTATTTGATTAATCAATTCATATGAAAATTATCTTATTTGATTAATCAATTCTTATGAAAATTAAGAATTAACAAATATATGATTAAGGATTTAATTAAGAAATTAAGAATTTCATAAAAGTACAAAGTTTATAATTAGAATAAAGGAATATTATGAATAAAGGAAAAATATCAGTGAGTAAATAAAAGCGAATTTTTTACTACAAGTTATCCTTATCTTTTTTAAATGTTTGGTATAATAATTTTTATGATGTATTCGGGCGCCCAAAGGGCGCAGCGAGAACTACTAGTGTACTTTAATTTCACTGCAGCGCTCACTCTTTAAGATGTAATAAATTATCTTTCTTTATCTGATTAGTGGCTTATGGAAAAATAAAAACAGAGCTAAAATATCTTGCTCTACGAGAACACTGTATAATGAATTCGACTGTTTGTGGTTATCAAAAAGTATGACAAGTAAAAATAAATTTTTTTTTTAATAAAAAGAAAAATTAAAAAAAAATTTTTACTAGATTTCATCATTCTAATAAACGATTATATAATTCAATGATTAAAAAAAAAATTTTTTTTTTAAATTAGACATTTCAAATCTTTAGTTTTTTTTCAATAAGTATAACTGATTAACAATTTTTTAGTCATAGTACATCACAACATAACAATATATTGTAAAGTGATCCAAAAATGGTATTTTATGGGATTTTATACTGAATTCCGGGCTTTTTTAACGCATAGAATATGATAAGTTTCAGTACACTTTGATGTGTATTTGTCCACGGAAATACTCATAAATAGTCATAAGAATTTCAATTGCAATACTGGTCACGATTTCTTATAAATTGTTTATAACTTCTTATGAGGTACTTTTCTTTCAATTTTTCACATAAAATCGCATAGAAATGCTACTTGAAGTTTAATCTCGAAGTTCTCATAAAATCTAATGAATATTAGTAATTAATGAAACTACTCATAAAATCTCATAACAACTAAGAAGTAAAACTTTTATGAGAATCTATGAGTTGACGATCTACTAATAGAATATCATAAAATATTTGAGAGAAAATTTTCTCTGGCTCATACGTATATTAGTAAATCATAAAATCTTATAGAATATTTTTTTTTTTCTATGACATTCTATGAGGTCTTTTCAGCAGGGTTTGCTATGATCGTTTTATTCAACCGAAAGGGTCAATCAAGGACGCAGAGCATTGTAAGTAAATAAAGCAATTATAACTGGCACACGTGAGAACTTTTGCCAAACAATAAAATTATTAATAAGAATTAATACATATAAATCAGGGAGCGGAAAATCCCCGAACAGCGTATCCCAATTAAACGAAGCTTAAGTGATCATTTACCTATCCGCAAGGACTTGATGACTTAAGTAATTGGATTTTTTAAGTAAACAAAAAGTTCAGTGTTTCAATATATATAAATACATACATATATAAACTTTTGAACCATATGCATTTTCTGAATCCGCTTGACGAGCTGAGTCGAAATATAGCAAAATTTTTCGATAGTTCCGTCATGAGGACCAATGCAATAGTTAGATTTCTATGAAATCTACTAAAAATCATGCATAAGGTTATTTTTATAAATTTAATTCTTTATTAAAAAATTCTCGGTTTAGTTCCAAAAAATCACGTCGCCAACGTTGGCACTACTTTCTCAAACCAAGAGAAAGATTTACTTTGGATAAGTATATGACATTATTAGTTCAAGAATAAATTTTTTCAACTAAGATAGCAGAATAACTTGAAACAAGAAATAAATTTTGAAGAAAATAATTTTCTTGAGTCAAGATGACTTTTTTTTCTGTGCACGTATTCGAGATTCGTTAAGCTTATTAAATAAATGAATGGGCTGTTGGGTCTTATACAAAGAAATAAATGATTAAAGGACTATTTTACGATTTTTGAATAAAAAAATTCCATCGTTAAATAAGTATGATTGTAAAATTAAGCATTTTAAGCTCGAAAATTGTGGAAAGTTACAGGATTGGCCTGTAAGATCAACATTTTTCTAATTTTTTTTTCTTTTTGAATTTCCTACATGAATATTTCTTACGAAACTAATCTTCAGCCTGTAGAAAGTCACCTAAAAGTTTCGAACTTCTTTGATCCCTCAATATGTGTGACTGGTGTATTTGAACTCGGTTAATATAACAAAGTAATGAAAAAAGGTATGCATAAGTTTACAATGAAATATATATGAAAAATATTAAGTTTAATTTATTGTACAGGTATACATCAAATTTATAAAGTTGCATTCTATTTACTTTAAAAATTTAATCTCATCCACCATTCATTTCATATTAGTGAAAAATTTAATATGAACCAATTTAAACAATTCAATTTTATATAATAATAATAATATAAAGCCCTTTATCATAATTTAAGGTCATAATGACGTACGTTGCACCGATAATATACCTACTTTTTCAGCAAAATTCCCCAATAATTGGCCGAATCCACTAGATTCCGAATTTTCTTTCATTCTAAATCCAACTGTATGGCTGTAAATATTATAAAACAATGTCCGAACGCTGTGTAGTCTATCTTTACGTGATCTAAAATAGTTATATCATTGCTTAGAAATAGCTTATTATTTGATTATTTATCTATTTTTTAAGTATGTGTAAAATATTACTGGGCTGAAGACAGAGCTGAATCATCTTCAATCACTGTTACGCTTGATTCTTGAGAAGTTTGACCAGAACAAGTTATGCACTGTGATTTACAAGTTAGTGTAGAGGCGGATAGAAATTCCGGTAGTGCACAATTGGAGGTTGTTGACCCTCGTAAGCTACCCGTTCCTGAAATCATTTGCCAAGAACCAGCGGAAGATGAAGATTCGTTGCGTTGTCGAAAGCGTCCAGGAATAGGAACAGCTACTGGAGAAGTGCGACTATTTGACAGCAAAGGTGAACATGAACCGTGACCAACGGTTTTTTTATCACTTTCTTTATTTTGTGAGTTGAAAAATGTCCATGGCATCACATTTCTATTTAATAATAAAATGATCGTTAATTTTATAGTTTAATATCTTGAAAAATTTTATGTATATAATAACCCTGATAGTCTCAATTTCTGCTCAAGAACATGTAGTTCAGTATTTTAGTAAAATTATTATAAAGTTTACGTTGTCTTTCTGTTAGTTTTAGTTAGCATGGCTATCAGGGAAGCTGTTATAAGTTTAACATATTTACGTAGAGTACTTTAAATAAAAAAATAATTTTTTTTATTAACTATTTAAGTGAAAAAACTCTCGTCACATCGCAGCTCGATATCAACTCTATACAGAAAAAAAACTGTCGAAAAAATTACAATTGTTCCGTCGTAATTCAGGACCAGACTCTCAAACCTCCACTTTCATAATTTTCTATTTTTAAATTTGCGATGTTTACTATCAAAATGTGTATAAAAGTAGTCAATATATAAAGTTTTACGATGTCACAGTACATTTTGAAATATAAAATTATGAAAGTGAAAATATTGAAAGTCTGGTCCCGAATTACGATGGAATAATTGTAATTTTTCCTACAAATTTGTTCCGTGCTCAAGTAGCTTCCCTTTTTTGAAGTTATACTTCTTTTGGCGCGTTTGGATGAGAGTGAAATTTGTGAGCTGCGCGCGCATGATGTCCCAAAAAAGCGACATGATGAAGTTGGCCACAAATATAATTAAAAATATAGAATTCTTTTACTGACTAAGTTAACTCATATACAAGCTAGTCGCAAAGTATCCAACGAAACGTTGTTATTTTTAAATTCGATAGAAATGCCATTTAATATGAAATAT
>CAJNRD030001122.1:12258691-12317350 GCA_905319865.3 Cotesia congregata
GCTTCACGCAAAATCGTGAAGCGTTCCACATTTTTTTAACAAATATAAATAATGCTGTGAATCGGGAAAGAATAGGAGTTACGGATAATTATTACGTGAAGCGTTCCAACATTCACGTAACAGGATAGCTTTCCTAGTCCTAGGAATTCAAGGATAATAAACAGGAAAGCTTATTTGTATTTATCAGCTCATATCAAGCCTGATCAGAATATTTTTTCGAAGGAGGTTGCCAAATTCACTTGCATATCTCAATGCAATGTAGATATACAGTTCATATGCAAACATTTCTTCAATTAATTTGAATTCGTTTCTTTCTTAGCAAAGAGACGCTCGAAACGTTCACGTTTTGACTTGATTGAGTCTTAGAGTACTTTTTTTGTTTCGATCAAAAATCTCGTAAATTTATTTTGCTCATAACTATCCCGATCTGATTAGTTCGATCCAGGTCGAGTATGGATTTACTTAGATCTGCTTAGATAAAATTTGATTTGGACAGATGTGCACTGTTAAAAATTTTTGTAAAATTACAATCATATTACAAAACAAATGATATGTAAAATTACAAATCAGTATATAGCAATGCGAAATAAAATACAATTCATGTAATTTTCCAACACCTGTCAGGAAATCTACTAAGATGTATTGTAATTTTACAATCTTCTTGCATAAACCTAAAACGCATTGCAATATTACAGAACCGTTGGTCAATTTTTTTAAAAAAAAGCTTTTTAATTTTGCAAACATTATTTGTGACTTGATTCGAAATAATTGTATGTAAAATTACAAAAAAATATTGTAATTTATATTACAATAATCTTATAAAAATTTTTTTTTATTTTTACAATTTTCATTGTAAAATGACACAGTGCAATGTAATGTTACCAAAAAATTTTATTTATATTATGCGAATTGTAATTCTAGTTGAATGTTTTTCAATTTTGAAAACAATACTTTTCAGTTTTACAAAAATGAGACTGATGTATCAAAAAACAACAATGTCCTTCATGTTTATTTTTACTAATTTTTAGTCTATGGTTGTTTATTAGTAATAATAAATTCGAGGCATCATTTATCTTTTATAAATTTTAATATTACGCTTAAACGATCATTTCGAAATCAATATATTTTAATGAGTATATGTTAGACTTTAATTTTTATAATATTCAATGAATCATAAATAATGTAAAGTTAGTTATTTTCCATCAATAAACAGCATCAAATAACACAAATAATGTAAATAATAAATAATAAGCCGTAATGCTCAATCACCACATAGGATTAGCTTCTAAGAATAATAAGATGTTGGACTACCTATCAGTTGTATGGCGTAGGGCGTTAGGTATCGTTCTGGCAAGCGCGCGGCTCGCGTTCGATTCTTAGTTAGGGTAAATATTATTTTCACTTTATATCATCTAAGTTGTAATAATTAGGTCTACGTGAGATTCAAAATCTAATTAGCGCTTCATAAAAATAAAATGACAACATATATTGAATCAAATCTTTCTTTTTTATTATTTCAATTAAAGTAAAATTCAAGGAAAGTATTGTAATTTTACAAACTTAGCTAATCTAAAAGTATTTGTGAAATTACAAAACTGTTTTGTAAAATTAGTAACCTCACAGAGCTATACATGTTTTGTAATATTACTATACCCGATTGTAATTGTAAATAAATGTTTTGCCTATTAGCTTCCAATACATATCTTGTAAAATTACAATAGAAATTTTTAACAGTGTGGCCAAATCTAAGTTTACTCAGGTTTGATGATTTTCATCTGAACAGATCTAAATAATTTTTTCCCGGATACTAATAAAGAAACCTACAACATAACTCTGAGTAAATCTCAAATTTGCGTAGCAAAAATTGGAAATAAACCACAAAAGTTGCCAAATTTATTTCTTTACTTTTGTGATAATACTAAAGCGTGCAGAGGAGTATGTCTAGCAACAATATTTTCATACCAGCTTCTAACTTACGTAAGGTGGCATACAATATATGGCCTGACACCACATTGGTTCAGAATGATAACAAACACATAGACTGCATACTGCAGGACCCGGTACGTATAACAACCCGTGTGTAACTGTTCCACCTTGAAAATCCGTACAATTTTCTTCTAATGCACCTAAACAAAAACAACTTTAGTTAAAATATTTGAACGGCTTATCATTGGTTCGTGAGATTTTCTGTATACACATAGTATACATTTTTTCGTCGATACGTAAAATTTTGAAGGTTTTGTGTTAAATTTTAACATTTTAGTGTGTCAATTGATCTATATATTTCGATAGATCCGTTTTGTAACACAAAAATGTTAATCGATCTGTAAGTAATACTATGAGTGTCTTATTTGTGCTCGTTTTATCGTGCGGGAGATGCGTGCTGTAACTGTAGTATGTATAGTATGAGACATATTGTAGTTGATTTAGGAATTGCTACTCGAGGTCTGTTAAAATAGATTTGTGTTACGTGTGAGCCTACACCTGGTCTTTTACCTGTCACATAAACAGACCTCCGGACTAGCTCAGCGTCTCACTGAAAAATACTTAAATGTTGATAGAGGGTGTGGGTCGCTCAGTGAATGAAGAATACTCGTGAATTACGGTACTAATTGTTTATTGGCTGTCCCCAAAGCATGGGAGTTGCCCGAAATGACCCTGAGAGTCTCTTTTACAAACTAATTCTATTTATGAAAGCAATTCTAATCCAGTACAATAATCCATTTGATGCAATACTTCTGATTCTATAACTGAGAGAGAGATGGGACAGCAACGAGAATGAGAGTCTTAGGAGATAATTAATTACGATGCAAGACAGCTCAGACTCAACATAGATTCGGACAGACTAAAACGACTGACTGACTACAAGTGGCCGCTCATCCTGGAGGTTGCAGGTTTGTGCCACCTCGGTCGCAGATGCCGTCGGACACCTGTATTACTACGCTGAACTCATATTATTCCGCGAATGAACTAAGATTATTCCGCCTTCGGGAACTAGGTCGTTATTGTCAAGTTCCTTAGTCAGCGGAAAAAGGTATTAAAGCGCCGAAAGCAGTTCCCTGTATTAGAGTACCTGTTCGCTCAGTTCCCATGAGAAAGCGTCTCATCAGCACCACGTGCAAGTAGCGACTCCCGGTAACCAGAGTCAGTCTAGAAGGACAACGGAAATTCGGTGTCTAATTCAGGTGGGCAAAATGGCCCATCGATTTATAGAAATATATATGATTTATCATAATATTGACGGGAGGGTAGGCCCATCCGTCACAATTTGTGTTACTTTTAACATAGAGCTGTGTTACTTCTGTTACATCTATCTATCTCTGGTTAAAAAAACTGATTGAAAAGAATTGAAAAGCGGTCACTCCATGCAAACTGTATATCTATATATACAAACGAAAGAATTGAAATTATTGAAAAGAATTCGAATTTCATCAATTTTAATTCTTTTCAATCAATATTTTTAAACAGAGATGTTACTTTGCCGAAACACACGGATTGAGTTGAAATAAGACTAAGTTTGTCTAGAAAAGGTGTTAACATAATTTTTTGATTTAAATTTGACAAAAACTTTTTTACTGTGCATAATGGTAACGATACTTTGTAATTATTTTGTCTTAAGTAAGAATGATTATGGAAAAAATTTTAATTATCGAAAAGTACACGCCTTATGACGATCATTTAATTTCTTCAAAATTGTAACATACTACAGTGTGACGTCTGCTAAAATTCAAAATTTTTGTTTTTCTTTTAAATATTGGGATACTACAAAAAGCCTCGGTTTTACCAGCCTAGTGAACTACCACCCGAAATTTTCGTTACCGATACTAGCTAAAATAATGTGTAGTCCCCGTGTCGTCACAAGACGACACTGAGAAGGGAAATCAGTTACGAACCTCAAAACTTGAGCGATGATCAACACTTCGATCTATCTTCCGGTGTCAACCACCACACTAGGTTTTTCTTAGTCAAATTAACATACCACTAATACCACTATCAGGTGATTACTCACCAAAACTTACTATAAAAGTTTATTATTAATTATAATATTATAATATTATATTATAATATTATAATATTATGATTATAATATTTTCTATCATTTCTATTAATTTGATTATTTTCTATTAGGTGATTACACCGGCACACAAAAAAAATTGTCTGTACGCCGGGTGCCATCTATCTACGGGCATGTTTTTCGATCCGCTGAATACGAATTTCAAGTCAGTTTAGACCGTCCAGTCTTCAATTTCGAGTAAATTGCAAAAAACCTCAAAAAATAGCGAAAATTCGATGTTTTGGCAAGAAAAAAAATTTTGAGATCCAAGGCAAGCATAATTGTCATGTATTTTGATCTGTTAAATACTAATTTCGATCGTACTTTAATCATAAACTTTTTTAATTCTAAAAAATTTGTAAAATATCCTTAAAAATTGCAAAAATTGTGAAAAATTGGGATTATCTTGGTACAAAAAATTTTGAGGACCCGGATTGACGAAGACTTTGATGTAATTTAATCTGCTTGATCTCTGATTCTGCAATAAATTTGGCCCATAGTCCCCTCAAACATTCATAAAACTGCAAAAACCGATAAAACAGCAGAAAATTGCTGCTGAAAAAATTGAAACATATCTTTTAAACACAATTAAATAAATTTCTTGTATTTTTTATTTCTAAAATACGAGATTAAGATCCAAGAATGTACAGAAATTAGATTTTTAACGGTTTTTCGAGGGCATTGTACTGTTTCATTCTCAAATGATCTACGACGTGGGTACCTCTTCTTCCACCTTTTCCTTTATTTAGTAAAAATTTGCCATCGTGTTAGGATTTCAACTTCTTCGATGTGCAGACTATATTTACAACCAGGGCACCTCTTCGGGGTGACGGTGGGCAACAGAACCATCTGACAGAGTCCCTGGATTAACGGCGTGGGTGCCGTCATGGCAGGTACAAGTGATGAGTACTTTAAGATGCAGGGATTCGGAAACCCAGTATCGGCGTCTGGTCAGATTGAGAAAGCAGGCCCGCAGGCGTCATCATCCAGCGACTGCAGCTCTTCAGTAGTGGGAAATTTGGCTACTGGAAAGTATACTAATACAAGAAGCACTTCCCATCTATGCAATAAGAGTCCTGATCTATTTTTTTACGTTTGTAGGGAGTTTGAACAGGTAAAAAACCGCAGAACGTTTTCAGATAGATTAAAACGAAATTATGAAGAATGCTTCTGCATTAAAATTACAAATTTGGATTCAGCCTGGGTTCCACACTTTGTTTGTGGTCGATGTAATATTATGTTGACACGATGGGAAAAAACCAAATTAAAGAAAACTTGAAATTTACAATTTTCATGATCTGGACTTCTTCAACTAGTTCGCATAACCGTTACTTCTGTATGACTGAAATAGCCGGTTTTACTTCGTCGAATAAAAGTAAAATACAGTACGCCAATGTTTCATCAACTGTTAAGCCACAGAAAACAGTTATTGTTGATGAAACTGAAGCTCTTGAAGAGATGGAAGTAGAAAAAGAAGAAGTGCCAATGGAGGAAGAAGTGGAAAAAGAAATGTCTGAAGATGAAAATCCCGAAGATGAAGATTTCATGCCAGATGGGAAAACGAAAGACCCTGAAACATTTAGTCGAGAAGAACTAAATGATCTCATACGAGATTTAAATTTGCCTAAGGATGGAGCTAAATTACTGGCATTAAGACTAAAAAATAAAAATTTGTTAGCTCAAAAGGATTCACAAAATATCCTTGCTATCTATGTTTGTGGGATAGCAGAGACAGAAAGAATCACTATGTGAAAAAAGAATGGCCTACGAGAGTGCAATTAAATCTCAGTACTCATAATGTAATACGAACACCATGAATTTAGCCTTCAAACTATCTGCTACCGCCACTTTACATGAAACTAGGTCTCACAAAACAATATTTCAAAGCTCTGGACAAGGATGGTGATTGTTTTCAGTATTTGAGAGGAAAGTTTCCGGCGATAAGTGATGCCAAATTAAAAGAGGGAATTTTTCATGGACCCCAAATTAGAACTCTAATTTAGGATGCTAATTTTATAGGTAAAATAAATAATACGGAGAGAGCAGCTTGGGTAAGTTTCAAAAATGTGTGTTCTAACTTTTTAGGAAATAATAAAAGTGAAAATTACAGAACAACAGTCGAAGAATTAGTGACAAATTACAAAAAATTAGGATGCTTAATGAATCTAAAATTACACTTCTTAGATTCTCACATCGACCACTTACCTGAGAATCTTGGGGAGTACAGTAAAGAACAGGGAGAACGTTTTCATCAAGACATAAGTGAAATGGAGACTAGGTATCGAGGGAATTGGAATATCAAGATGATGGCAGACTATTGCTGGACACTCAAAAGAGATATACCAAAAAAAAAATAACAAACGAAAGACAAATCCACTCCGTAGATCATTTGAAAATAAAAGAGTTCGATACCACCGGAAAACAGTTTAAAAGTTGGGAAAATCATTCTTCTAATCCTGTTTATACGTCATTTTCATAGATTTTACAACTTTTTTGCATTTTCAGATTTTACTCTTATATTTTGTTAATAAAAAATACAAGAAATTTATTTAATTATGTTTAAAAGATATTTTTCAATTTTTTCAGCAGCAATTTTCTGCTATTTTATCGATTTTTGCAGTATTATGAATGTTTGAGGGGACTATATCAATAATACTACTTCTCATTTAATAATTCATTTCGATAATTCAATTGTTTAATAATAATTTGCTTCATAATAATTAATTATTTTAATTGATTTGGTTCGGTCGCAGTTTGAGCATTCTTCTTGGGGATTTTACACCCGAGGAATGTCTTAGACCTCTTGGGTTTGCAAGTCGTGAATAATTAATTTTATTAATACAGCTGGTTAATAATTATTAACATCTTAGATTGGTTTAAATAAATTTAGTTTATATTAATTAATTTCTGAACATCGAGAAGGTTCCAATCGACACGACATAGTATTCGGTACCCGAGGTCAAACGTGCTACGCAGTTACGAACGGCGTCCATTTTGAGAGCGCAAATTCCTTGTGAATTTTATGACGCAGTAGATTTATAAAATCAACAATTGGACTATTATTATAAATTATAACAATTGAATTATCATTTAACTATTGGTTTATTATATTATTTATTTGGAAACAATTTTTATTACTGGAAATTTAATTATTGAGAATTTGTTGACGCAATTAAAAATTGAAACACCCGTGGATAATTTTCGGAATTTATTTTTACACCGAGATGAATTATTAATTATCTAATCGTCATTCTCAATTACCGGTAAATATTTATTTAACATGATATTAATTAATGAGAATTAATTGGCTAAATCTTGGCACAGATAAGACTGATATACCCGTAGATAAACGTTAGGCAAGTAATTTTTATATTGAGGAAATCACTAGCTAACGATCTAATTTAATTGCCAATTTCTACTTGGGTTGTCTTATATATTGAACTCATGTTCTGGAAAATTTGTCAATAATTTAATATCGTTATCCCGGTAAAATTCTTTATAAAACTATTTATCAGTGTGGATTACGTCCGAGAAAATTTAGTTAAATTTATAAAGAATATTCTTAGAATTTATTTAATGTGCTGAGAATTAAACTCGTGTTAATTTTGGAAAAAAGAAAGAGGCTTCGATTTTAAGTCGAAGTATTAAGAATTTGCTTTATTAATCGTAGAAAATTGTTATGATTTTAATCTCGAGCTAATGACTGAAAAATTTTAGTAAGAATTTAACGTTGACATTCTTGGAGTTTAATTTTTGTAAATCCGGAAATAAGAAGTAAAGTAGAGTCAGTGTGTGTGAGGATAGTGTGGGTTATGTGTGTGTGAGTGCTACCAGCGTTCCTTCGCATACGAGCAGTCCGTTTGCGAGGTGTTTCGCTGGCGTAGAGCGTGAGGCTCCAGTGGACAGCGCGACGTAAGGATAGTGTGGGGTGTGTGGGAGAGCTGCAGAGGCTTCTTGGCTTACGTTGCAGTCACTAGGCTGTTGCTTCTGTAGCAAGGCGTTGTTGATAAGCCCTCGTGCACTGATGTCTTTGTACGAGGTATCTTGTTGATAGGTAGTTATAAGTTGTAGTAGCAACTTTCCGGTGGAAAATGTGAAGTAAGAAGTCGTAGAGTTAAGATAGTTTTAAGTGAGCTAGTGTACGTGCGAGTGTACGAGTTGTTATCTTATTTTATTTTGTTAATAAATTTTTGGATCCGTTGTTAAATAAAAATTTATTCATTTTCAGAACACCTTCCTCCACTCTCTCTCCCTGTAGATTATTAAGCTCAGCTCTGGTTTCCGGTTCCAGGAACCGCATTGAAAAAATCCTGGTGGCGCCCTTATTCCATTTAGAATCATTTTTGTATTGTTGTATTTAATTTAAATAAGGGGCCAATGAGCGGGAATTAAACCACCCGTTACAAGGGGTATCTAACAACTTTTCCTGCAGGTGCACTACAATCAACATCTTTTTACGACCACCTTCCAAGATTTTATTGTATAGCGCTGATCGCACTACCACGGTAATAAAGTGTGGTAGGGTAAAAAGGAAAATAATCGTAGTTTTTCAAATAAAAAGGTATTTGCCATAATAAAACCTTATATAATGTTCGTACAGTGACGAATGATGGATCAAATTTACGTGACATAGCCAATACTTTAGTAATAGAACTAAATGCCATTATACAAGATATCCTAAATCAATGCTGGTGGATAACTTTTCAGTATTCGAGAGGATCGTAACACATGCTAAACTTCTCAGTGATGGTGGATGATACTTGATTTCCCAGCTATTTTTTTCTTCAGTAAAATTTTCTGGTGCACATATTCTTGGTATTTCAATCCTATGCTCAAAGTAACTTATATCATCTTCGGATTCAGCTGAGAACTCCCATTTAGAAACATGAACTTTTTTAACACCGTTTATACACTGAAGACAAGTATTTTTTGAATAATTTGCGCGATTTTTAATGATACATATTTTACGAATAGTACTTTTATACATCATTTTTGGAAGGTTATTTCTACTTATTCTATTTTTTTTTCGGCTAATTAACATTTCATCCGCACTCACACATTTACTACATTCGGACCGTACCATTTTTTTTTGTTATAATACGACTACCCACGCAAGGAAGACTGATAAATAAAAGAAAAAACGAAATATCAATCTTTTCATTCTTGTTTAACCACCCTAGACCTCCCGTACCTACCCTCAAAATTTTTCATATCATTTTATGACCTACAAAAATGTTTATTACCCCCAAGGTACACCTGCATACATCTTAAGACGCCGCTAAACAAACAACCACCCTAGGCGTGAGAAAGACCTCCGACGACCCATGACTACCGCAGGGAATTCCCTTCCATTAGGCCCAGGGAATCCCCTTGAACCACTGGTGGGGATGGGAAAACCCCTGGCCCCGATGGATGGGGAAGGGCAAACTCCGGCGCCAGGGTCGAGGAGTGGGGGCCAGACATGTCTCTCCAGATCTGATCCCTTGTAGTATCGATTTAAAACTAATTAACAGCTTAACAATAACATTTATAATAATTTTTTTATTAAACGTTGACAAAAATTAAACTTTTGGAATAAAACATGAAACATAATGAAATGTTCGATAATCAGGAAATCACATCGAGATAATTTAATGAATATACAACTATTCGCAATGATTCTTCGCCAATACCTGCGCAAGAATTATGAGACCATTTATTACAATTTTTACACTAAATCCATGACTTTGTGGATTCCGAGTAAAGTCCATTGCAATAAAGACAATGGCAATCATCTTTTTTATATTTTGAATGGTTTTTTGTTCAAATTTTTTGGTTTTAATTTAATTTTTTTTTGTTTAACCGAGAACTTTTTTTTTCCTTTATTTTGATTTTCTTTTTCTTTGAGTTCTCGGCGATACTCAAGACTCGTAAGAATCGTGGTTTTTCCTCGACGACGATTTCTGGGAGGAGAATCTCTAGATTTGGTGGTAATGGCTTCAGTAAAAAAAAAAAAATTTTTATATGATGTAACGTTCTGAAAAATTTGAGTTTTTCAGTTACGCGATTTTTATTATTTAATCTCCAGGCTGGCTTCATTAGGGTATCAATAGACCCCAGGTGAGCCCGTTGCGCAGCTCTCTCTTAAATTTTAAAGTTATTTTATAAAGGTTTTAATTTCAAATGAATCACCAAAATTTCGTTAGATAAGATATATTAAAAAATTTAATAATTTGGGTGGAGTCAGTCAGTCTCCGGACATACGTCCGGGGCCTAAGATGTTTGTCGGCTGACTGCCTTGGCCTGACTGCTCTGGATTTGCATCCAGAGTACAAAGAATTATAAAAATTAATAAAATTGGCAACGTCGTATCTCAGGTTACCCTAGAGAAGTCGTCGGAGTCCAGCTCTCACGATGTTTAGGCTAGAGCCCGGCGACTCTCTTATCAGAAGCGATTTCCGTTACTTCGCTGACGATGAATTTTATTCATCATCAGCGAAGTAATTGTAATTTCTAAAATAAAAATTAATAAAAATATTTTTAAATTTACCGAGAACGTTACACCTCCCGACCTAAGAAAGTCGCAGCGCTTCCCGAGAATCGGTGCGACTTTAAAACGAAAATCAATGACTCTATACAAACCAAATGTTCGGCCGGGGGTGATAAAATTTCAAATTCATATAATCTAAACCTGAGACACAACGTGAACATTAGGTTTCTTATAATTAATACAAATAATTCCGTCAATTATGACGTTAGCAAATAATAATTAGGCACTACAACATAGCTCTTATTTCCAATAACCGGAAAAATGTGGTTCTGGTTCAGTTGGTTTCTTGCGTTAAGAGTGAAATTAATCTTCACGATTGTAGGCTGCTGACCCTTGAACTTTGAACGGTTTATACTGGTTCCCGTCGTGGATACTGATGTTAGATATGATGAATGACAATTGATTAGATGTTTCACGATGGAGATAACAGCTGTCATAAGAATTTGGGCATGGCCAAAGACAATGCTTAAAATCAGATTCTGGGATCCTGAATTCGTAGGATTTCCCATGAAGCATGTTGGCTAACTGATGCTGTTCCTCACACATCCAGTTGACTGTCCAAGCGTTGTTGACCAACGGTGGATGTCCGAAATTCTTGCAAGGTTTATGTACTATAATGGGCTTTTCGCCGGCACTGGCGTCGACAGGGCCGGAGAGCACCACCAAAATTGGCTTACCTGGGTTTCGAAGGTGGTTGGGCGCCAGGAACTTACCGTTCCAAGGTTCGAAGTCGTTACGGATCGTCGTCAGGCGGCAGGTCGATGACGAAGAGATTCAAAACTTCGGAAATAGATTTCAATAATCGGCGAACAGCAACCTATTAAATTTACGGGATCTTGGGAAGGGAGGAAGCAACAAATTTAGTGACCGAGAATTCAATTAATAGTTTATTTTTTAAATCGCCAATATAATTCATAAGTTTCGCAAGTTCGGATCAGAGCGATTTACTTCTCGTCGAGATAGCGGCAACAATAACACAAAAAAAAATAATAATAACTGTGATTAGTCGACAATTCGCAAATAGTAGTATAATAAAATAGAATATAACATACTATTACTATTCTTCGGTGACCTAATCAATTAATCGATACTAAAATTAATCGAAATCGGAGTAACGCAAAACCAAAAAAAATTGAGAACAGAAAATTAATTAACCTCGGTCTGTCATCGGCTCACAATGTCCTCGTCTTAATCTATAACCGATTGTACGACACATTCAACAATTTAATTTCCTATAATTACTTGAATCAACAACACTTGATGATTTCAATAATTAATTATACGGCGACATAACAATTTAACTTTCTCAAAATTAATTGAAATTAAATAATACTTGATAATTTAAATGAGTCAGTGACCTCAAGTTAATTAATAATTAATTATACGGCGAGTAAAAAATTTAATTCATTTAAATTAAATGAAAACCAAATAATATTTAATAATTTAATTTTTAATTAACCTCAATTTGGTTAATAATTATCTATACGGCGAGTAACAATTTAAATTATCGAAATTGATTAAAATCAAATAATAGTTAATTATTTAAATATTTAATTAACCTCAAATCGGTTAATAATTAATTATACGGCGAGTAACAATTTAATTCATTTAAATTGACTGAAAATCAAATAATATTTAATGATTTAATTTTTAATTAACCTCAATTTGGTTAATACTTATTTATACGAAATAACAATTGGATTTATTTTTAAATAAATCGAAATGTAAATAATATTTAATAATTTCAACAGTTAATTAATCTCCAAGTAATTGTATGGCGAGTAACAATTTCAGTAAATTGAAATTATCGAATACTGGGAAATTTAAGAAGCTCGAGGTAACGAATTCTCACGTGGTGAGTCACTACACACACATACGTCACACAAACCCAAAGTACCGTACCTCAGAGTGTCGTCACTCGCTCATAGAAAAATTCCACAAGAAATTTACTGCGGGATTTATTGACAACAAAAAAATAACCCTGGTGAAATTCGGCCAGGTTCACGACACAGATCGCGGTGAGGACACCCGGAAGTAAAACAATCTCGATCAGACTTACCCCGTGGCCGTAGTAAACTCCTCGAGGTCGGTGCTGGCTCGTCAGGAAAATCAAATGAACCCCAATTGGCGGGAAGACTGGGGGAATGGCGTCGACTTCTCGGCGATGGCGTTGACCCACGTGCACTTGTTGACAACAAAAACAATTACTGGCACTCGGCAATTTCACACAACGTGAACGATCGTCAAAAATACGCAACGAGGGTACAATTTGCGGTTAATACAATTTTATTCCTTAACAAATGAATTGTAATTACGCGTGTCAAAATTTAGTACACCAACAAGCACGGCTTCCAGATCAGAATTGATTGTCATTCTCGCTGCCTCCTCGGCAACACGTGTTCTTTTCTTTTCCGTTGGTACCAAAGCTCGCATCCAATCAGCTCACAGCTTATGCTAGCCGGCCGTTGTATTGCGGGATGCGTCCAGTGTCCCGTTGCGATCGATGATTAGTCGATATATCACTCGGTTCATTTTTCAGGGTGCAGATGGCGCCTCGCTCGACTGAATTTGCTCAAACGCTGTCGTCATTGGCGGATTTGAATTTGCCCCATTCCAACGTCGTCGTCCAGATATCTCACCGGTCGTCGATGGCTCCGTGAAAATCGTCGGGTTCGTCTGATCGCTCTAAAATCGTGTCGCTCTCACTCTAGCATACTCTTTACAATGTTTACACTCATTCGTACATACTTCAAAATTTTTTGGCGCTTTACTCTCCTACCTGTCTTACCTCGAGCTTCGCACTCTGATCATGGGACCGTAGTGGGGCGACACAGTCGCGTCGAATCTCCGCTTTCCTCCAGCTGAGCCAATATAATTAAATAATAATAATAAAAAATAAAAATAAACAAAAAAAAATTAATCAAAGTCATCATTCGACATGGAAAATTATTCCCATGTCACAGTACCTCTCATCGAGTATAAAATTATAATTTATACTAGTGAGAGAATAATAACTTGTTTCGATACCCTTCACAGAAACGGAACCCTGGTCGATGTTCGGGTCGATAGGTTGACTTCGATGAAATCCCTCTGAAGTTGAATTGATGAAAAACCAAACTGAACCAGATTTCAACCACGTGATTTTTAATCCGAGCAAGTCCAATATTACGCAATGTTCATAACCTGCGCTATTAATAATGTTCTGTTAGTTGATTTATTTTATCCGAAGGTTTCTTCAACCTTAGATTTACTCTTAATTTCTTACAATGGAGTATCATTTGACAAAATCGTAAATTTTTTTTATAAAATATTAATCGACCAACTACATATGTCATAGATAATGCAATAAAATACATATATTTTATGATATTTGAGCATGTGAACTTTATAAATCCCGCAATATTTGGCTGGCATTATTTGCAACAGCTAGTGTAGACGAACTGAATTTTTGGATTAACAATTCACAATCAATCTCACCTTCTGGTGGATGAAAGAACTTATTATTTTCAACTGACTGTCTTTTTGCAGTCTTTACTCGTAAATTTATAAAATTCAACCCGATTCCGGGAATAACAGCTCGGATCAATGTTTTACCTTTCGATACCGCGAGAACTACAAGCTCGTCGACTCGACTTTTAGGTAAATCGGCTCTCAAACAATCTTGAGATGACCGATGAATTTAAGCTTCTGACATAATAAGTCCAGGAAGCTCTTTTGCTAACGCGCGTGAATTTAAATTTAGTTGCTTCAATTCCAGAGGAATGGTTGTATCGGAAATAAATCAACACCCAGGGTTAATAATTAATTAACTATATTCTAAACTTCAAAATTGGGTGGAGTCAGTCAGTCTCCGGACATACGTCCGGGGCCTAAGATGTTCGTCGGCTGACTGCCTTGGGCTGACTGCTCTGGATTTGCATCCAGAGTACAAAGAATTATAAAAATTAATAAAATCGGCAACGTTGTATCTCAGGTTACCCTAGAGAAGTCGTCGGAGTCCAGCTCTCACGATGTTTAGGCTAGAGCCCGGCGAATCTCTTATCGGGAGCGATTTCCGTTACTTCGCTGACGATGAATTTTATTCATCACCAGCGAAGCAATTGTAATTTTTAAAATAAAATTAATTAAAATATTTTTCAATTTTGCGAGAACGTTACACCTCCCGACCTAAGAAAGTCGCAGCGCTTCCCAAGAATCGGTGCGACTTCAAAACGAAATCAATGACTCTATACAAACTAAACGTTCGGCCGGAGGTGAAAAATAAAATTTTATTTAACCTAAACCTGAGATACCACGCTAACATTGAATTGTTCTTAAATTAAAACAGAATTAGAATTTTCCTGACGCATGTATCTTGATCAAATACCAGAATTCGATTTGAATAATATAATTAGGTTTGGAAATAACATTTAATTAATATTTATGTGTGAACTGGTTTATAGAACTTATTTAAGTTAACGACGATGATTTTCTTCTAATTGTACTGATCCTCGAAAATCGATCCTAATACAGATTAACTTTTAGTAGGTTCTGGGATACAAGTACTGGTTGAAGACGATGAAGCATGCTGGCTTTCCTGTGCTTAGACAAAATATTTCGCGGGTTGCAACAATATACAAGGCACACTGCGTGGCCAGATGATTCAAAATGCTTAGAATCAAGAATTCCTTAACAATGAATTCTTGGACCAACCTCGAAGTCATTTGATCGTAGAAAAAGCACTTTAATCTACTCAATTGCTTGGTGTTGCTCACCGCAGTAGGCATCAGCTTTCCTGCCGTTCGTAAGATCCAGTGGAAATTGATGATCCTGATTGAGTTGTGTGTCTCAACGTGCATAAACTTGATTTTTATGCACGTGAGACGTTTAGCCGTCTCTGTACCATCCACAGAACCGGGTCTTGCAATTTTTACTTTTATAAAAATTCTGAACACTGTAATAGGACCTTGTTGATGATGCTGGACATTTTCTGCTGATCTCTCTGGAGTCGTGTTGTCCCAAATCCAAATTAAACCAGTTCTCAACATCCAAAATCTTATTTCTTTTAAAACGCCTTTTACAAATTCATTAAACAAATCGTAATCAAAATCAATTGTGTTCGTGACATTAATTTTCTCAAATAAGTTAGTTTTATCTGGTGGTACTTTTAACTTAATCCTAATTTTTCCTCGTCTAAAATTAAAAACGCCAGGATAAAATCGTATATCTTTTTTTGTCGTTATTAGTTTAGTACGTAATTCGTTAACTATCAACTTAGTTACAATCGTATATTCCATCAATGTCGAGCGTGCAAACATGACCGAAGCATTTAAGTTTTCCCAAAAATTGTTATTCTTACAATTCAAAAATCTCTGAGAGTTACTAGCGATAAAAGCAAACCACATGGGTGAACAAAATTTTAAATCCAATAAAATTTTTTCACTCTGGCCATCTGGTGAATAGAGCAACTCATTCCTGACTTGCGAACTATTTTCAGCCCCAACACGTGCAGTTTCAACGATTTTCTCGAAATCAGAAATTTTGATGTCTTTAATTGACGGTACCTGAAACCCCATCTGGAGGTGAACATGTTTATCGTTACGGCCATTCCTTAATGTGATAGCCAATTCAGTGCTAGTTGGTGGGTTTACATATCCAAAACCAACAAAGTCGCCAATCTGAATTTGTGCTACCGGACTTTCCGTTCTTTGATTAATTTTACCTCACTGGTAATATTTTCTTTAAAGATACAGATTTTATCTATTGGATTCAAGGCCTTTAATATTTTAATAGAATCATTTTGCTGTGGTAGGTTTGCAGACTCAAACATCGATTTTTCTTACTACTGTCACGAACGGAGTGAGTGATGGGCGCAAGGAATATGAAATAGAAATCTCAAATATCCGAACGTTACCACTTTGTCCGTTCGGGAGCTAAATTAAAAATTGCGTTGGAGTGTGGAGCGGTACACAAGCTCGAACGTTATCTCTAAGTGTTAACTTAGAGAGAGTAAGGATGATGGATCCTGCTGACTTCGGTCACGAGTAACCTATTCTATTGTTTAGTTGTAACTTTATTTTGTAAAGGAGATCTTATTTTATTTTAAAAGTAAAATGAGCAGTGAATCAACTTGTTTATTTGTTTGAATTTATTGAGAAAAACAAGTAAAAGTGTTACAAATTTGGGTTTACAAAACGGTTAATAAAGATAGAGATAAAAGAACACAAATGTTAGAAAAGAAATAATGTCTTAAAGGTAGATAATGTTTTGGGCTTACCCTGGAAGTCTGTAGAGAGGCTCAAATTTAATGGGCCCTTTCACCTTCTATGGGTAGTTTTCACTATCGAAATACCGTATCTCGTGTGTCACGGAGAATTTAAGTATTTACTAATAATGAATTATTTGTATCTTCGCGATTTTAGGCGAAACTTAGAAAAACTCAATCGACGCTAAGATATTTTCACAACCGAATTACCGGATCTCGTGTATCACGGAGAAATTGAGTAATTACAAATAATGAATTAATCTTCTCGACTTTAAGCGCAAAACTTAACACTAATCGACGCTCAACGGCGGAAACAATATACTTCGCGATTCTCGCGGAAAAATCAACGCTCAACGGCGGAATAATCAAAAATCGACGCTCAACGGCGGAAAATAATAAAAAGAAAAACGGAATATAACTGTGGCAAATATCGAATGAATTTACCGTGTTAGTGCTACTAAATGTAACCTAACCACGAGCAAGGTACTGTCTCGTGTATCACGGAGTACTTTGTGCTTCCGAAGAATTTGATGCCCGGAGCCGACCGACGCGGAGCTAACCAGTGGTATCCTGGTCGAAATCGAACTGCCAAAAAATGATTTTCGGGCGGTATTTATATGATTAGCATCATCAGTGATTGTATGGGCTTCATAGGTAAATTATTACAAAAAAAAAAATGAAAGGTAGTGAAGGGCAATTGTCCGTGCGTCATCGCATTTTCTAATTCTTGGAAATCAAGGTACTTTCATGAGTAGTTTCGAAATTTACCTTGAGTCTTCAATTTGGAATAGAAAATGAGATGATACTTTCACTGTATTATGAATACAAAAATAGGTAAAAGTCATTGAAAAATTGAAAGGTATTGACAAAAAAATAGAAATCCGAAAATTAGAAGGGGTGTCATCAAATCTTTGGAAAGTTAGGCCAGATTACTCTTCTACAGACTTCAAGGGTATGATAAATTGTAAATTAAAAATAAAAAGTTACATATATTTAGAAGAAAAACAAAATTTTTAGATTTTAGCAGACGTCACACTACTGTATTGCTTGATAAATTCGCTATCAATTCGTCGATAAATTTAGAAGCTGAATCCCAATCATTCATTAATGATTGGAGGATAAATAACGACTTCATCACACTTTCAAAATTGTGCAAATCAAAGAAAGACGTGTTTTTGATTATTTCACGCGCCGAACCTCTAAATTTATTTTGAATTAATAGCAAAAATTCCCTTTGACTCGCTGGTGAGAGCACAGAATATTCCCTTTTGCAAGAGATCATAAAATTTATTACGGTCGTGCATGAACCGTCAAAATACGGTACGAGTGCAGCCGCCTCGGAAGCTGATAATTGCAGCATTATAAATCGAATAATTTTTCAATTAAAGCAATTATCTTATTTCACGACCAGCAATCAATTAGGCATTCAATCATCAACCAATAAATCAAAATTTAGTAGCTCCATTTGCCGCAAAAATTTTGATAAGTAACCATTTTGTTCTTTTAAAAGGTTGACGATAGAAATTAAAATTTTAACTTAAAATTGAGACGAGTTCTCGTACAATTCCATAATGTAATATGATTAAATTATGTAACATAAGTATATGTTTTGCATCAAAAAATTAATCAGACTCAATTATTTATAACAAAATCATTTAAATGTAGGTCAAAATTATAAGTCGACTATAAAATCCTACTGATATTGAATCAATTAGAATCATTTAATACAAATATAAATTTGATCGAATCAATTAACAAACAAATGTCGATTAACTTGAATAATTTTAATATAATATAAAATTATAAATGATAAATTAACAATTTTTAATTTTAGTGTACGTCACCGTAACAATGTCGTAACGATATACGAGCAGTTTCTTCGATGGCAATTGTAAACTTATCACCTCACTTACACACCACAAAAGATTAAATTCATAAACAGGAAGATTATTTTATAAATTACTAATTTATATCTTCCGTCGATACACTCTTCACGTAAACCATTATAAATTTTCTGACTAATCAACTCGACTTTAAAAATCCGTAGCAACACTTTATTCAATTTAATTCACTTTAATAATCGGTGTAATAAATTCCATTTTTATTTTCGATGAAAAATCTCAAATAACACTTTTTGATTTAATAGTCCGTAGCAACATTTTCAAATTTAAATTCATAAATCTTATAGTTTATTCAGTAAAATTCCATTTGAACCATTTCCTAAGAGAGAGTATGTGACATCCTGGTCACAGCACCACTGTAACGTTCTGAAAAATTTGAGTTTTTCAGTTGAACGATTTTTATTATTTAATCTCCAGGCTGGCTTCATTAGGGTATCAATAGACCCCAGGTGAGCCCGTTGCGCAGCTCTCTCTTAAATTTTAAATTTATTTTATAAAGGTTTTAATTTCAAATGAATCACCAAAATTTCGTTAGATAAGATATATTAAAAAACTTAATAATTTGGGTGGAGTCAGTCAGTCTCCGGACATACGTCCGGGGCCTAAGATGTTTGTCGGCTGACTGCCTTGGCCTGACTGCTCTGGATTTGCATCCAGAGTACAAAGAATTATAACAATTAATAAAATCGGCAACCGTCATATCTCAGGTTACCCTAGAGAAGTCGTCGGAGTCCAGCTCTCACGATGTTTAGGCTAGAGCCCGGCGACTTTCTTATCAGAAGCGATTTCCGTTAAAAGCTCCATAAAGGAAAAACCGGCTTAAGGGAGCCGCTCTGCCCCACCCTCCCCTATTATTATTACTATTGCTATTAGAATTATTATTATGATTAATTTTTTATTTAAAAGAATTAATAGTTATATTTGTTTTCCACGTCGTTTGTTAATTATAATATTTGTTTTGATGAAAGTTGTGATTAAAATTACTTTAAACGACGTCTAAAAGAAAAATGAATTTTGTAGTTCGCCATCGCCGCGATAGATGGCGGATAATTTCGATGACTGTTCGCTCTCGATAAAAATCGCCGAACTAATCAAAGCGAAACCATGTAGCGATAATATTTGTTCTTTCAAAGAACAAAAATTGAATTTACTTGAAAAAAAGAATAAAATAAAATATTCCGAATGACTTCGAAATATCCAATAAATTGTTTTTTTTCTAAGTCCCAGTGACTAAATAATATGAGAAATAATTTTTGGAAATTAATTATTTTGTCACAGTGTTTGCTCACTGTGGCATTTCCCGCCGTGCCTGAACACACTGGTGTTGGAGGTTTCGCCAGATGGCGGCACCTTCCGAGCGATTGATAAAAATTTGATTATAAGTTAAGATTAAGTTTTAAGTTCAAACTGTTGATTTATATTTTATTTTCAGTCCAGAAGGCGGTCGGGATGGTCGCCGACGATTTAAGATTCGCGGGGATTTAAGTTCGATGTTTAATTTAGAAATGTGATTTATTTAATTATTAATTTGGTAAGTCCTTGAGTATTATTCCACCGGGGAAATTTCTGAGAGCCTCCCGGGCGTGAACCGGCACCGGTTTTCCGTGTGAGGCCGCCATTTTTACCACGTGGCTGACACTTGGTAATTTCTTTATGTTCGATTATTTAATTTTGCAAGTAAATTATTTATGATTGAACGTGAGTTAAATTATTAATTAAAATTGAAATAGCCTCTCGGGAAAAATCTCGGGGCGATTTAGTACAAGCTTAATTGGTAAAAGACTTCTTATTGCGATTATTATTATAATTATTATTTGAAGCGTGATTTGTTTTTGATGTTGCCGAATATCGAGTATTATTATTATTAGGGCCAGGAAGTTGACGTTTTTTCTTTGTTAAAATTTTAGGTTAAACGTATGAAAGTTCATTTAAATAAGTACGAAAGTCCTGACGCTAATTATTATATTTATAATTTTTCAAGTGTAATTCACAACTGATATTATTAATTATCAATTATTATAATTATTAAAGCGGCATGTTGGCCGAGCGGACTAAGTCATTATCCCGTTAGTTCGTTCGCACATCATGCCACGAGGCGAGGGTTCGAGCCCCGACGGTTGTTCGAATAGTTCCAACACCAACCGTCGGGGGTCGCTCCGGTAGCCGAACTGTACTGGCATGGGTTTTCTCTGTAGTTTCCCCATCGCCACTATTCCAACAACCGATCGAAAGGGGTGAGGAATAGGGTGAATACAGTACAGAAAGTACAAGTCGGTCTACAGCCGCATTGAGAATAAAGTTATGTGCAAAACTCCAATGTGTCAAGAAAGACGTAGATAATATGTGTGGAAAGACGTTGATAATATGTGTGTGTAGATAATAATGTAGTGAAAACGGATGGCTGGGGTCCAATAAGTCAGTATACCCACAAGACGGCAGCACAGTCGCTAGCGACAGCTACCATCTACTCAGCCTTGTAAAAATATGCCCAATATATACAAGTAAAAAGGAGATATTATTATTATTATAATTCATTAATGAAATAATGAAAAATTCAAAAAATAAAAAAAAAATTGAAATTGAAATTTGGCGCTACTGTCAAAAGCTTTGAGCGCTACGAACGTGATATACGGTAGTTATTTATTCTTTGTTGATTAAAGAGAGAAGTGAGTATGAGAGACGTTCATGGTATAGACATGTCAATATTAAGATTTATTTGTTAAAGTAAAATCTTCCTCAAATAATTTTGAACCTATAAAAACAAAATTGAGGCCGAATAATTTTGTGTGTCGATAAAGGTGTGTCAAAATTCAATTTCCGTGAGGAACCTTTTAAAATTGGGTCGGGAATCAGCTACGCGATTGTAAGCGACGGGAAAATGATTTAACCGACGAGGATGAACGAGAGTGGAAAATGCCGTGTATGAGTGGGTTTATTTTGATTTATCGGCGTTCTCGTAAAATGTATAAATTTAATGTTTTGTTTATTATAATAAAGAGGTTTTCTTTTTGTTAATATTATTTAAATTTTCGAATTTTGAGTTAATTAAAATTACCCTCGTTAGGACCTTGGACTCCAGCGAACTTAAATCGAGCCGGGGGTAAAATTACCCGTTAAAAAAGTACCCGTTACAATATAATTAAGATTTTTTTTTTTTTTCAAGATTTAAATTTATTAATGCCAAGGCACAGGCCAGATGGCAACTATAAAATATAACATAATAATACAAAATACATAGCGATCATAATTTATAATTTATGGTTTTCGATTTAACAATTTACTCAACTTCACTAAAACAATTTATCAACTTAATAATCAGTTTAAAAGTCTAACTCTAGAAAATAATCAAAAACTTTGTTTCTAAATACTTCAAGACTATCTGAGTTAACAATATCACTAGGTAATTCTTCCCATACTCTTATCACAATCACCAAAAACGAGTGTTCCAGATAAGTCTTCGTAAAGCGTGGTAATTCAAAAGAAGTGTGTTTTTTCGCTGCTAACCTATCCGAGCGTCTTATATCTGCTTCTTTAACAAACAAGTTCCGTAGATAGTTTGGCTTGCCAACACTAAGCAACTTATACAAGAGGCAGGTCATGAAGTACATTCTACGGTATTTGACTGATAACCAGCTCAGGTCTTTACGATACGGACTGATATGTACATCTCGTCTGAGATCAAATATAAAACGTATTGAAGCATTTAATGCATGTTGCAGCTTCCTGTCTTTCTCAGCTGTCGCATCCACTAGGACTGCAGAACAATAATCCAAAAGTGGTAGAATAGTAGCAGTGACTAATATCTTTCTAAGTTCCTTTGTGAAGATATTTTTACGCACTTTCAGACAATGTAGAGCTGAGTTTACTTTGCGAACAACTTGAGAGACATGAGTATTCCAAGACAAGCTTCTATCTATGTAGACTCCTAGGCACTTAACAGAGTCTATGTATAGTATGACAATGCAAATTTTTTTTGACTGGTGGAACATCAAATTCTTGCAATTGTCTTAACCTACCATTTGAGCCAAGGATCATTGCCTTCGTTTTCGACAAATTTAACTCCAATCCATGGGCATTCGCCGAATTTGCGATCGATTGAGCATCTAGATTTACTTGTCTAACAGCTTCCTCAAACTGGTGAATAAAGAAATGTTGATAGATGTAAGTATCATCTGCAAATAGCCCATGCTTGCAGTAAATTAGCCACCTTACCACTGAATTTATTACAATTAAGAACAAAATCGGACCAAGGACTGAACCCTGGGACGGCCCTGATGATGTTGTAAGAAGCTGAATCGGTGTTCCATGGTCATCAAGAATGGACTGAGACCGGTTTGATAGATATGAAAGGAACCATGCAATCGTATCCAATGAGAAACCAAGCTCATAAAGAGCTGTTAGTATGTGACTTGAAGAGCTCAAAAACATCATAAGTGCAATTTTAAGCGTTTAGATATGGAATTCGCGGAAGTTGCAGGGATGGCCTTCAGGGTCAACCGTTTTCCAGATTTTTTTGTCATAAATCAGCGTTATGAGACGTGCACTTTTCTGATTTTCCAAACTTATCTTTTCTCTCCGTGTAGAGTAATAAACTGATAATTCCGAGAAACTTTTTAAAAATTTAATTCATTCAACTCGGGTAATGATTTTCTTACAGTCAATGAAATAAAGAAGAAAAAAATTTGATATATGAGTAATTTTTTTATTTTAGCTTTATGGAAATGTTAGCGCATCAGAACTAATTTTACATATAAAAATAATTTTTACGATAGTAATAAATTAATTTCTATCAGTTTAATACTTGAAAAATCAAAATTTTATACATTTAAAAGTTTACGTCAGAATAACTTTAGAACGGCTGTCTTTATGATAAAAGTGTAAGAGACCTTTTTTGTAGAGCGTTGAATTCTCTACAAGAATATGCTATAGACTTCTTCATATAAGGTGCGTATGCCGAGCTAGAAAAATAAACAAAAAAAAAGAATTCTTTTCCCTATGTTATTTAAATGGGAAATAAAAAATTAGGGACAGACACCTCTAAATATTAATATTAAGAGCTCTGCTTTGAACAGGCTTCTGTTCTCACCTTCATGCAAGTTTTCAGCCTGTTTTTTCGTTGAAAAAAAAAGTCGCCTAAAATTGGCACACCCTAATAATCATATATAATTGTATATAATCATATATGATTATATATGGAACCACATATATAATTATATAAAATTATATATAATCATATATAATTATGCATGATTATATATAGAATTGTATATGAGGTTATATATAATATATAATTATATATGACTATATATGGAGCAGTATACAGCCAAGCAAGATTATAGATTGATCCATATATAATAATCTATATACATATAAGCGAAATACCACTGACTCATCACCAGATCTCCGAAACTATAGGACCGATTCAATTAAAATTTGGCAAAGGTACTCCTTTTTTACCGTAGATGAGAGGTAAGAAGCGATATTACGGAATTCCTATCGGAAATAGATTTTCACTTACTGACTCCCGCTCATAAAAGAAATGGTCCGTTGCTATGGTTACCATTACCATGGTTACCGTTGCTATGGTTACCGTTACTATGGCCACCGTTACCATGGTTACTGTAACCATAATAACTGACAAAATAAATAAATTGTGATAACATATTCGGTTGTCAACTAAATTCAGAGGAATGCTCAGAATAAAAGTAGAAAGTTACTAAATACTAATATTCTATACGTTAGGCAAATACATATTGATTTCAAATTTTATCGATTGATTGTTGGGATAGTAGGAATTTATAATCGTACTTTTTTAAAGAAAGACTAGCTAAATCATTAATAACCGAAATAGCTAATATGTATTGAAATGATCATAAAGGATGAACTCCATTATATCATAACACAACTAAATATAACATAAATTTATTAAGTTGATACTGTTGATGATTATAATGATTAAAATTGAAATGGTAAATTGTGTCTGATGTATCTTCTCTAAAATTTCACAACGATATCGTTAAATTATAAAAAACGGTCGATTTAGGTTAATTCTTAATAAAATGAATATTATCAAATATATTTTTTAATACCACTTAATTTGTGACAATTTGTGAATTTCTCAATAACAAAGATTAAAAATATTCATTTTTATATTTATAAGCAGAAATAAATTTATTCATTAACTTATCAATGTTAATTTTCAGTCAAATTAATATAATAACATTGCTGTTTATATTCTCAATTAATATGTGATTAATTTCATAATCTTAATTACTAATATTCGTATTTTTATAAAAAATGGCGTTGAGATAAGAAATAATAATCTGAATTAACAATCTTAATAACGTTATTGAAGTTGGCGCTTAAACAAAAGAATAATAATATATTTATTTATGGAATTTATCAACAAATTCAGAGCTGTAAAAACAATTATTCTATAGATAAAAAGCGATATAATTTCGTTAAGATTGTTGAAATTAATTACTTTGTTTATATTTTTCGTCTAGGTTACACAATCAAATTGTATTGCATGCCTAGTGAAGCGGGCGGGTATCAGCTAGTTATATATAAGTATATATAATTATATATAATCATACATGATTATATATGGAATTGTATATAAGGTTATATATAATCATATATATTTATATATGACTATATATATGGAGCAATATACAGCCATGCAGGATTATATATTGTTCCATATATAATTATATAGAAGTATATATAATTATATTTAATCATACATGATTGTATATGGAATTGTATATGAGGTTATATATGATCATATATATTTATATATGACTACACGGAAAAAAATAAATAGTGAATGCAACATGATGCAATATTGGTAAATAAACATGATGAAATCATGTGACATACACATGATTTATCATGTTGATGCCACATGACAATCATGTTGCGGTAACATGAGAAAATCATGTGGCATCCACATGATTTATCATGTGGATGCTACATGACAATCATGTGGCAGCAACATGATTTTTATGTAGCGTTAATAGCATAAAATTAAGATGCAACAACTAAATATTTATGCTTCAGAAAAATTATTTAATATCAAGCAACTAGATTTTTTCGGATTTATAATATTGTAGTTGAAAATTAGAGTAAATTATCAAATTAAATCATTTGTAATGATATTTTTGCTTAAAGGGTTAGGGGTAGTCAGGATTTTTAAAAACAGACGTTCTCCAGTACACGGCTGATCAGTTTTTTTTAACTCATAATCGAATTTTTTTTTGCTCAAGTCGTAGTATGTGCCTTGTTTGAGATAAATATTATAGTGGTCTCCAACTGTTTAGAGTTTGAATCGGATATAGAAATTTTTCAAAAATTTGAAAGTGAGGGAATGACAGATTCGTGAGGGAATGATTTTTAATATGATTCTACAATAATTAGAAACTTTAATGCACCAATCATTTATTTTATTGAAAACTATAATAATTAAATAATTTTATTGAAAAAATATAATAATTAAATCCATACTGTAACAATTTAATTGTTACAAACAAAACACGTTGACTCATAAAAGTAATATTAAATATTAATTTAGTTAAAATAATTTAAAGAACGAAATAAAGAAGTACTATATAATCAGTTTAAAATTTGACTTATGTTCTTAACATACTAAAGACAAGAATGTATACTTTTATATTGATGATTTAAATGTATTAAAATAATGAAAAGAGAACATAAATTGCAATTTTGCTAATATAATATTATTTATCCGTTATCAGTCTCTATGCAATCTAATCGCAGTTGTCTTTAGTTATTTTCACCTTCTTGAAGTTTTTATTTTTTCTCATCGACTTCTTTAACAAAATAACAACCTCGACTGAGTAACTTTGGGGGTTTAATTATTTGAAGAACGTCAGCCCAAGCATAAAGTTCTTTATCTTTAACTGTCGGCCATTTCCAGCATTTTGATCCTTTTTTCATTCACCGAACTAAAGCCCCATCATCAGATAATGAAAGAATTTTACCAGGATAGACTTCGTTATTCCATGTTATTAGGACATGATCACCAACTTTATATCCATAGGCATTTTTTTCAGAAGGAGTAATCTTCGATATCTTCACATTACTTTCTACTTTATTAGCTTCTTTTCTTTTACGTCGTGTTGATACTGCAGGTGTGTCCTTATCCGATACTTCAAAAGTTTTATAGTAACCAAGATGAAAATGTTGGCATTTTCCAACGCAGTCAAAACAAGATAGAGTTCTAAATTCAAGCACATCATTTGAGAACACAAAATATTCTAATTTCATCATTTTTAATTCTTTTCAACCAATATTTTTAACCAGGGAAGTTGAAATAGACTTAGATTTTTTGATCAAGTTATCCGTATTATTGATTTCCGCTGTACTTACCTCAATAAGCATTATTGAGGGACACTTTGAACTCAGAATATTTTTAAACACATTTAAATCTGTCACATCTTTCCTTTCAGCCACGGCTTGGTCGGTAGACCTCTTTAAGGTGCCACCAACACCATCTGGTGCTCCTTTGCCATGACCAGGCTCAGAATAGTTCCAAGTAAAATTGTCTATACCTGGCAAAAAATATTTCAAATGATGAGAAACAATGTGAAAAACAAATTTGTTTTTGTGCTGGTTAACTGGGCTGTCACTTAGAATGTGAACAGTATGGATATTCGGTCTTTGATTTTTAAGCCAATTGAATATTGGTTTAAGATGAGCCCACACTGCTATTGAGTCATGTCGACTATTATCAGAGAGAGTACAGAAAGATTGCGTTTTTATAGTATCATCAGGATTTTTCAAATATAACACGCCAGTATGGAGCGTAACTTGCTGCCGACCACCACCAAAGTGAACTGCTTGAATTTCTTCCCTGTATTTGCAACAATAATTCTCACTAAAATCAATGTGGATGAGCACTTCATTTGTTGACAAATTTTTTTTTAACTGTCATCATTTGATACTGGTGTGTAATATTTCCTGCATGTAGTAAGAATGATTTTAATGTCTCTTCTAATACTAAAACAAGTTCCTTCAAAGTAACAGTTATTTCCTTCTTCAAAGGTTTACGCACTGTTTTTGTCTCTCCATTTTTTTCATATGTTAAATTTTCGTACATCCATTGTCGGTAGGTAATAGTTTTAGTAGCTTGGGAAAGGTTGTATTCTAGAGCCTTGTCTCTACAATTTATACATTCTCTAAATAAACATTTAGTACAGTAAATATCACATGTTATATCAGATAACAAACTTGGAATATTATTATGTAAGATGACTTTATTTTCATGTAATTTTGATATGATTAGTTCTATGTTTACGTGAACGACGAATTTACACGTATCTCGTTCTTTAAGGTTTGCCCAAGTTACCCAAAAAGGCCTGTACTTACAAAATGTTGACAAACTTATTTTGTAAGTAACAGAGTTTAAAAATTTTTTATGCAAATTCCGCATATTATCAGTTAACAGACGCTTTTGTTTTAGTAATTTTTCAGATCTAACAAAATCCCTCTTTCCCGGACACATTCGAGAGTTTTCATCTTTCTCCAAGAAATCGTTAATGTCGTGTTTCACTTTTAAAATTTTTGATTTAAGTTTTTTGTTTCTACCTGTTTTGTAATTTTGATTTTTGAAAAAGGTTTTAGAATAATGCATAAGTTTGTGTTTTTTGAAAGGATCTAAATTAAAATTTTTATAGTATGCTTGTTTATTTTTTTGAGTCTTTAGGTTTGCATAAGATTGTGCAAACTGTTTAATGATGATTTCAGAAAATATAAGTTTTTTTTAACTGTCTCGAGTAACTTTGTATTCTTTATCAGGGTTTTGACCTTTGCCTCAGGTGAAGATATGTTTATTCGGTCATTTAACCGTGTGTACTTTTTTCTATATTTTTCGCTCTTCCTAACCTCATCTTTTAAATTTTTTTCTAACTTTGCTATTCTTCCATACAATATTGCTCGTCAATTTCTTAGTTGCCGCCTTCGTCGTGAAGCAACAGTTTCGTTCTTACCAGCATTTACTCGTGAACTAGGTTTTGCTGATGAAACTGGGCTGGCAGGTGGTGACTCATTCATCAACCTTTCTAGATTTTTACGCACATTTTGATTCTTCTCCCTGTATTTTGAACTGTTTAATCGCCATAGTTTCTGTTTCTGCCTTCTTTCTCTTGAACTCATAGCACTTACAGACTTGACCTGACCTTTTTCCTTCTTGTTTAAATACTTGAGTCTTTCTTTCTCTCTAAGTTTCTCCAAACTTTCAGGACAATTTTTTAATTTTTCTCTTCGCTTTCTGTCATACTCCTTTTTCTTTAGCTTCGCTTCTGCAGCAGTTGATTTTCTACTTCTTGACATTATAGATGTTCAGGGTACTGAAACCAATCAAACAAACATAAGTATTCTAAATTTATTGGAAAATAAATCATTCCCTCATTAAAAAATTTTATAACGGAATGACGGTGAGGAAATGACAAAACGAAACAAAATCGCTACAAACTTAGGAACATAACCTTACTTTTTTACGAATTTTAAACAGTACTTTATTACTACCGAAAACATATAAAAATATATGATTATTAAATAAAAAAATGCTTACCTTTTGATAACATTACATGAGGAAATGACATTAAAAAATGTAATATTCAAAAAAATTATTGTCAAATTGATTTTAAGAAAACATCCTTTCTTCAATTGTCCACTCTAGTGTATGTTCTCAAAGGCAATGTTGCCAACTTCAAAAAAAATTAAAGTGGGCCTTGGAGTATTGCTCCAATCACACTGTTACAAAACGGTGAGGGAATGATACTTTTTTTAAAGACAAATTTTGAATTATATTTAAAAATATTTCCATTCGCATTTATGAAACTATGAACTCATATATGTGGAATGGTCATTTTTAGATTTAAGTTTCTCTATTTTATTGTTTTATTGCACCTTTGTACTTAGCAGTAAGTATTTTTTCGAAAAGGTTGTAAATAAAGGGATTAAGAAAAATTCCCAAATAACAGATGTTTAGTTAAGATAGTTTAGAAAATATTCGTATGCGTGGGAACGTAAGTATAGATTTGTATCGTGGCAAAATTGTACATTATAAGTACCGAGAGTGTAAGAACGAAGTATGACTGATGCGGGGGTGAGAAACCCAGGTAGTAAGTAAGATCTAATTTTATGGGACTCGAAGAGGCAGTTCCTACTTAACTTCGATGTACGACAGACCTCTGTCTTTTAACTCTGTCAATTTTTCTAATAAATACTCACTTTAAATTAACCGCCCCGTGATACCTTAATAATAACATCTTTGATAAACATTTAGTATCCTATCCAATAAAATCCGATACTACATTTGGGGGCTCGGTCCGGGATCACGGAAAATCGGGAAATTGAAATGTGTGTAAAAGACGTGTCGGTGCTGTGTGAAAGTTCATATAAGTGCGCGAGTTAGTAAGCCATGGACGATTTAATTGACCAGGTTGCAAGAGGTGTTGCCGCGGCGAATTCGGAAGACGACCAACTTCCGCGACTGAGAGTCCCACAGCTCAGAGAGGAGCTAAGGCGCCGGAACCTCCGGGTGACAGGTCGAAAACCAGAGTTGTTGGCGAGGCTAAGAGCTGCACTATTGGTGGAACGGGATCATGTAGCCGACGATGATGAAGAAAATATTGCAGACCTTGTAGACGACGAAGAAGAAGACGACTTTGAAGACGCTTGAGCAGTCAATGTTGAGGGACTCCCAGGAAGAGGAAACCATGATGTACGTATCCGAAATCCTGCGAATGATGGCCGAGGATACAACGACGAAGACGACGATGGCGCAAATAGTGAGCGTGCCAATCGTACTCCAGTGATTTGAAGACGTGAAGAATCACGAAAATTACTTACCTTTAAAGACGTTGAAGGTGCGTTAGAGAAATTCAGTGGGGATGACCATACAAATGTCCAGCAGTGGTTGGATAATTTTGAAGAAATGGCGGAGCTTTGCAAGTGGGACGAGACCCTGAAGATTACATACGCCAAAAGGTAATCAGACGGATCAGCAAAAATGTTCGTGAACTACGAAAAGTGCGCGAAAACGTGGAAGAAGCTGAAAGAATCTTTGAAAGAAGAGTTCGAGGAAGCTGTCGATTGTTTGAAAATTCATCGAGAGCTGAGTAAGAGAAAGAAGAAGAGTGAGAAAACTCTGCAGGAATACGCATATAAAATGTTGCAGATTGCATCACCAGCGAAGCTAAAAATACAAGATGTGATACAATACGTAATAGAAGGTATTCCTGATGATGTCGTAAATAAAGCTGTGTTATATGGAGCTAAAGATTTTAAACAGCTTAAAGAGAAATTTGGACAGTACGAGAAAATGAAACAAGAGATGTCCAAATCAAAAGCATGACCACCGGAGAAGAAGTTGGAGAAGACAGGACGACCGCAGAGCTACAACCAAGGAAGAAAAGGAAGTCCAGGAGGTGCAGTTTCAACTTCAGGAAAGAAGACGAGTACAAAGTATTACAACAGTACCTACTCAACATCCTCCTCTCTCGTTTCCCTATAGATGTTACAGAGAAGACTGGATCAAGACCGCGTTAGCATTACTTCAATCCAGTCCATGTTGTGCCTCACGACACCTACTTCGTGTTATAACTGGTTTTTAATCCCTTTCTGCGATTTTTTCTTTTAAGAGACGCTGCGCGTAGGCTGCTACAGCTGTCCATTTTCTTCTTTTTTGATCATGCAGGTTACCAAGCTCTCAGGGAAGAGCGCTGTGCCCATTGTTTTTTCGGTGAAGATTTTATCGTCCTTCCATTGATCACACTCGAAAAACGTGTGCTCGGCGTTGTCAATTTTGTCTGGACAGTATTTGCACGTTGGTGTGCTGTACAAAGCCATCTTGAAAAGATAGGCATTGAACTGCCCATGTCCCGTCAGTAGCTGGGTCAGAAAGAAGTCCGTGTCCCCGTGCTTCCGAGAAAGCCAGACGTTGATGTTTGGGATCAGTCGCGCTGTCCATCTGCCTGTCTCTCTCGACGTCCATCGGTCCTACCACTCTTGCTGCGTTTCCGATTTTATCCTCGTTCTTGCCTCTTTCATGTTTTCGCCACCAATTTTAGCGTCGTAGAGTCTTGCTCTCTCGAACGCTAATAGGTCGATGGGCGCAGCTCCCGCAATGACCAATACAGCCGCTTCGAAAACCGTGCGGTAGGCGCAGGCAACTCTGAGAGGGCCTCGCCGCTGCACTGCTGCCATTTTCCGCCGATAGGTTTTCTGCTTTAATATATCTGCCCATATTTCCGCTCCATGAAGCAGTACCGAATGGACTGCTTCCAGAAGGACTCTCCTCTTTTTGGTTCTTGGTCCCATAGTATTTGTCATAATTCTTGCTACGCTAGACACCGTCTTGCTGGCTTTCTGGCATGCATTATCGAAATGTTCGCGGAAAGATAGTTTCTCGTCTATCGTCTAATTTTGGGAAACATTTTTGGTGAGTCAGAACGACCATCTCAGTTTTGTGTTTTGCGAGTTTCAGGTGGTGTTTATCGAGCCAAGTCTCGACAGCATCAATGGTTTCCCGAACTAGTAATTTGGCCTCCTCTACGCTGTCTACTATTATCGTGGCCGCGACGTCGTCTGCAAAGCCCGTTAGCTCTACTTGCTTTGGAAACGGGATTTCCAGAAACTCGTCGTAGTCCGCGTTCCATAGATCGGGCCCCATTATTGAGCCTTGCGGTACGCCAGCCGTTATGGCGTATTCTTGTGGGCGTTTTGTAGTTTCTGCTATTAGCTTTCTTTCGTCAAGGTAGTTGTCAACTAGTGCCAGATTCTCCGGTTCTACGTCAAATCTGTGCTCCAGGGCGTCCAAAATATCTCTCCAATTTGCGCTGTTAAAGGCATTTCTATTGTCTAGCGTGAGGACAAGACACACCTTGCGGGCTTTGAGGCTACCAGTCCATGCTTCTCTCGCTGTCAATACGACTTTCTGGATCGCGCCGACTGTTGAACGTCCTTTCCGGAAGCCATGTAGGTTTGCGGCAAAACCTCCAGCACGATCTATGTCGTTGCGAAGTCTCCCTTGTATGAGCTTCTCGAGTAGTTTTCCAGCAATGTTCAGCATACAGAGTGGTCTAAACGACGAAGGTGTTATGGGGGTTCCCTTACCTTTGTCTAAGAGAACCAATCTCTGCCGTTTCCAGACTGCGGGAAACGTGCCAGTTGCCAAGCATGCGTTGTAGGTGTTCCGGAATATGTCTGGGTATTTCAGGGCTACAATTTTGATCGCCGATGCCGGGATGCCATCAGGTCCAGGAGCCTTTCCTGTTTTAAGTGACTTGGCCGCGTCTTGTAATTCCTTAGTTGTGAAGGGTGTTACTTCGCTGTTCTTAGTGTAGTGTTTCTTCTCCCGCGGCGGGTGTTTGGGGAAAAGCTCCGTTACAACGCTCTCCACCAAGGCAGGAGACTTCGGCGCCTCCGGTGGAGCCTTTCCAAGTCGTTTGGCGACAATTTGGTAGGCTTTACCCCAGAGGTCATTGTCGAGATCGTTGCAGATATCTTTCCACAACTTCGCTTTACTTGCTTTGATGGCTCGGTTAAGCGTCTTTTTGGCCTGTTTATACTCTTTTGAATACAAATCCTGGCTTAGGGAACGTTTCGCGGCTCTCGTTGCTCGGCGACGTAGCTAATGGCATATTTTGCGAAGTTCTGCTATGTCTGCTGACCACCAGTACGCCGGCCTGTGGAAACTCTGATTTTTCGGCCACGGCATAGAGGCGTCACATGCGGCAGCAATTTCCTTCATCGTATTTAGCACTGCCTTTTTCGTCTCGCTGCACGTATCTGGAGTCAGGTTCTGAAGAATAGACCAGCTTCGTGCAAGTGAAGCTTGCAATGCCTCTGGATCAAGCCTTTTGGCATTCCACTTCCGCTTAGAAACGTCGCGTTGTGAAACCAGAGCAAATGCCAATCCAACGCTGAATGTCACGAACTGGTGATCACTGCCACTGTATTCTTCGGATACTGTCCAGTCTTCGATCATGTTGGCAGTCCTTGGAGTCGCCAATGAGATGTCGAGGATGGATTCTTGGTACCCTGGTCTTCTAAAGGTCGTGGTGCTCCCGGTGTTCAGCACTATGAGGTCGAGTCTAGCCGCGACCTCGTTTCCACTGGTGTCGGAGAAAGCAGCGCCCCACTCAGCCGATTTAGCGTTGAAGTCTCCGGCTACTATAACTTCGCCGTCGAACTTAGTGATCGCATCTTCTATATTTGCCAGTTCCTGTCGGAACACACTTATCCCTTCGTTAGGTGAGAGATAGACGCTCATGAAGTAGGTTGTGGGGGTTTGAATCCAGACAAAACCTGCTCCACTTCCGCTGTTGTTGACGGTAACGTTCTTTGTGTTCACCATGTGCGAACCATGTTTTGCCTTCGATGTTTAGATATTGCTCGCAGATAAAGCAGACGTCGAGTTTATCTTTAAAAACATGCTGGCGCAGCAGGTTTTGCGTCAAGGCGCACCTATTCAGGTTGCCTTATAGTATGCGTGTCATTTCTGACCTCTCGTGGCTTCTGCAAGTGCTTTGCGGAATGCCTTGCAAGCTCCAGTGCCAGAAATATGGCATATACAATCCCGGGCATCTTTGTACGAAGCACAAAGAAGCATTTTAGCTTCTCTGTGCAGTTTACGGCCTTGTGGTTCTCTCCGCCACATTTGTAGCAGCACCTGCTTCTGTCTGGTCCCGCACACTGACGTGTTTGGTGTCCATAACCAAGACATTTAAAACAACGTGTTACTTTTACTACTGGGCGTATACGACAGTTCACCAAACCGATCCTTATACGGGCCTTGTCAAGGGCCTTAATCGCACTGGGCTCGTCTACTTCGCAGAAGGCTGCCCGATTACCTCGTGGTGTGGGTTTTGTCAAATTTACCCGTTTGACCTCCAGGTTGTCAGTGAATTCACGTTTGAGTGCTTCACGGACTTCGCTCTCGGTAGCAATTTCATCCAAGTCGAGGATCTCGATCGTTGTTGTTGGTGTTAACGTCTTGACCGTGCCGATGTTTGCAGTAGCTGCCTTTACTGCATCGGTAAATGCCTTGCTGTCTTCGGTCTTTCGAGCCATTTTAAGGAGAACGCCTCCATGTTTCGTCTTTTTGATAGACCTTATGTCTACGCCTGTCTCGACAGGGCGTACCTTAGCCTTGATTTCCTTGAGGAGATCGGCGTATGATCGCCCTTTAGCTGGTTGGACAAGGACAGCTTTAGGGAGGGGTCTGGGTTTCAGCGTAAAAAAAACACTTTTTTTGTGATTTTTTATCTCAAATATCGATTGAGCAATTTTATTCAAACCTTCTATACAGTATTGAACAATTTAGGAAAAAAAAGTACCGTAGAATTAAATAAAATTTTGCAACCTCAAAATACCGTTCTGCTTACAGTAAACACAGTCGGTAGTCTGGCGCTCCGTTGACAACGGATTTGAACGGAACTTGGCGCCAGATTCTACCGAATCTGTGGATTTGTTTTAACTTTTCATAAGTCATACCAGTTGAAGCAATTTTATTCATAATATAATTTGATACACCTCCGTCTGCTAAAGGTTTTAATGATTGAATAATCAACTTTTTGTTTTTAGCAATTGATAAATTTTCTATTACATCTTTTAATTTTATGGCATTGTTTATCAATTTCGGACGGTCTACTTTAAATAGCTCCAATAAAGCTTGTAATATTTTGCAATCAACAAGTGCAACATCAGCATTTTCAATAATAATTTTCCATTTCTCAGTAATTAAGTAATTTCTTGCAAGTTCTTCTAATTTCTTTATTTTTCCTTAGCTTATCAGTGGAATAGAGTTAATAAAACCATAAACAAGTTCCTGAAATCGAATAAATAAGTTAAATTTAATTAACCATCGAATGGTGCGTGGTGCATCAAATTTAATAACATTGTGCCCAATTATAAAAGCTCTTGGGCCACATGACTCCAAGAACTGTAAAAATTCTTCAGCTACTTTTAACGTTAGAGTCGTTGTGATAATTGAATTATTTTGATATAGAGTACCATCAATCACCAGAAAAACCATTAACTTCGCTAGCTTTACTATCAATGCATTGTACAGGAAACATGTACCTGACGAACTCAGCTGTACCATGGGTTGCGGCAATTTGAATAATATCTGCAGTTTTATAAAAACTTGTTGTTTCTATATCAACAACAACAAAAGGGCTTTCAGCTGTGTGATTCTCATTATTAAAATCAGTCGGAATATTGAAATCACCTGACTGAAAAGAAATACCTTCCCTTTGTTTTTGCTGATATGTTTTACGTTGTTTCTTTAAGCTTATACATATGGCTGACTCCATCTCCAGCTGCAATTTCTTTTTCATTTTTAAAAATAAGCATTTGATTATTTTTAATTTTTACTTGGAAACCTTGCTTATCCAAAGACCCAATTGATATAAGTCCCGATTCAAACTCAGGAATGTACAGCACTTTGTCCAATTGTAATAAATTTCCCCTACCCTCAGATGTTAAGCATTCTATTTTCCCTTTTCCAATTCCGTAGACTGTACATGAATTACCGTTGGCCACTCGTACTTTTGATGAGTAATTAGTATCAATTTCATCGAAAAAGCTGATGTCATTGGTCATATGGCTACTAGCAGCCGAATCTAAATACCACTCTTTCTTTGGTCTTTGCTTCAAGCTTGTACTGGCCGAGAATGCTTGTTGTTGTGTAAATTCGTCACTATCACAATCACTAGTTGTGGTAGTTTCTTGTACAGCTCGGGCTTTTTCCATCCTTTTCCCATCCTTTTTCATCTTTATGTGTTGTTGCTGCTTACGTAGCCATTTGTGGTATTTTCTGCAGTCCCTTTTAATATGATTAATACTTCCACAAAAGTAACATCTTTCGAAGGTCTTATGATTATCTACCCTTAATGCACTATCGTATTTAGCTTCTGATGTCATTTTTCTTCGTTTAAATTCTCCGATCAAGGTCGCTTTCACGTTTTCTAATGTTAATTCCTCTTCCGGTTTTGAGGCTAACACTGAAACAAGTGTATAGTATGAAGGAGGCATACTATGCAATACAATCCATGGCGCAAATTCCGTAATGCCCCTACTTCCCAGGGCACTTAAACTATTCGTCAATTCCTGTATTTTTGAAATATGTTTTTCTAGATCTTCACCTTCGCCTAGCTTCAGTTGTAATAATTCCACCACTAATGCAAATTTATTTAATCCACTGGCCTTCTGGTGATAGGATGCGAGAGAGACCCAAATTTCCTTGGCTGTTGATTTCTCCAGTGTATGTGGAGTTTAATCGTCCTCTAGCAACAAACAAATAGTCCCTTGGGCTTTTTCGTCTTTTATTTCCCATATTTCTATAGGTTCGGCATCTGTTGTTGGCTTGGGTGTTGAAATTACTCTCTAAGTTCCTTCTCTTTTTAACAGTTTTTCTACTTTATATTTCCAAGTTTGATAATTATTGTTGTTCAGTTTTGCGATCCCAAAATTACTGCTTCCGCCATCTTTACTTAAACTTTACTTTAACTTAAACTTTACTTGAACTTTATTTCAGCTTTACTTGAACTTTATTTTACATTAAACTATGCTTCACTTTATAAACCTAGTATTCACTTCGACTTTAACTTTATTTTATGTTTAATTGTACTTTACTTTATAAACCTAATGTTCACTTTAACTTTAACTTTAACTTTATTTTATATTTATCCTAGTATCCTGGGCCCATAACCTGTTGAGTTTATGGACAGGATAATTGTTAAGAGTGCAAGATTTTCTTGTTCAGTAACTTAATTATTTAAGTCTTTATTATACTTTATATTTGTATTTGCCGCTCAAAGCGACAACTAAATTATTATTATTATTTGTACTGAGATAGCGTCGGTCTACGCGCAGCATAGCTGCGCATACGACTCACTCTCCGGCTTGCTCGCTGTGGATTGCACATCTTGTTGCTTGGACGCTTGACTAATCTCGTGATTGTGTTTCACTTTTATTTATAAACCCGACAGGTTATGATAACCCAGTGCACGCTCCCACTGCGTACATGTTTTATTTATTAAAAATAAATTGGGTGAAGTGATTGATCACAAGGTAAGAGTATTTATGAATATTTATTTAGAAAAGATATTCCGGAAAATTAATTAAAGAATATAAGACGTAATTATAGATGAACAAAAGCATGCATGCAAAGAAAATATAAAACGTAATGAATACGTTTTAATAGACGCTTAATTTAGATAACTTAAAAAGATTTGATAAATATTTATTTATTTAATTAAATAAATTCATACATTTCTGAAAATATTTTTTTATATATTAGATGGTGACAAATAGATTTAATTTAAGTAGATCGTATTTTATCTTATGATGAAATCGCTAGCGAGGCCGGTAGACGCTAAAAATTCAAGATGTCGGCCAACTGCGTCATAATAACTATAGTACACGAGAATCACGTGTATTACAATAGTATGTTTAGATTTTGATTTTTAGAAGATGTTTTAAATTAAATTTTAAAAGTGAATTATTAATTTTAATAATCATAAAAATATATTTTGACATGTCAGTGATATTAATTAATATAAAATACATATTAAAGCTATTTCGGTAATTTCGGCTATGCGACGCTTGTGTTCAGCATCAAGTAGCTTATAGTTTGTGAGGTTGTTTGTTTGCATAATGTATCCCGAGTGTGTGCGTGATCAACCGCCTTCAACGTCGTTTTATTGCCGTGCGTAAAACTATACGTTGGAATAGGTGTGCATACTCAAGGTGGTGCTGTGTAAATGATCAATCTTGCGTTTCAAATTAAAGTGAATTGCTGTGCGTTTATTTTAATTTAGAAGCACGAAACAGAATCAATTAAGAAGAGTATCGGGTACTAGCTGAATAGAATTTTAGAATATTAATAATAAGAGATAGATGATAAATTATTAATTAAATAATAAATTATTAATTAAATGAATATTTAATTAAATTTACATTCTGTTTCATAAAATCCGAAATAGATGTCAGAGTCAGATACAAAGACTCCACTGGTTGATTATGACAGTGAGGGAAGTTTTGAAAGAATTAAAGATCCTGAAAATGTTGAACGAGAACCAGCATTGAAAATCAAGACTAAGAAAAATGTGGACACTCTTCACAGTCTGTCACAGTTTCGCAAAGGATTGATTCAACAATCAGATGAAAAACTTCTAAACTCCTGTCAAACCAGGCCAGTCGACGAGTAAGTAATGACTATAAAATAATTTAGAAGCTGTAAACATAATTAGAAGACACTCTATGAAATATGAAAGTGTTTAAGAGTAGTTAGATGAGGCCTATTTAGATGTATAAAGATGTATAGATGTTAAGAAAATCCCAGATACTAATTACGATTACATGTTTACAGGTACAGATGATGGTACAGATAATGGTAAAGATGACAGTAAAGATGATGGTGCAGATGATGACTTTAAAGACAAGAGTGACCATACCAAGATTAAGATTAGAAGCAATGAAAAGATGTTAATGCTTGGTAATAAGGATTTAGAAGATATGAAGAGGTTGATGTTGGAGTCAAACAAGCAGACTCAAGAAATGGCAACATCAATTGGAAGAACAGCTAGGAGACTCGAGGAAGTCTCTAACGCAATTTTAGATGCCCTAAAGGTGATGACAAAAGGGTATAAAGCAGAGTTAGATCGCGAAAAGGCTAAGGCAGAAGCAAAGGTAAAGAATTCACATACATTTCCTACTTTCCCAAATAAAAATGATTTAGAAGTTACAAATGGGAATCATACTATCTCTAGAGATTTGAATGTGATTGAAGATGCAGTACTATCAAATCAAAGTAAGATTAACGTTAGAAGAGAATATAGATTAACTCAAAAATCAAACTATAATATCTGGTTTGATTATTTAAAATCGGAACTTACTAGTTGTGATTTATTAGATGTAATAGATGAAAATAACAATAATGATAATAACTTATCAAATTCAATGAATAATAAAAGAAAATGCCTTGTTAGAGATATTATTATTAATCATTTAGATGAAAATTATCACAAGAGAATTCTTGATATTTCTGAACTCGTAGAAATTTTGAAAAGAATTAAAGAATGTAGAGAAGAACAGATAAACCTTACATCAAGTTCAGTTAGAAAAAGATTGTATTCAATTAAGATGAAAAAGAATGAGAAGGTCAATGATTTCTGTGAAGGATTTGATCAGATCATTAGAGAATATGAATCTTGCGGAGATGGAGAAAAATTAACTGAGCAAGAAATTAGATCAGCTTTTTATCAAGCTATAATCCCTGTAACTCCTCAACTAATGTCCACAGATTTTCTTAAGAGATCTCAGTCAAAAGAGATGATGACATTGAATGAAATGAAATCTTTTATTCTACAGTTAGAAGCAGAAAAGAAGACCGGAGACGGAGAAGATACTGTCAAAGCACAGACAGCAAAATTTGACAGTAAGACAAAATGTTTCAGATGTGCTAAGACTGGACATAGAATCGAGGATTGTCCATTGGCAAAAGACATGTGGTTTTGCTACTTTTGCCAAGGTTTTAGAAACCACAAGGGTAAAGATTGCGACGAGGGAAGACTCAAAAGTAAGGTTTTAAATAATGATAATATCAAATCTAGAGGTAAAGTAGATAGACGAGGTTTTATTAAAGTTAGAAATAATGTGAATTCTAAGCCATATAATAATGATAGACGTTTTAAGAATTATAATAAGAATAATCAACAGTCAGCTCAAAATGCACCTAACAGTAGAAGTGCAAAAAGAGTGACTGATGAAAGACAAGGTAAGAAATTATTAAATGAAGATTTAATAGATGAGATTAAATTTATTGCTGATTCAGAAGCAACAGATCACATAGTAAAAAATCGATTGATATCAAGCAATTTTGAAAAATGTGAAAATAAAGTAATTAAGAGTGCCAATAAGAATAAATCGGCTGATATTTTAATAGATGGAAAAGGTGATCTTTTGCTCTACACGAATCAAGATAACAAGATAATTAAATTATCAAATGTTATTAGTGCTAAAGATGTATCAGATAATTTATTATCATTAAGAAAATTAGTAGATAAAGGATTTAAGATTTATTTAGATGATAAGACTTTGAGAGTATTTAGTGAAAATTTAGAAGAAATAATACTAGAAGGAATATATGAACAACCCAACTGGATCTTGAACTTCAAAGTTAAGAATTACATCGACGATAAAAATAAATTAGATTAGGAATACAACGCTTACCGTTGTAAAGCTGTAATGATTCAAGAAGATGACACCGATGAATCAGAAGTAGATTTACAAAGGAAGGAGGGAGATTCAGAAAACGAAGAGGCCAAGGATTCTTCAATTAGGAGGGAGGAAGAAGTTACAACACCTCCAGAAATAGAACAACATCCTGAAAATTCAAATGATGACATGTTTAATTGGGATTCTAGTTTAATAACTAGAAATACAATTAAGCTAGATGACATCGAGAGCATTAAGAATTTAGAAGAGCTATTCACATCAAATCCATTAGAGCAAGGAACAACAGAGTCAAGTAAAATAAATGAAGCTATGCTATGGCATGTAAGACTTGGTCATGCTTCATTAAATTATCTCAAGAAGTTACAGAAAGTATACAGTAAATTAGAAAAAGTTAGATTTGATGATTCAATTCTAGATTGTGAAATATGGATTATGTCAAAGATGCAAAAATTACCATTTAAAGAAGTTAGAAGACGAGCATCAAGACCATTACAAATAGTACATACGGACACGATGGGTCTGATAAAACCAACTTCACACCCAGGACACAAAAGATTTATTAATGTGTATATAGATGATTACTCCAGATTATATGTTAGATTCTGGTTTACCCAAGAGTATGTGGGAGTTAGCAGTAGATGCAGCTGTTCACTCATACAACCGAACACCACATAAATCTATAGATTATGATGTACCATTGATGAAATTTAATAAGAATGAAAATTGTCATTTTGATAAAATTAAAAGATTTGGATGTATTGGATATATTAGAATTGCAAAAACAGAGCACAAGTTCAGCGAGAGAGCAATCAAAGCAGTCATGGTGGGATATAAACCCACAGGATACTTGTTATGGCACCCGAGTACTGGAAAATTTCTAGTCACGACATGTTAGATTCAATGAAAAATTAGTATACAAAGATGTATATAAGAATAAACAAACAGAAGAAACTGAAGATGAAATTAGTTGAAAGTCAGATGAAAATGTACCAAATAATTTAGAAGACAAAATCAACGAAGAAAAGGAGAAACCGGAACAAAGAAAAAGAGGAAGACCCCGTAAAAATCCACTAAATGTTAAAAACTTAAATGAAAAGAAGAATTCATCAGAAGAAATTAGACCATGTACTAGAGGTGAGATGAAAAGAAAATTAGAATCTGAAAAGGATAAAGATAGAAAATTGATTGAAGACATAAGCTTTGCAAAAAGTGTCAACGTGTCTGAAGATCAATCTAAGATGGATGAACAAGAATTAATAAGATGTTTAATTACTTCTTTAAACAAAGAACCTATCAACTATGATGAGGCAAGCAACTCAAGTGAAAGATGTCAATGGATGAAGGCTATCAAAGATGAATTGGACTCAATAACTAAAAATGACGTCTGGGAATTCGTAGATTTGGAAGCAGCAAGTAAAACTGGAGGAAAATTAAATATCATTGATTCAAGATGGGTATTTAAAAAGAAAGTAGAAGTAAATAAAGATGTACTTTATAAAGCATGACTAGTATGTCGAGGTTTTAAAAATAAGAATGATTATGATTTAAAAGATACATATTCGCCAGTATCTAGACTATCACTCATACGAGCATTACTTTCAATAGTAAATAAATATGATCTAGAAATTTGTCAATATGATGTGAAAACGGCATTCCTTTATGAAAATTTAGATGAAGACATTTATATGAAGATACCAGAAGGTCTAGATGTAGATGAAAAGACGAAACAAACAAAGATACTCAAATTAAAGAAATCTTTGTATGGATTAAAAGTAAGTCCTAAGAAGTGGAATATCAAATTCAATCAAGTAGTAAAAGAAATTGGTCTAGAAAATGACTTACATGAACCATGTTTATACACTTGGAGGAAAAATGGAATTGTAGCTGTACTGCTAATTGATGTAGATGACATTTTAGCTGCTAGCAATGATCCAAAGAAGTTAGATGAAATTGGAAACCATTTATGCAAGAATTTTGAGATGAAAGTTCTTGGTGAACTCAAGAAATTTCTTGGAATTGAGATAGAAAGAAATAGAGAAGAGAAATACATCGTATTAAATCAAAGTAGTTATATAGAAAGCATTTTAGACAGATTTAAGATGACTGACTGTAACCCGCAGAATACCCCAATGGTTACTAGACAAGCTGAAAATAGAAGTAAAAGAAGAAAATTGGAAGAGTTAGAATCATCTGAACGTGAACAATCATCAATCACTAGAAAAGCTCCATACAGAGAGGCAATTGGAAGTCTTATGTACTTAGCAAATGGAACTAGACCAGATATTTCTTTTGCTGTACATTACTTAGCTAGAAAACAACTAAGTGATACCGAAGATAACTGGAAAGATGTTAAAAGAATTTTGAGATATTTGAAAGGTACAGTAAATTTAAACCTGAAATATACAGGTAACGCAGATGACTTAGAAGCTTTCTCAGATGCTAGTTTTAGAGATAATGATGACTCCACGTCATGAGGAGGATATATTATTAGACTTTTTGGTGACGTAATTGCTTGGAAAATTCACAAACAAAATTACGTTACATTGTCAACTTGTCAAGCAGAATATTTGGCAATGAGTGATGCTTGTCAAGAGATAATATCTCTAGATAAAGCAATTAGATTTGTAATTGGAAAGACACTATTTCCTACTATTATTTGGTGTGATAACAAGTCAGCAGACGACTGCACTAAAAAGGATGGAAAGTCATAAACTTAAGATGTTCGATAATAGCGTAAATAAAATTAGATTAGAATTACTAGAACGAGAGAATACAGGTAGTAGAAAACACATGGCACAAACCCATGGTGATTTCATTAAACAATGTGTTAATGAAAATAGAATAAGAGTTTGTTGGATTTCTACAAAAGAAAATTTGGCTGATATACTAACTAAGCCACTACCTGCAGAACCTTTTAGATACTTAAGAGATAAATTATTAGATTAAATAATTAGAAGTATATTAGAAGGTATTTAGAATTAATTATAATTATTATTTCATTATGTTACAGAAAAACCTACTGACAAAAAGAAGTAGAGCAGTGGAAGCTGGAAACAAGAAAATGGAGGGAGTGTTAAGAGTGCAAGATTTTCTTGTTCAGTAACTTAATTATTTAAGTCTTTATTATACTTTATATTTGTATTTGCCGCTCAAAGCAACAACTAAATTATTATTATTATTTGTACTGAGATAGCGTCGGTCTACGCGCAGCATAGCTGCGCATACGACTCACTCTCCGGCTTGCTCGCTGTGGCTTGCACATCTTGTTGCTTGGATGCTTGACTAATCTCGTGCTACTACGTAGTTACGACTCAAGTACTTTTCTTAATATTGTTAACATTATAATACGTATATTATTAGATATCTAAGATTGTTTAGAAGTGTTTTATATTTATTAGAAGATTAAATAAACCTAGATTCAGTTTTAATTAAAACCTTGTGTTTCACTTTTATTTATAAACCCGACAATAATATGTGTAATAAAGTGCTTTATCTTTAATCGTACAAGGCACGTCTGCTCTACTGAGTATATTACTTATAACTGACTTTACAATATAACTTATTACTGATCCCACCCCACGACAGTATGCATCCCTCCCTTATCATAATTATTCCCAACATAATTATTTGAATACTCGCAATAAAAGAAAATTCAATCAGATATGATTTTAGAATCCATGTTGTATCACATTTTCTGTTTCAAAGTATTTGATTATGTAATTTATATTTTTTTCTTAAAAACATGGTATACAGTCTGATATCGGTAATTCAGTCTGGACCAGTGACAAAAAATGATAATTTAATATATCGGTTTGTTTATTTGAACCACATGTAAAATGCACTGAAGGAGATTACCAGACTTTGTAAATACTCTAACCACTGCTTAAAAAAATTCAACTAGATAATTTACTTTTAGCACTCTCTTGCGGCCTACATGAAGATATATAGTAAATTAAATTTTTTGTTGACAATTAGTTTTTTACCCTAACCTAGCTGCATTTTAATAATTATATCTTATAAGTCATATAAACTAAAATAAGAAAAAACCAAAAAATTAAATCAGTCTCAAAGATTATATTGGTTGTAAGTTTATTAGCAATTTCTTTATAGTTAAGCTTGTCTACTTAAATATGTGATGACTCCTGAGATAAGGCAGTTTTACGCACGAACTCTACCTGTTTATTTATCATTTTTTTTTAATGATTAAATTCAAAAATAAAAGAATCAATTCAGGAAGACTTCTATTTACGTACTCCTGCAAAGTTTCATGATTTTTTATTCGGTCGAAAAGTGTCCCAGCATCATGTTCAAAATTTAAATATTCACCTGTCCTACTTGTCCTACATGTTCTTAAATAAAAAAATTTACTTCAGTATACATCCGGAAGTACTAGCTTGCTCTTGATTCAGATTCCGTAATGAAATTCAAGTTCAATTTTGAAAAATCACTGCTCATAGGAAAAAATATCCAAATTGTAATGAGAGAAATTATTCATAATTCACAGTTAATACTTCACCAAAAGACACGTGTTAATTATTTATTTTATTTATTTAATATAAAGGAAAATATACAATATACAATATACAGAGTTTGAGATACTGTAGTTCTTTTCCTACAATAAATTAATAGATGTAAGCATCAATGTCTAGTAAATAGTGCTAAAAGATTGAAGATAAGTCAATGTAATAATTAAGTTAAGCTTAACAGAAAATTTAAAGGCACAGCGTGGTCTTATAACGATTCCGTGTCATGAAGAGTAAGCATTGAAATTGGAGTTGGGGATGCACGAGGTCTTGATTGGGTAGTTTATTGATTCTGATCATTGTCCACCAGTGGGATCGAAGTCAGCAGTTTCTCTCTCAGTACAAGGCTTTCCATCACAAAGTGTGCGAGAGTTTTTGTGCTGCAGGCAGTGTCCAGGGAGAGAATTTGAGCCGTATCTAGATTCAGATCCAGCGTGGTCAGGTATTTATTACGGAGAGATTGATACCTGGGACAGGAGGACAAGAAGTGAGAAGTTGTTTCCAATTCATCAAGCTCACAGACTCGACAGGGAGACCTCGGAGAGAGTCTGTAAGTAATTCCATTGAATGTTATGTTACAGGCATATTTTGTTGCCAATCTAAGCTGGGCCTTGATGTTCAGCGCGTAATAAGGGCAACGTTTGAGGTATTTAGCAGGGCCTTCGTAGGGCCGTTGAATTGGAATTTGGCAGCTATTGGAGTTGCTGTAACGTTTATAATCAGCATCTCGGAGACTTTTGGCGAAGCTTGACACCACCTCCTGCCTTCTAGATTCCCATGTCTCTGAAGAAAGCGAGTTAAACAGACTGTCATATCCACAGGCCTTCAGTAGGCTTTTGAGTGCCGAGACCCAGTTTCCAGGGTATTTGTTCTTCAGCCCATACTGATCTTCGACTCTGGACAGTTCGAGTAGGCGGAGAAAGCAGATCTTGGGCAAACGGTCATCACTTAGTTTTAGTACCTTAGAGGCCCATCTAATTGCAGCGTCTAGGACCTGTACAGCCAGGGGAGAAACTCCCACTTCGAGTCGAACCGCATAGCCTGGAGTGCAAGCTGGGAGCTGCAGGAGCTTCTTGAAGAATTGCACTTGAGCTTTTTCCATTGTATCAGTAAAAGAGAGGCCCCAGATACCAGCCAGATAGAGTAGAGTAGAGCGAACGATGGCATTGTATATTTTTACTTTTCCCGCCCATGAGTCAGCACTCAGTCTAGACAGGATACCAAGAGCGGTCCCAGCAGCACGATTAGTTTTATTGACAGCTTCCTCGGCGGCGCCTCGTCCAGTGGCGGTGGAGTTGAATGGAATTCCAAGATACATGTAGGTATTGGTGACTTCAACTGGGGAGTTCTTGTAGTTAAAGGGTTTCCGAAATTTTTTCCTGAGGCCGCCTTTGGCAAACGGCACTATCTTGGTTTTGGACGTGTTCACCTCTAAGCCATTTTGGTCACAATATTCTCCCAGAATTCGTAGGGCTTTGTGTACGTCCACTAGTCTTCTAGTAAGGATGACAAGGTCATCTGCATATAGAAGTATTGGTAAGTCAACTTTGTTGGTGAGTTGTATGCCAGAGTGGTCACGCCGCCTAAAAAAGGAGACTATATCGGAGATATAGATTACGAATAAGAGGGGGCTGAGAATCTCGCCCTGCAGCACTCCTGTGGTAACGTCTACGGGGTTGGAGAAGTCTCCGTTGACTCGAACGCGCATCTTAGTTTTTGCATATAGATTTTGGATGACTTTTATCATTTTTTCACTGACACCTAAATTATTAAGTTTCACCCAGAGCAAGTCGTGAGGGATTGAGTCGAATGCTCTTCTGCAATCCACGAAAAGCCCAAAACAAGAAGCACCGGGTTGTCTTAAGTGGATTTGCAAAGCAGATTGCAGGACGAACGCGTTGTCATGGCACCCTCTGGACTTCTTAAAGCCAGCTTGCTCCTCGGGTATTAGATTGAGGTTCGTTGCCCACCTCATGAGTCTGTCATTAAGAATAGCTGTGAATACTTTTGCAATACTGTTGACTAGGGCAATACCCCTGTAATTATGTGGGTCGTTCGTGTCACCTTTTTTATGAATCATCGTAAGGATGACTTCAGACCAGGAGTCCGGGGGGACACCTGTCTCAAAGATGTAATTGAACATGGCTTGTAAATATAAGATCGAATTTGAAGGAAGGTGTTTGAGGAATTCATTTGAGACCCCATCGCATCCAGGTGCCTTCCCATTTTTCAGTTTCTTAAGACTTTTGGCCACCTCCTCATATGAAATTGGTAGGTCAAGTTCAGGCGATTCATTGTTGAGGCTGAGGGTCTTGTAGAGCATGGAGCGTGGTGGGTAAACATCATTGTAAAAACTGTTCCAGACTTCAACCGGGAGTGGGGGCACGTAGACAGATATGCGTTTTGCAGAGCGTACCACTGCCCAGAATCTGGAGGTATCATTGACAGCGGCGAAATCATTCGTGATTCTCTTCCTATACTCTTTCTTCTTTTTGTTAGTAACATTGTGAAATATTTTCCTAAGCTGCAGGAACTCATTGTTAGCCTGGGGGTCTGAGAAGTTTAGTCTCCGACAAGTGTTGTGTGTCTGTGATAAGCGAGACTTGAGTTGAGAGCATTCCTTGTCGAACCAAGGTTTATGTTTGTTGGTAATACGTTTACCTTGAGCGTTTCTTAGCATCCCCGAGGTTTCAGTGGCTTGTTGAATAGCGTCAAGGAGATCCTTGTTGAGAGAGTTGGCGTTTGGAGCGGTACTGTTGTACTGTACCAAGGGTGACCATTTCATAACGTTTGTGAATTCGGGAGCGGCTTCTTGGTTCCATTTAGGGCGAGGCGTTGGACGAGAAGGTGCGGTGTGTAGGGCTTGAGGCTGTCTGGCGTTATTAGTTGCGAGTTTGAGCATTATCGGATAGTGGTCCGAGCAGTATAGACTTTGATCAACTCTGAACTCCGTTATTAAGTCGACTCCAGCGAGGTTTACCCAGGCCAAGTCCACAACGCTCAGGCCTTGTGGGCCAAAGAAGGTGAAATTGCCACTTGTGTCGGGCTGACACCTTCCATTAAGCAGCACAAAGCCGTGTTCTTCCATGAAGTTGTTCAGCCGGCTACCTCTCGGGGTAATTTTTTTGTCCATAGATTTTCTAGAAGTGCTAATACGTGTGCTTTCTGTGCACTCTGGGTCAACTTCATTCAGCAACCCCAAGCGGGCGTTGAAATCGCCACCTATGACAAATACATCAAAGACAGTGGATAGCAATATATCATCTAAGACTAGGTTTAGTTCTTCTAATACAGAATCTAGATTACAACTTGGGTTAAAATAAATAGATGCTATGATAACTTTTACCTTATTTAGAGTGACCAAAAAAATTAGCCACCAGCGTGAAGATGATAAAATACGATGCTGCAGGTCATTGTTCATGAGAGAAACTAAGCCACCACTTGGTCGTCCCAGAGTTTTGTCCTTTATAGCTGGAGACCATATTTTATTGAAGGAGTTTAGCGCAGAGGGCAGAGAAGTTTTTCTTTCAGTACGCCAAGTCTCTGAGATGTTGATAATAGTCCCCTCTTTGAAATTTAGTAGAATTTCAGGTTCAGGGAGACCTCGCGCATTCCAAAATACTATTGACGTGTCGGTTTTGGCCAGGTCCAGTTTTTTGAACGAGGCTGCCGATGTTCTGGATTGGGCTTCATTGAGTGTTTGTTGCCAGATAAGCCACGCGAGCCACCGTTATGTGGGATGGTATTAATGTTAGCACCTTGGCGGCATTGCCTGTTTAGTTGCGACTTATTAGAGGAGCAGTTAGGATGAGTGATGTCTTGAACCGATGGTGTGTGGTTCTCATTTCCACGTTGGCCGTTCTGCTGCGTATGCCTAAACGTGAATAGATACGAGGAGTTAGTAGACAGGTAATTAGTCTCTTGGCGACGTTGACTGCTTGATAAGGAGCCACCAAACTCGAATGGAGTTGTGATACACTGAGAAGAAGTGTTATCATTGGACTTACTACTCAAGCTATCTGGAGGAATCTGATGAGAACTTTTGTATACCTCCCAGGCATGCCATGTGCCGTCGATCTGGATAGTGCGATGGCCCTGCTTGACATTTTTTCCAGCTTCTCTCAATCGTTTGGCTTCCAATCTGATTTCATGTGCCATTGCAGCGTCGGCAGGTGTTCTATCGTGGTCAATAAAGACCGAGTTTGGAAGAGCGGAGCGTTTCTTTGTCATGATCTCTTTCTTGATTTGAAGGTCCTTCAAAGTACATCGAATCACGTTGAGATCTTTCCCTAAAAAATCAGCTTGTGTTATTACGTTCTTCTTGTTAAAATGTTGAGCAAACAGCTGGGAAGCCAGGTCCAGGGCTGATGAGGTAGAGGATGTGCGAGCAAGCCCACGAATTATAATATTATTTCTTCTTCTTTGGCTTTCCAATTCGTTGATGGTGGACTTGACCAAGTCGATTTCTAGCTTTCGGAGGTCCGGAAGCAATGTATCCGAGTTGCTTGGTTTTTTCTCGATAGCATGGACCCTGGTCTTAATTTTATTAATCTCTTCTTGTAAATAGGAGGTTTCACAGGCAAGCTCCTCCGAGATCTGGTCTACCCTTGAGGACAGTTTGTCTGTTTCTCTTGTAATCTGTGCGAGGACTTCGGCCTTGAATTTGGCTGTGTCCTGTTTGTCTTCTTCCCTCCATATCATAAGCTGTTTTAATAGATCCTGGAGTGAATTAACTACCGGGATAGAGTGCTGGAAGAGAGTCTCAGCTGTTCGAGCAGGCATGGATTGATCATGAGGACCAATCGGAAGCTGTGGCTGGTTAAGGTTTGTGTTTTTTTTTGTGACTCGGAAGGCATCGTGGCCGCCTTCTGGCTCTTTTCTTTTTGTAAATTTAGTAAGCGTCGTTTGTGACTTGTCAATACTCTTTGCGAGAAGTTCCGCGTTGGTTGGTCTGCCTATGTGGGCCTTGGTAGATATACCCTGAGATATTGGTTGAGAGCCAGAGATTGTGGTATCCACCACTGTAATATTTAATTCAGAGTCCGTGTCGCTAAATTCCTCGGAGATGTCAATCTGCTGTGAGGAGAGGTTATTGTCAATCATAACGGGGTAAGAATCTTCTTGGGTTTGGTGTTTGTTGTTATTGTTGTTGTAGTCACCTGACAGTAGCTGAGCGCCATCTGCAGAGTGAATAAGAATTTCGGGAGTTTGTGTAGTTTCAGCCATTCTTGATGGTAATTGACCGACGGAGATTGAGAAGTTTAAATCAATGAGCACTGGTTTTTACGTCACTTAACCTCACTTTGTATAGCGTGGGTAGCTCGTATTTTTTAAGGAAAATTACAATAAAAATGATATTGACACCCAAGATTAGTTGTTCAGCGACAGCAGAAAAATATTTTGCAATAATGGGGACACTTTTGGAATTTAAATATAGGCGAATATAAATGGTATTACTTCAGACATTCAACACGACAACACACACGAGGCGCACAGCACCACAGCTAAAGCCGAACTCTCAAGCTAATCCAATTAAGTAATCACTAATAAATTAAAAAAAAATTATGAGCGACCTATTAAAATTCACATTTTGAACTTAAACTTTCAGGAAAACCTTTTTTGTTTGTGGTCTATAAAATTATACTGTGACGAGAAAAAAAATTAAAAAAAAAAAAAATTCAATTTTTGACGATTTTTGAAATTTAAAAAAATTTGGAGCGATCTCTTAAAAATTTTTTTAAGCTGTCCTTTGGAGAGAGCTCTTAAAACATAAAAAACTAACATTTTTTCACTCGAGACTCAAAAAAAAAAGTCGGTTTTTTTGCGCCACCCTAATACCCAATGATATCACCGTGATTTTTTTTTAGCGCCTGCGCACTTAGCATTATCATATAACCATGAACAGGTTCGATCTTGGTGTTACAAATCTAAACGGACAAACATACGTTTTGTACACAATTTTTACATACCTTGTAATTTCAATAATTATAACGGCTATAAAACATATTGTTACATAGCACAAAATATAAATGTTCACGCACTAATTAATAGACCGATTATATTTTTTTTTTTAATTTTCAATATACTGATTATTGACTATAATTCACATATTGTAAACAGCCTTTCACGTGCAGGCGCTAGAAAGAAAATGGCGCAGATATCACTGGATATAATCAAAGATTCTACTGAGTATAATCCAGATATCATTCAGCATAATCTGGATTATACCAGCTACTATCTGAAATTTTTTTTCACTACAGATGTCACCAAGTATAATCTGGAATGTTATCCAGTGTAATCTTGTTCTTTCTGTGTAATAGCATTTAAAAAAAAAAAAAAAACGTACTCGCTGGACTTTTCTTATTACTTCACCAAAGTCGTAAGTCGTTCTTTTCACGGCTTTACTGTTATTGAGAATACGTATAATTTCTATCTATCAAACGAGAATGTTCGGTAATACATTAGTTTCAAAACCATCGCAGTGAATCTCTCATCACTCAATAAAAGTTATTAGGTTCTGATGACCAATCTGATAATTTAACCTAGAGTTAAAATTTTATTTTTCACATGTTTTCTTGGCATTTTGAGAAAATAGTTTCTCAACTTATTTCTTACTTGAGATTTTTAACTCACATCGAAATCAATATCATTGAAGTCTTCGGAATTCATTTCCATGTTAGCATCATGATCTTCTGCATTCTCGAGTCTTTCTATGAAACCACTGGCACAGTTTGGGCATGTATAATCCTGAAAATATATTGTGCAAAGTTTTGTTTACTGTTTTTTAAATATTTAAATTTAAGCAAGTTCATACATGATGAAAATATATAGAGATAGTTTCATTCTAACAATTCATGAGGAATGTTAGGATAGTGATATTTTTTATGCAAGTCAATAGATTATGATATCAATTGAGGCATTAAAAGCGTGAATTTTTGGCTGATTTCAAAACATTGAATCAACCAAAAATTTAAAAGTTCTTTAAAAAAGCAACTACGTTGTTAATTTTTCGATAGTGAGATATCGCAAATGAATCAAGCTATTTAATGCTGTTCATAGCAATTGACGGTTTTTTTTAACTTCCCGCTAAGAAAAATTGAAATTTTTTTTTTCAAAGAATAGATTCAGTGAAGCGACTTTAAAATTTTATTTTTAATCTAAAGTAGTTAGTAAAAATTAATCAATTTAAATAGTTTTCTAAATTAATCAGTGCAATATTCTAAAGTCCCACACACACACACACACACATGCACACATAACTGTGAAGAAAAATAAAATTTCCGATTTAGTTGATTAACCATAATAATTTTAAAATTATGGAGAAAAAAAATAAACGACTCGTTTGAAAATTTATAATCTTTTAAATAAATAAATAAATAAATAAACAAGTAATTTTTCAACAATAATATCTTTTAAATAACTAAACCGGTCAAGATATTGTTCATGATACTTGAGACAATTTGCAAGGTTTAAAACTGATGAGTTAATATCCCGAGAAAAAATGTTTCTATATAATCATATATAATCGTATATAATCATATATGATTATATATGATTATATATGGAATCACATATATAATTATATAGAATTATATATAATCATATATAATTATATATAATCATACATGATTATATATGGAATTGTGTATGAGGTTACATATAATTATATATGACTATATATGATACTACGTAGTAGTAAAATCATTATTTATTTTATTATTCAAATAAGTGTTATATTATAATTAAATTCGGTAAGATAAATAAATTATTAATTATGACTATCCAAATATATTATAAATCAATTTTTATATTATATTTATGATAAACTCATATGATACATTAAGTAGATCATAGAATCATTATTGTCTAAAATAGCAGCATAGCAGATAGAAACTTTAAGACGCACGGAGATCACCAAAGTTAAGCAGCATTGAGTAGGGTTAATAGTTGGATGGGTGACCGCTGGTGTTATAGCCATAAAATTAGATCTAGATATTTTTTTTGCATTTTGATCAGTTATACAGAATTGCGTAGGACCATATTAAATACTCTATCCATAAAATTAACCCAATAATTAATTAGATGTAATAAATCTATAATTAAATATTGTTATATATAGTTATATATAATTATACATAATTATATATAATTAGATATGATTACATTTGGCCATTTTTCAAATATAATCATATATAACCAATTTATATATAAATATTTTTTCTCGGGATTATTTAAATAGATCGGCGGAAAATTTAAGTCATTCAGAAAAAACGTTTTTTTGCACGCCTCATAGCACGAAGCGCGTGAGGTTGTGCTTTATACTCGACTCGTTAAGACCAAGCAATTTTGTGATCTTTAAATGCCTCTATCACAACCATATTACACTTATACAATGATATAAGTATATGTACACCGAGAAAACACTTAAATTAAACCATCTGTTATTTTCTAAAATCATTTCATGTTGCTATTTTGAAAAAAAAAACGTTTTGAAAAAAATTTTACGTGGACGTCCGGATTTCACCCCATTTTGGATGTACCAACGATTACTCCCGAACAAATTGATATTTCAAGACCGGATCTTTTTTATTAGTTTAAGAATTCGATGAACTGGGTCCGTATTGCATATCAGTGGCCTAGCTTACGTATTTTTTTTTAAATTGAATTTTTATTAAAATTTACTACGATACAACCGTACAAAGCTAAATGAACTTTCCTTATTTGTCACGTGAAAACTATGGCGCCACTTGATCAAGCTAGATGTTTTTAGACTGCGTGCGCGCGTGACAAGAAGAAAGGGCGCCGATATTAAAAAAAAAAATAAAAAATACTCTGTAAGAAATTACTTAATTATAATTTTTTTTTTTTAATCAATTACACAATTAATTTTTTTCTTAAAAAATGAATGAGCGTTATGAGGCGTGCACTTTTGGATTTTCCAAACTTTTTTTTTTTAATTTCATTTACGAAATTAACGTAAAATTTATCTTATTGATAAATAATTAATGTTTGTTTTGTTTAATTATCAATCATTTTTATACCTTAATAATAAATTAATTGAAAAAATACGACTGAATGAATAAAATAATCGACAATAGAAAAATTAGCAAACCAATACGAGTGCAATTTACTACTCGGTTTTTTAATTCTCTTATTCGGCTGTTATTTCTTACAATAACGTATACCGCAAGAAATAAATTCGCGCGCAATACTTAGTATAATTACCTAGCTAGCTAGCAAATTTTCTAAGTGAGACCGCTTTATTCATAGTTTTTTTTCTAGATATTTTGAAAAGTGCTTATAACTCCTTTTATAAGAACCGCAGTTACTTCTTTGTCGTAAAATAAACGTGAGTGCGTTTCGATGGATCTGAATAGCCTGAATTGTATTTCGGTAGCCTGAATTGTATTTCGGTAGCCTGAATTGTATTTCGGTCTTGTATACGCTTCCTGCGTAACCGTGTGATCTGATTTGAACTCAGTCAGGATAATCCTTGTTATTTTTTATTTTTTTTTTTTGTGAGTAAATAATCATAACAAGTAACTTTAATATTTTTTGTTATACTTTTTGCCACATTTTCCTCAAAATTATTTATTTACTCAATAAATAATATTAAAACTCGATGACACATTCATATGAAAAAATGTTTACATTGTAAAAAATCATAATTATTGGAATAAAAATTATATCATTACAAGCTGTCCAAGTAAGCATTAACTATAAGCTAATTGTGATATAAAAATAATACACTATCAAATTTGACACATCAATCTATGTTGAATTACAAATTTTTCGATTAATAAAATACTTACCGGTAATAAACGTTCAATCTCAATGCTACATTTGTGACAAAAAAATCGGGACATTGAAGTGCCATCCACTACAGCTTCGGCCATCCTTCAATATTTTTTATTGATCATGCAAGACAAACTGAAAATTATTACAATGATCAAAATTAATATTAAAAATAACATATTATAATTATAAATAATATTTTTAGGATCATCATGACAGTTTAACTATTCAAATACTGCGTAGAAAGACATCACTCCAAATACAGGATTTTGTTATGAATTTTCCGAATTATGAACTTACAGGATCAAACATGAAAGGCTTGTACGTGTTACTTTATCCATCAATCAGAAAAATTTTTTTAAATTTGTAACATTTTTGTTCTACATCTAGAATTGATTTTTGTTTAATAAGAAATACCAATAGTAGAAAACACAAGCTATATCACTAACTTATTTGATAGAAGACTTTAAAAATAAGCACAAAAATTAATGGATAATGATTTCATCGAATAATTCGATACAAAATCGAAAATTAAAAAAGAATGCCGATTTTCTATTTATATTCCATCCACTAATGATTTAATACTAGTTATAAACTTTATATAGAACTGTAGAATAATATGATATAAAATACTTACGATAAAATTGACTGCAAACTTTTTAGAGGAACTTTTGTATGAGCATATATATAACATAAGTATGATCAGATGATACAAAAGAAATTTTATATTGTAAAATGTTAGAGTATATAGTTAATTTATCAAGTAAAAATTGAATGCACAAAAAATATCTATTAAAACGGTCGAAAAACTGACATAAATTTATCATTCAGTTTCATACATTGTATGTTCGTTCACTCATTATTAATACGAGTCATTTTTACGTTTCTAGTTTACTTCCTAGTAGTTTCCATAGCTGAACAAGGTTGAATTCTCAAATGTCGTGAACAAAAAAAAACTGGTTGAATAACTTTTTTTTTCTGGTGATTAAAACGGCTCTTTTAGTACTTTTTATTAGTGTTGTATACATTTGTCATATATAATTACTTCATAAACAGAATTAAAAAAAAAAAAGAAAATTTGATTTAATGTAATTTTCTCATAGAATAAATATTTCACTCATTCACTGCATGAACGCTACATTTTGTGTTGAACGCTCTAAAACTTTCTATACACATAGTAAAATCTATATAAAGTTTCGCAGGTTGTGATGCCTCTAGACACATTCGGCAGGTGACACTACCTGTGAGCGAAGTGCGAATTCAAATATAATTTTAAATATTTTATAAATTTATATTGTAACTACATACTTAAAATTGGGTATTTGCATGATTTTGGTATTCATTAACTTTAGATAATTTTACATTCTATATAATTTTTTAAAATTTTTGAAAAAAAAATTTTTCGATTTTGTTCTTAAAAATTTAAATAATTAAATAAATAAAAAAAAGCTGATATTTAAATGAATAGGTTGCTCCATCTCGTGTATGTGACGTCACGATGCTTATTTCATTTGAAATTTTAAGCGCCAATTGCTCTTGTAAGCACGTGGCAGGTGTAAACAGTTGTTGTGCTGAATTGTACTTGATTAAAAAAAGATCTGGTAGTGTTGTTTATAATAAAATAAAAGTATTCAATTACTCGAAATGTCGTCAAAAAACGATTTTTGTTGGTGTATAGTTCCAACGTGTAGAAATACTGGTAAATCGACACCAGAAAAAATTTTTATTAATGTTCCATCAAATTCTGTTAAACGGAAAAATTGGTTAGATGCATGCAGGAATAAAACTCATTATTCATCATCAACTCGGCTTTATTGTTGTGAAGATCATTTTGACGTAAGTATTTATTAAAAATTTCTTATAATAATTACATAAAATTATAACCTAAAATTGTGATTTTCAACCCATTTCATGAATTGATGATGAATTTTATTTATTTTATCTTAAAGTGGATTTGGAAAATTGGTTGGAATGGACAATGGTTGGTGGTAACAAACGGATAAGGAATAATGTTGTGCCTCATAAATTTATTGAGCAATCAAAATCCTCAAGCATGAAAGATGCTCCTTCAATGGATGTAGAACAACTAGGTACTGAAACAATGAATTTAAATATTGCTAAGTTACGGCTGGATCAAATCTCTGGAAGTATAACGGATAATTTAAATTCTGAGTGCACAGACCAATTTAATTTTAATATACAAGAAGATTACGATAAGAATAGATCCAATGTCTGCGATGTCCGCCCTGCTATTGGAAGTCAAAAACTGAATGTTGGTGTCCAAGTCAAGATAAAGAGTTCATACAGGAGTGTAAAAACATTGGATACTTAAGACTACGATATCCTAGATATGTAAAAAATGATGAAAATCCCTGTGGTACAGGAAACGCTATTATTTCAATAGCATAACGATAGCGCTCTAGTAGAGTAAAAAGTAAATTTCTTCTAATTTCATCTAATTGATCTATAAGAACAAAGCCACGTTCTTGTTCTAGCCGCGGATCAACATTAGCTGCCCGACAAAGCATCTGACAAAGTGACCTTGAGCTTTCTAGCTGAGCCGCAATGTGTCTAGTAGCCATCGCGTGAACTTGAAGAGGTGAACAGGCCACATAGGAAGTTGCCGGAGCATTAGTAGCATGTTTCAACAGATACATAGATAATTCCCGTAGGTTAACCGCTACAATATGCTCCTGTCGTGAGGCAGTGCAATTTTCCACTTCTATAAACGGTAGCGCAGAGTCCAGAATTTTGTTACTGCGATTGCTCATCAAGTCACCGAAAGATCCAGTAGCTAAAACTAATCCCCCACTTGGTGACATTGGCGTACTGGATCTGGACAGTACTTCAGGCTGATAACACGCCAAAGACACCAATAATTTTTCAGTTATCTGGCTGAATTTAAATCTGGGCTTGCTTTCGCTTCGTTTTCCAAGATTGTCCCATAATCGTGTCCATAAATCACTTCGGTAGGGTACCAATCGCTGCTGAGGAGACAGCAGCATCACAGATGTGTTCCATAACTTTTCATGACTCAGTGTTATATTAAACTCACCAATTTTAGCGTCATACCCCACGCATTCTTCGACAGTTGTGATAGGAAGGAGAGACAACAGCGGGACTGCATCGGGAAGTAAATTTTTTTGCACCAAAGAGTAAGAATTACCAATTAATATTTCTTGCATGAATTTTACGACATCAAGAGCACGAGGTTTCTCGGCAATTATCGATATAAGTCCAGCAACTATTTCTAGATCGTGTTTGTGGCACATAAAATAATGAATAATTCCCAGTCGTACGTGAACAGAAGACTCTTTCTTAAAAACGTCTATCAAAAAATC
>CAJNRD030001122.1:12324784-12345351 GCA_905319865.3 Cotesia congregata
TCCTTGTGCAATCGGATGAAATTTAGAACAAAATAAATCAAATTCTAGTGTACCGACCGATGGATTTTGAGTAAATTTTAAACTTAGTTACTATTGAGTGGCGCTAATTCTTTCTCTGCAGACAGTTTATTACGAAGCGGACATAATGTTAATAAAATAACAAGTGAGTCATAAATAAATATTAATAAAAAGATAATTAATATAAAATTAAGTTTTTTTGCTCTTGTGAAACTTCATAAAATTTGAATGTCATTATTTGCCTCCTATCCCTCAAAAGTTAAACTTATGGAGCGATAATAACAAAAAATATTGTATGTCATTTGGCCACTAAGTGGTGATTTTGACAACGACGGTTTTACGATATTCGCTTTAAAGTTTGTGACGCGAATTTACGAAAACGACCGTAAATTTCCGTCCTCGGCTTCACCTCGGACGTTAAAATTGCGCCCGTTTCCGTTCATTCCCGCCACGAACCTTAAGCTCATATCGCAACATCGTCGTTGTCAGAAAATCGCCACTTTGCGGCCATATGACATAAATTACTATTAATTATGTTTTATAGATTTTTTTTTTTCATATTTGTAACTGCAATTTTCTCGATTTTTTTGGTTTTTTGAGATTTTTAAAAATTTTAAAACGTTAACGGAGCGAGAAAACTTCAGATTCAAATTCAGCGGAAAAAAATACATGAAAATCATACTCAATCTGAGTCCAAAAAAATTTTTATTTCGAAAACTTTAGTTTTTCATGATTTATTGCAATTTTTTTAGGTTTTTCGTTTTTTTTTTTTTTTCAAATTTGGACGGTTCATGGGGCTAATTTACTTTTAGATTTGAATTCAGCACATTGAAATACATCAAAATCATACGTGATCCGCGTCCACAAAAATTTTTTTATTGCTGTAATTGCAGTTTTTTGCAGTTAACGAAGTAGCCACTTTACGCCTCCGTCGAGGAAAAAAATAGTATACACTCCTCGGGAAGTAAATAAGAAAGCCTCAGATCACATGTAATTGTTGGCCGAGGCGAAGCCGACATTTCTTACTTTACTTCCCTAGGGGTGTAATGTACTATTTTGTCGCAAAGCAGACATTTTATAATTTTTCAGCCACACAGCAGACTGTTTATAGTTTATTTTTTCCTGCAAAACAGACATTTAATAATTTTTCAGACGAACAGCAGACTGTAAATTTATTTATTTTGAATCGCACAGCACTCTTAATTTTGTTTTGTCTCAAAGCAGACATTTAATAATTTTTCGGCCGTACAGCAGACTGTGGATTGATTTATTGTATATCGCACAGCAGACTCTCAATTTTTTTTGTCCCAAAGCAGACTATTAAAGTTTTTACTGCTTAGTCGCACAGCAGACATTTAATTTTTATTTTGTCGCAAATTTGAAATTTAATTATTTTTCACCTGAACAGCAGACTATAGATTTACTTATTTTGAAACGCACAGCAGACTCTTAATTTTTTTTTTGTCGCAAAGCGGGCATTTAATAATTTTTCAGCCGTACAGCAGACTGTAGAATTGTTTATTTTGAATCGCACAGCAGACTCTTAAATTTTTTTCTGTCGCAAAGCCGACATTCAATAATTTATTTTGAATCGCACAGCAGACTATTATTTTTTTTTTTTGTCGCAAAGCAGACATTTAATAATTTTTCAGCAGCATAGCAGACTCTTAATTTTTTTTTTTTTGTTGCAAATCAGATATTCAATAATTTTTCAGCCGCACAGCAGACTGTAGATTTATCTATTCTGAATCGCACAGCAGACTCTCAATTTTTTTTTTTGTCGCAAAGCAGGCATTTAATAATTTTTCAGCCGCACAGCAGACTGTAGATTTATCTATTCTGAATCGCACAGCAGACTCTCAATTTTTTTTTTTGTCGCAAAGCAGGCATTTAATAATTTTTCAGCCGCACAGCAGACTGTAGATTTATCTATTCTGAATCGCACAGCAGACTCTCAATTTTTTTTTTTGTCGCAAAGCAGGCATTTAATAATTTTTCAGCCGCACAGCAGACTGTAGATTTATCTATTCTGAATCGCACAGCAGACTCTCAATTTTTTTTTTTGTCGCAAAGCAGGCATTTAATAATTTTTCAGCCGCACAGCAGACTGTAGATTTATCTATTCTGAATCGCACAGCAGACTCTCAATTTTTTTTTTTGTCGCAAAGCAGGCATTTAATAATTTTTCAGCCGCACAGCAGACTGTAGATTTATCTATTCTGAATCGCACAGCAGACTCTCAATTTTTTTTTTTGTCGCAAAGCAGGCATTTAATAATTTTTCAGCCGCACAGCAGACTGTAGATTTATCTATTCTGAATCGCACAGCAGACTCTCAATTTTTTTTTTTGTCGCAAAGCAGGCATTTAATAATTTTTCAGCCGCACAGCAGACTGTAAATTTATTTAATTTTAGTCGCGCAGCAGCCTTCTAAATTTTTTTTTGTCACAAAATAGACATTTAATAGTTTATCAGCCTCACAGCAGATTCTTATTGTATTAATTATTAGTTTCTCAGCAGACTTGTCAATTTTCGTTTGTCGCAAAGCAGACATTGAATAGTTCATCAGCCGCACAGTAGACTGTTAATATCTTTTTTTTTGCAAAGTAGACATTCAATAATTTATTATTTTCTCTGCAGTTTATGAATTTATTTATGTCTTGGTCACACAGCAGACTTTTTATATTTATTCAGCTGCACAGCAGACTGTTAATTTTTTTATTGCTCAGTCGCATAGCAGACTTGTCAATTTTTATTATTTCTAGTCGTAAAGCAGAGTTTTAATAGTTTATTAGCCGCACAGAAGATTAAGTATTTTTATTTTCTAGTCTTAAAACTGACTTAATAGTTCTTTAGCTGCACAGCATACTGTAAATATCTTTATTTTTTTGTCGTACCTCAGACTGCTAAAATATTCATCTGTTAGCCGCACAGCAGACTTTTAATCTATCTATTTCTTAGTTGCAAAGCAGACTTTTTATAGTTTATCAGCCGCACTGCAGACAGTTTATGTATTCATTTCTTTCTTTCTCAAACAGCAGACTTCTAATATCTTTTCTACAGTAGAAATTTTTTTACAATAGAATAAAAAAAAATCCTAAATTACATACAAGAAATAACTGTATATTCACAGTCATATTGCTATTCAGTACAAATATATAAATATATATACTTACGTATATACATGTATATTTCTGTCTTCAGATATATGTAATGTTATTTTCTAATTAAACATTAATAAATATAAAAATATACAGAAATATAAATATAAACGTATATTCAGACATGTATACATTCGTCTATTGAAGATATTAAAGTTGTAAATTATTACAATCAATCAATATCTTGTTAATAATAAATAAACTTTAAAAAAAAAAATAATTTACTAATTTTATTCATTATGTGAATAGTTAGGTTATGTTAAATTTATTGCAACGTCACCAATCCACAGACCCGGTAAAGTTTGGCGCCAAGTCCCGTTTTTGATGTATACTAATCTTTTATGTATACTAAGTACATTTGTTAATTCGTCGGCAATGGATGCATTCGGTTCACCTAAGTTGTAACTGTGAGTTAGTACACATGCGTACACTTACAACTTTAATAACTTACTAAATTAAGTACAAAATTAGAAATTTTTGTTGGTCGAACACGCCCATTTACTAATGTCACACCTAAGCGTCACTACTGATCAGGCTGATCAGGGGTGGGCACGTAAAATACTATACGTATAATACTGTTATGCTTTCATCTAGTGGATGTTATTTTTATTTATTTAAAACTTTACTTACTGTAGTTCTTTCGCCCGGGAGTATTAAAATACTCGGTTTCAGTGCGGGAAAGGAATAATTTTAAATAAAAGAATTCTATTTAGACGTAGTTTAATTTTGATCAAAATTATTTAGTTCTTTTTAATTTATTATTCAAGTTGACAAGATATTAAAAGCTTGAAAATATAAAATTGAGGTTTACAATGACGTGATCTTAGCAATCTAATCTCTCGATGAGAAGTGTCGTTACATAGTTTTTCCGAAGATCTTCAAACTCCGTTCTTCTCCCACCATAACTTCCACACATACATCCACTCTAAGGAATAATGTATAATGATCCTTATACACTAACATGTATTTTCTCTATATCTATATATATTTACTTCAGCCTATCGGCCTGAAAGTTGGACTTCACTTATATATACTTTTAGCAATACAGTCATTATGTTTATTCAACTATTCTTATTAATTTAACAAACCCTTTTTAAAATCTATTTATAATAAAATTAACTTATAATTAACTTGAAATTAAGTTACAATAAAATTATAATAAACTATAACATGAAACTATATATATTATATTATTTATAATATGTTGGACTAATGTTTGAGTTTGAATAATTAATAATTTGGATTAAATATTATTTCTATCATTTTACATTCGAGTTTTCTAATAAAATTATAAGTCAGTTTAATTATTATCCTGTATAAAAGAATAGATATTATTATTTAATTATAAATTAAATAATAATTAGATAATGATTTAATAGTAAATTAGTTAACTAATAATTATTAGTTATAAATTAAATATAAGATACTAATTATTAATTATTTTAACTCAATTTTGCTTAACTACAATATTATATAAAGTTAGATTTTAACAGTAAATGTTATTTAACAATATTATTTTTGTTTAGTTACATATGTTTTTTTTTTATTATTCTTTGTTACTTTAGAACAAGGGTCTATTGAATTTCACACGTGTCTTTTACGACTTTTCCTCATAGGGTTTTAAGTTTCATCTGGCGAGAAAGTCCTTGAATTACTCAAGTACTTTTTATGGGTTTTGAAAATTCGGTTACAATGTACCTTTGTACCGATATGTTTTTTTTTTTTATTTTATTTTATTTTCTTTTGTAAATAAAACAGAGTTAACCAAAAGATGTTTATTTTAAAACTGGTAAGAGTAAAAGCATTAAATAAAGGACTGGAATATTTACTTCAAACGAAATATTCAAACTAGTAAATATTAAATGATTAAAATTAGTTAAATTTTATATTCGAAGTAAATATTCGCGCTCTCATAATAGATAGCGCTCTAATAACAGGTAGCGTCACCTGTTGGATGCACTGGGTGCATCACAACGGTTGTATCGTAGTGAATTTTAATAAAAATTCAATGAAAAAAAAAAAAAATACGTACAGTCGGCGACAAGTATTGTAACAATATTGTATAGTACGCCATCTAGCAAGTGTCGCTGATATCCTATTAAAATTAATATTATTATAAATATTGAACATTTAACAAACAAAAACTTTGCTAAAAGCATAAAAATAAAAAAAAAAATAAGATTATTAACGTAACAAATTTTTATAGATCTTGAAGCGTGTGTAAGTTTTTTTTTTGTTCGTCAAATTTGATGATATTTTATTTTATAACCTAATCTATTTGAAGTGAACTCATCAGATTAAATTCTAATATTTATTTTATAAGGATTTTTTTAATTTTGGTCACTTTTTTTTATAATTACAGAATAGTAACATCTATTCATTAAATGATGGTTAAGATTTGATGTCAGTGCAGTCAATAAAGGACGATAAAACCGAATGGAAAATGAAGGACTCAGCGTACGTATCAGATTCCAATGTTGACTCAATACATTTTTCAAATAGTAATCACAATGAAAGAATTATTAACTCTGATAGAAATCACAGAGTTACTGGAACTAACCAAGGTAGTTAACAACTTTTTTTCATTTGATGTAAGAACCATTGTTTTAAATTCAAACTTTTTTTTTCTTTTTCAGAATCTAGCTCGAGTTTTCTGCTATCGTCACATGACAAAAATTCTATAAGTAGAAATAATTGTTTTGTAATATCAAATACAACAGGAGATCGGAAAAACGTTGATAGTAGTAATATGTTAAGAAATGTCAAAGTGAATATAGTATACAATGAAAAAGAATTAAAAAATATTTCTTCATCAGGTAGCTTAGGGATTCTAACATCGAAAAATATGGCAATAGTAAAAAATGATAAATGTGTTAAAAATATTAATGACTTGAAAAAAGTGATCCCTAAAGTTAAAGTTGTCGGAAGTGAAATGAATAATTCCAACGAAGTAAACAAAAGTTATAATTTTTTAGATGTAGATTCAAATAAAGATAAGATATCACATGCAGAAAATAATAAAATTCAACTAAATAATTATTGTCGTACTTGTGCTGGACTAAAAATTCCATTAGTAGATATTTTTGGTGAAAAAGGAATTCAAATGAGGTTGAATCAGCAAATGAAACATCTAGAGCATATTGATGAAAATGATAGCTTGCCGACACAAATATGTATGGACTGTATTTGTGATTTAAAAATGAGTTATAAGTTTTTTATGCAAATAAAAAAGGCTGAAGTTAAATTAAGATCAATTTTTATGTCTTTAAATTCAGTAAATACGCGTCAAAAAGAAATGAAGCCCGATAAGTCGGCAACAAAAATGTATCATAAACTAGACGAAATAATTGAGCATCCAACGATAGAAAATAAATCAGAATTTTCGCAAGTAATCATTAGTTCAAGCGTTAAACCCCCAGGTAGTTTGCATGAATACTCAATGAGTGATTCGGTAGAACCTAAAACAAAAAAACAGTGCAGTGAAAATAGTTTTAATAAAGAATTTATTTCTGACGATTCTACGCTCTCAGTAGGTAAATGTGATGATTTACAATTTGATGTAGAAACGGATTCTAGTTCAAATATTTCACAAGGAAATGCTGACGTTACCGATGAAAAAGTAATTTTTTCTGAAAAAGTTGAACCAGGTGAAAAAAGGGAAGAAAAATCCGAAATCACAACATCTGAATCAAACTATCAATATGATTCAGAACTTGATAATTATAGTAAAGTAGAGGCTAAAAGTATAAATCAATTGAATCTAGATGTCCATGAGCCTGAGTCTAATTTATTTATAAAAGAAAATTTAAAAGAAACAAACATTACAAAAACAAAAATTTCATTAGATGCAGTTGAGAATATAGAATCCCTGGTAAAAGAATCAAAACTTGATAAATTAGATACTATGGTTGGTAAGAAATTAGACGATCAAGGTATAATGTACGTTACTGTAAAAGGTTCTAAACCGAGTGAGATGCTTTTGGTTAAAGTTAAAAAAATGGATAAAGCTGGTGACAAAAAAGGAGGGAATTGTTCTAATAAGAACAACACTGAAGCCAGAATTGCCGAAAAATTTTGTAGAACTTTATCATACAAAGATATATATAATAATCGTACGAAAGAAATAGAAAACCGCGGAGCAATAATTGAAGAACAAATCGAAGAATACAAGAAAAAACGTGAAAAATTACTTGGTGTTGTCAATTGCAGCAATAGTACATTTGATACTGATGATTCAATGAATTCTATTAATATAAAGAACTCAGCCGGAGAAAACAATTCTTTTATGAAGATTCAACGACTCACTCAAATTGAATATATCAGTGAAAATAAAAATAGTAACTTGATAGATAGTACAAAAAATAAAAGCTCACATTTCCGCTATGTTGATCCAAACAATAAACAAAATAATGAATTGACAGAAAACATCTCTGAATATTCGATGTCTATGGCAACTACTCAACAAAAATCCGAAAAAAATAATTTTTCAAAAGAATTGTCAAAAAATGAAGTAATTATTTCAGTGGGAAAAGGAAACGTAGATAAACTTTCTCAAATTTTAGGTAGAAATAAAAAAAATCTACTCGAATTTCAAGAATATCTTAATCAAAGGAAAATTATAATCGAACGATTGAAAGATCAAGACGTAATAGCTTTATATGAAGATCTTAATGATGTAATAAACCAAAAAAAATTACCAGGTCCAACCATCGAAAATCTGTCTGTGAATCCTACTATCAAAATTAATCTATTAGATTGTGATTACTGTTTAGAAATATTTTATTCTCAAGAAGATTTGGAAGCACATCTTAAAGTTCATGATTTTAAAATTTTATTTTTTTGCGAAGATTGTGAATCTGAATTTTCAACTAATAAAGCTAAGCGGGCACATAGCATAACATGTATAAAAAAATTGATTTGTAAATATTGTAATTTTGTGCTAGAATCAAGAGGAAAAAAACGCCAACATGAACAAAAACACTGTGATGCTATTTATGGTCAATTATGTGACATATGTGGTGAAAAATTTAAACACCAAGGTACATTAGACCAACACATTAAAACCCAACACATGAACTGGGAAAAAATTTTTCAATGTCCTAAATGTCCTAAAAAATTTGCTTTTAAACAGAAATTAAGCTTTCATTTAAAATCAGTTCATACTTCTTTACGAGCTTATCTGTGTGAAGACTGTGGAGCTGACTTTAAAAATCCAGCATCTCTTAGGCATCATCGTATTCGAAAACATCAGCCGTCAAGTAATAAACGTGAATGTCAAGTTTGTCATAAAGTCGTTCCATTTTATAGCTTATCAAAGCATATGTACACTCATAAAGCATACACAATTAAATGTCCGCATTGTGATAAAATGTTTAAAAATTCATCTACACTAAAGCAACATTTACGTATTCATGAAGATCGACGACCATACCGCTGTGAACATTGTGGTGCCGGATTTAATCGACGAGATGGTTTAAGATTGCACATGAGGGTTCATTTGAAATCTAATAGCCGAGCTCTTAGGGAATGTTCTTGCCAGATATGTTCAGAAAAATTTCCTAATCATTCAATGCTTGTTATCCATCGGAATCGTGTTCATAAAGATGGCAAACAATATACTTGCCATATATGTAACCGCTCTATGCTTTCTTCCAGATCATTAGAATGGCATATGTCTCATATTCATAATCAAATACCTCCGGGTATTTCTAGAGATCAAGCGGATCCTAATCTTGAAAAAAAAAGAGTATCATGCAATCATTGTAATAAAACATTCAAAACTGAAATGATTTTAAGAACTCATATCAAAAATACACATATGGAAAAGAATCCAGTCAAATGTTTAGACTGTGATTTAATGTTTACGTCAGAAGTAAGGCTGAAACACCATATGATGATTGCTCACAATCGATTTGAAGGTACACTCATTTGTCCTCATTGTCCTAAACGTTTTGTCAATCAGTTAAGACTCAAAACTCATATGATATCACATTCAGAAGATAGACCATATACATGTGAACTTTGCGGTTTTAATTTAAAAACCAAAATTCAATTAATAAAACATCACCAAAATAAACACAGTGATGAGAGGCCGCTTCAATGCCGATACTGTGCTTGGAGATGCAAGCAAGTTAGTGCATTGGTTTGTCATGAAAGAACACATACGAATGAGCGACCATACTCTTGTATTGTTTGTAAACAACGTTTCAAATATCTTGGAGATAAAAATAAACACCAAAGAAGGCATGAGAGCCTTGGTGGTTCAGGATTTAAACGAATTGTAGCCGGAAGAAATCTTAAACAATCCAAAAATCATGAAGCCGAAAATTCATCTTCAGATCAAGAACAGTTGGAACTAGAAGGCGAATATGAAACAATTATAGAAGGCGAGCAACAATTCGAGGAGCAAGTTGAACATGAAACGATGTATGAAGATGATCATGAAACTATCAAATTTGAAACTGTAGAAGTTAATGGAAACTATGAACAGGAATATGATGAAACTTCCGGAGAAGTTTCTGACTCGGCTGAAGTCATCATGAGTATTGAAGATACGCCTGTCTATACTGAAGAGGTTACTGCTGATAATATTGAGCATATGGGCATAATAGCTGATGATATTACTAATCACATATTACAACCTGGAGCAATAGTGCAGATACGACAACAAGATGAAAATGGTAAAATTCAAGTTATTCCTGTTATGCTAGCTTTACCTGAGCTGAATGAATCAGGTACTGAAGTGAGTTTAACAACTGCATCAATTATTTATGATGATGAAAACAATTGATATAATAAATATTGATTTTATTTACTATTTTAGTTATCGAAATTAATTTAGTTTTATAATTATAATACTATTTACTTTTAGTTGTTAACTTATCGATTGTAAAATAATTATTTCTAAATTAATCGTACTATATAACTAATATTACTGTTAGAGAATAAAGTAATATCGTAATTATTGTGTTAATAAAAAACTAAGCCTATCCAATGTCATGAAGTATGAATTTACTTTCATAAATACTCACAATATTTATATTTTTAGGTAGTTAAACAAAAAATTATCTAATTGAATATATTCAAGTTTATTATTGAACTATAATTTTATATTTTAACATTAGCATAGAAGTATGAGTTTTATAAGTTACCTCTCTGGGTTTAAAAGGTTAATTGGTGATAACCCAACAAAATTTTTGTAACCTCAAAAATAAATGTATACTATTTTTGTGACAGTGATCTATAAACTTAACAGCTTGTATTTTAAGATTCGAAAGTAATAAATATTTTAATATTAAAAATTGTATTTGTGCTTACAGTAAAATTGTATTTAATATACTAGAGTGAAAGAAAGAAAATCTAAGCTATATGGCTGAAAATATTATACTAATCGTAGAAACCAAATAATACAAGAAAAAATTGTAAATTTTTTGTTGATATTGGAGAAAATTCACCTGCCAAAAAGTTATCGAGTAATCAAGAAAAATTAAATTCAACATTGTCTCTAGTTCAGAAACATTGAATTGAATTATTTTAATTCGTAAGAACAAAACAACGTTTGTTTACGACTCCTAGAAAAATGGTCTAATTTAGATTTTTAACTTCTTGCTAAGAAAGTTGAAAATTTTCAAAAATCGGGAAGTTATTGGTTTTACCCCGTTTTTCGAAAATCGAGTTTTCATCAGATCTCGACGTTTTGAGGTCCTAGGAAGCTTTCCTGACTATTCCCGCGAGGGTGTCACTATATATATATGTGTGTGTGTGTGTGTGTGTGTGTGTGTGTGTGTGTGTGTGTGTGTGTGTGTGTGTGTGTGTGTGATATCGTGAACAATAGAAAACCTAAAAAAGTGTTTTTTCGGAATAACTCCGAAATTCCTAGCGCGATCAATTCAAAATTTGAGATTCTTTGTGAGGCTTAAAAAACTGCGTCGAATGCTGCCAACCGCGTTCAAATCGGTTTATTTATTCTAAAGTTATTGCGGTTTAAAAATTCAAAAAATAATGTCTTATCAAATCTCCATCAGAATTTTGAGCTCGAAAAGCTTAAAAGCATAGGAAAGCAATCTCTTTGAGCTCGGAGAGTTCAAAATAACTCATAAATTGTATTTTTGAGCTCGAAGAGCTCAAAAACGTCATTGGTGTAATTTTAAGCACCTATCAATATGGAATTAGCGGGAAGTTACAGGGATGGCCTTCAGGGTCAACCGTTTTCCTAATTTTTTTCACAACAATCGTCTCTTTTGCAGCGGCGAAAAAGTCATTGTAAGATTTCTAAAATTTAACTTTACATGTAGCTATATAGTCAACGGACTGAGTATTTTGCATACATTTTATTTTTGCTGATCACATAACCGATGAATTGTTCTTATTACGGGATCACGGGAATGTAACACATTAAAATGAATACATTCTCTAAACACTTGAGATATGGAAAAGAAATTTGGCTACTCATTCTAAGAGATTTCGTAAAATCAAAAATTAAAATCGTAAATCATTGAGCTAGTATCACTAATTGTAAATCATTGAGCTAGTGTCACGTAAGTACTGTTACCACGTAAATATATTTTTTCGCTCTTTATTTAGAATAATTTTTCTGCCTCATTTGCCTTCGGGCTTTTTTGTTGCAGATTTTGTTGCACGCTTTTTATTGCAGCCTACCTAGGTAGCTAAAAATCATCATATTTGCTTATAAAAGGACGAAATTATTCATTATCTAAAATTTAATTTTCGGAAAGTGAGGTTAGTGTAATTTGAGCGACGTGAAATTAGACTTGGCCGCCAGGAGTTACTATAGACACGTTTTCGTATTTCTATCTCTCTCATTGTTTTGGATGTTATCGTGTGCTACAGATAGGTGGAGCCTGATGCTATTGTGAAAAAAGATCTCTGATTTACCAGTAAACCTAGATCAGCATTTACTTTCAAATTTGAATTTATGGTCTTGCCGATATATTGTTGTTTTCATAGATCTTGTTATGCAATGTGCTAGGTGCAAGAGAACTGCTCAGACACACCTAACGTGTACTACTTGCAATAGTTCGTATCACCACAGTTGTCTGAGGGAAGCTTTGAAAAGTAAAAAGCCAGGAAATTGCTGTGAAAAATCTTTAAATCAGCCCCCAGTGTTACCAGACCCCAAGTTATTCAAAACATCGAGCACTAGGAAGCCTTCATTCCTCTCATTACGCAGTCGATCTTCACGATCTTCACTATCAGATTTCAAGTCAGCAAACTCATCACCTAACCCGGGAAAAACGGATTAGATCTGGCCATATATAAACAGATCTGGCCAGATCTTTAAATTGTCTCTATCTGACGAGATCTGGCCAGATATAATCAGATCTGACCAGATCTGGTCAGATTTTAAAATTGCCCAGGTAAAAAAGATTATATATAATTATATATACTCATACATAATTATATACGAAAAATGGCCATATATAATTATATACAATTATATAAAATTATTTCCATAAAAAAAAAAAAATCGGCGCGCGCGGGAACCGAACCTGGGACCTGATGCTTGAAAGACTAATTCATTACCTGTTTACCAACGAAGTTTACTTGAAGAGCAGAGTTTGTAGTAACTACAAGTAATGTGAATCGTGTCCATGATCGATGCGTAATGAACAAAGTTTTTTATCAAATTTGCAAATTATTAATTATCAATATACGTTGATAGAAAGATTTATTAACTATTAACAAATTAATTTATTCGAAGACAATTATTTAATTGATTAAATTCTAATAAATATTTTTTAACATTCAATAAATATTTATTTTGGAGAAAAGTATATTTAGTAAAATAGTTTATAAGTATTTGTTAATAGTTAAAAAATATAGTTATATCTGGCCAGATATAGTTATATCTGGCCAGATATAATAAAATCTTTTAACGTCTGATTTTTTTTTCAACCCAGATATAGTTATATCTGTTTAGATCTGATCAGATATGACTAGATCTGATCATCTCTAATATATTTATCAACTCAGATATAGTTATATATGTTTAGATCTGATCAGATATGACTATATCTGATCATCTCTAATGTATTTATTAACTCAGATATAGTTATACATGTTTAGATCTGATCAGATATGACTATATCTGTTCATGTCTGATGAATTGTTCAACTCAGATATAGTTATATCTGTTTAGATCTGATCAGATATGACTATATCTGATTATGTCTGATGTATTTTTCAACTCAGATATAGTTATATCTGTTTAGATCTGATCAGATATGACTAGATCTGATCATGTCTGATGAATTTTTCAACTCAGATATAGTTATATCTGTTTAGATCTGATCAGATATGCCTATATCTGATTATGTCTCCAATCCCATATCTGACCAGATATAATTATATCTGGTCAGATCTAAACTGTTTTCCCCGGGAAGACACCTCCTATTATTGAAATGGGTGAAGATTCAGTATTTCCATCTCCAAAAGGTGTTACTCCTCAAACAACTACTTCAGCTACCATTGATGTCGAATCTACAATGTCCACTTCATCCGGCTCTTCAAACAGTAAAACTGTGAATAAGCCAGATTGGTCAAATTTCAACATGGATGAAAAGATGAACTTATTGCTAGATATGTCATACAGAAACAGCCTCAGCATCCAGCAAGTCTCTATAAGCTTGGAGAGTCATAGTGAGCAAATAAAAAATTTAGTTGAAAATCTAAATTTAAATACTACCGAGGTAAAGAAACTAAATACTGATGTGTCAAGCATTAAAGAATCTCTAACCAGAGTTATCAGTACTCAGAAATTATCAGTAACAGAGATTCAGAAGCTCAATGACAAAGTAGCAACAAATTCTAAATCAAGTGCAGAAAATGCGGCCCAAATTGCTGTTTTGAAATCCGCACTTGATTCAATTGGAACTGATCATAGCTTACCTGTTGTATCTAGAAATTTAAATACTTCGGAGCTTCTAATTTCAGGAATTCCAGATCAGGTCACCTCAGATTCATCATCAGCCGAAATTATTTATTTTTTTTTTTTTTTAATTTGTTTAAAGTCGCATAAATTACTAAGGTCATGAGCGACTACGGTAGGGGGTAAATTTTTGAGATTGGAACTCGTTTGTATTTCTTGGGCTGAGCAGAATAATACACTTAAATATTGAAAATATTCATTGGTGTACGCCGGACTCGAACCCGGTCCAATGCTTTGGTAGCAAGGGCCGGATCCGACAGGCTACTGCGCGCCTTAGGTCAGCCGAAATTGTTCACCAAATTTTCGACAAATTGAATATTGCAAATCTTGAAAATGATGTTCTAAATATTAGAACACTATAAGAAGTAAAAAAAAGCCCAGCGGGACAGGTTTAAATCAAGCTTCACATTCGTTTATTCTACATATGAAGTCTACACAAGTCCGAGATTATATTGTTGAAGTCAAGCGTCGTTCTAACAAACTATTTGCAAAAAATATCTTTAACACACAAACACAAGGACAAATATTTATAAATGGGTTCTTACATGCTGATATGTATAAATTGTTAAATCTTGCTAAGGCTAAAGTTAGAGCATTAAAGTACAAATATGCTTGGGTCTACAAAAGTACAATTTATGTCAAAAAGGACGATGACACTGAAAAAATTCAAATAAGATCAGAGTACGATCTAGACAAACTTGAATAGCCATTAATTGAACATCACACCTCTGATATGACTACTCTTAAACTTCTCACATTAAATATTAATAGTTATCAAGCTCATTCTGCAAAATTCGAACTCTTGGTTGCAGAAATTAAGCCACATATTATCACAGTAGTTGAGACCTGGCTAAATCCTAACATCTTTATCTCACTAAAAGATTATACTATCATTCGCCGTGATCGAGGACTTATTGACAATTCTGGTCGTTACGTCAGGGGTGGTGGTGTAGCCTGCTTCATTCAAAATTCATTAAAATCAAAAGTACTTTACATTTCAGAAGTAAATCTACTAAACAATCCTGAATTTATACTGCTTGACATTACTTTACCTTCAAATACTCATGTGTTTGTATCTTCGATTTATAGAAGGCCACAAGGTGATCTTTTAAACAATTTCTTTGTCGAATTTGAAAAATTTTATCCACACTTCAAAAATATTGTTGTCATGGGCGACCTAAATTGCAACCTATTGAAGTCGGACAGAGCATCAGCTCATCTCAAATCATTCATCACGGAGTCTACACTTTTCAATGTGCCTTTTGGTTCAACATATCACACATCCGAAACTGATTCGTGGTTAGATGTGATTATCATTGATAGTCAGGAGAAGCTGGGAAATTTTTCTAAATCATTATCACCATTTATAGGAGGTCACGATTATCTCCAATGTGATTATAATTTAAAGACAGTAGATACTGCTAATAAATCTGTTAGTTTTCGAGATTTCAGACACTGTGATCATCAAGCTTTAACCGAAATGCTGATGACTAAATTAATTTTGCCAAATCAAAGTAGTGTAGTTTCAGATCCAAACGAACTTGTTGCCTACTTTTCACATTCAGTTATTGATACATTAGATCTCTTTGGTCCAATAATGAATAGGACCATTAAACGTAAAGCAAGTCCATGGATAACTTATGAACTAAAAACCGATCTTCATACTCGTGATACTCTTTATAAACAGAACTGGAAATTCACACTTACTTACTCTTTTTAAAATAAAAAGAAAAGAATTAAAAATCAAATTGAACAATGCGCGTGACAAATATCTTAGAAACGTCTTGGAGGATGAATCTCAAGGAACAAACATCTGGACTAAGTTGAAGCGATTGGGCATCATTAAAGGGAAGAAGTCATCTCCATTAGATCATTTTGATGCTGATGAATTAAATTTATTTTATTCAAATACCTTAACTAAGCATCCTTTATGTACTCGTGAGTTTATTGAAGATCTACACCTTAACTATGCAAAGAATGTAAATTGCAGTTTTAGTTGGTCAAACATAGATATTGTTGATGTCACCAAAAGCCTTAAGTTAACATTACAAAATCGAAAGGAAAAAGTCCAGACGGCTTAGATTTGAGATGGTTAAGAGATCATATACCACAAATATCTCTATTTCTTATGTCGATCTTTAATAGTTCATTGGACACTTGTCTGTTTCCAGATAACTGGAAAACAGTCTTCATTGTTCCTTTAAATAAAGTAACACCTCCTAAGTCAATGTCAGATACTAGGCCCATAGCAAATCTACCTCATCTTGCTAAAGTGTTCGAGCGTATTGTTGCAAATCAGGTAGTCAGCTATCTTGAGAACAATGATCTATTAGACAAACACCAATCAGGTTTCCGCAAGCATCACAGCACTCAAGCTTCACTACTGAAATTGACCGATGATATACGCCTAGCGATTGATCGAGATGATCTAACCTTCCTAATATTATTCGATTTTACAAAGGCTTTTGACTACCTAAATCCTAAGATATTATTTATAACAATGTATGAGATGGGCTTTTCCACTGAAGTAATTCTCTGGTTTCATTCATATCTCACGGGTAGATCTCAGTCAGTTGTGGATCCTGAAAATCATCCTTCTAGACAGATTGCTACAACATCGGGAGTACCACAAGGATCTATTCTGGGACCGATTTTATTCCTAATTGTTATAAATTGTAACGGAGTGATCGTTACCCGTTAAAAGCCCTTTTATCCGCACCCATTATGTTATCGACGGATCACAGAGCGCTGTGATCTGAAGCCCTCGTAGTCATAGTGAGTGACACTTGTGAGTGAGTCCCCAAGGTGGAGGTGTCGGCAGTGAGAGTGGGGAGAGCAGAGGAAGAAAGAAACGCACCGACAAAATTCGGAAGGTTCATTATGACCGAACACTCCAGCCGAATAGACACGCAAAATTTACTTAAGATCTGTCCCAGGAGAATAATTGCCGGGGAGTACGTGACGCGACGCGCTGACCAGGTCTTTGCCGCCAATTCAAGTAGCTCACCGAGGAGATCTTTGTACCAGCATCGAGACGAGAAGCTCGCAGTTCATCAGAGGAGTGCCCAATTAAAATTATTATAAAAACTCCAGGTACAAATAAAATGTCTCAATAATCTCTCGGTGGTGCGGCATTAGCCAGGCATTGAAGTCGGCTGAAGGTCACCGCCATTTCGCGTTCGGTCACAATCATTAGTTTAAGTATTGCGTCGTAGAATTTACTTAATTATTATATGGAAATTTATTTATTAGAATTTACTCGGAATATTATTTGGGATATTATTTAAAATATTATTTAGAAAATGTTTGAGAATTTATTGAAAATAAGAGGCAGAGTTTATTTAAGAATTTATTTGAGAGAAAAGTCCAGAATAAAAATTAGACTAAAGTTAAAAGCAAGTCAAGAATAATTACTAAATGTTTAATTAACAAAACCAGGAATTATATCGGATTGTTAATTAACAACGTAGGCAGAGTTTGGATTGACTTTGCCAGGAATAATTTCGGTTGGTCAATTTATGACTTTGGTGCCATGTAAAACAAATTGTCGTTGATAATCGAGTTTGGTCGGATTTATTTAATTAATTGCTCAAAGTAAATTCATTGAAATATTTAGAGGAATTTTAGTAAAATCATTTGAAGTAAAAAAATTATTAAATTCGAAAAAAATAATTTATAATAAAATTTAATTATTTAAAATAAAATCATTTGCGATAAATTTAGAATCAGTCAAAATCGCTAGAAAATTGTTCATTTAAATTTATTAATTGAAAGTAGAAAACAAAACTTGTAAAAATTTGTTTGAGGAAAAAAATTACCAAAATGTGCGACAGAGACGCCAGACCGAGAGCGTCAGCCATCTTGTCCCGCGCGAAGCGCTGAGTAGAGGACATTCAAAGTCGAGACTAAAATTGTACTGTGTTGCTAGGCAAAATATAATCCTCATTTGAAATAAAATAAAATAAATGCTAAGTTTTCGTGCAACACAATAGACGGTAAAATAAAATAAAATAGAGAAAATAAGACTCGATTATTCAAGGACAAGCCAAACAGTTTAGTAAAAATAAATTACATGAGATTAATTGATAAAATTTTAATCATTGAAAGTTAAGATCTTAATTAAATAAAATGATTTAAATAAAATAATCTGGACAAGATTCTAAATATTTGGAAAACAACTAAATAAATAATTTATTAGATTTGGGTAAAAGAAAATAAAATTAAACTGATAAATTTTGGTAAAATAAATGAGACGAAGTAAAGTAATTTAACACAACAACTTATAAAAATAAATTAAGTAAATTCAGTACATTAACTTTGTAACTCTCGGAAGGAATTATTAAGACCTCTGTCAATAGATTTTAACCTATTGATACAAGATACGAAGACCTCTTGATATTAAATATTTAATTGTTGTATTATTAAGACCACGACATTAAATTAGTTAGTGATTTTAATTTAGAAATTAAGATTAGGAATTTTAGAAATAAATTAGGAACTCGGGTTTTGTAATTTGTTGAAGGGATAAATGGATCTAGGCATCTAGTCGGATTTCATTTGATTTTGGAAAATAAATTTGTAGAATCCGGAGTAATTTAGTGGGTTTGGAAATAATAGTGAGGGTGGGTTTAATATTAAGTATGGTAGTGTTGCCTAGGGATTCATGGTATCCTCCTCTGCTTCCTGGGCAGACTTAGAGTCCTTTGCATAGACGCCCGGGTCGGGGGTGCAATAGGCATAAGCATTTTAATATAAATCAATATATTGTGGGTGTGTGTGGATAAATAATATTGCAGTGTAGCCTAGGGATTCATGGTATCCTCCTCTGCTTCCTGGGCACACTTAGAAGCCGTTGTATAGACGCCGGATTTGGGGTACAACGGTAGTAAGCTAGAAACCGCGGTATACAGACGCTCCATATGAGGGTACTGTTCGGGAATAGATACTATGATAGGAACCGCGATAGGACGCTCCATAAGAAGATATCGTCGGGATTAAGTTGATTTGATATTTTGTAAGGGGTTTTTATTGTGTATTAAGGGTTGGTTAAATAAAATGAGTTGTAAAAATGAATTTCTGATTATAATTTCTATTTCCTTCCTGACAATCTCTCCGACCCTGAGTTTTCACTCCTTGTTCTGGGCCAGTTTCTGGATACTGCGGGAAAAATCCAGTGGTGCCTTAAATAAATTAAGAGGCGACCAAGAGAGCGGAGGTACCCCGTTTCAAAATGGAGTATCAAAATGTTTAAAGCACTCGAAATACGGATTATTTGCAGACGACAAATGTGCCTACCTGCATTTTAAAATTTTTAATTTGGAAGAAGCTGCTTTTCATATACACTCTGATGCTCAGGCTGTTGCTGATTGGGCTCATGAAACTGGTCTTGAAATAAACTATACAAAGACTAAAGTTATGATCCTAGGAAGCAAACGTAAACTAAAACTATTAGAAACCTGTGAGCTTCCACAAATCATCGTCGATGGACACATTATCCCTTACGTCTCTACAACTAAACATCTTGGTCTTCATTTTTCAAATGATCTCTCATGGGATATTCATGTGGCTCAGCTTTCACGTAAGGTCTATGCTACGATAAGCAGTTTAAAGCACAGGAAGAACATTTTATCCTCACCTATACGCAAAATGCTGATTACTGCCACTGTTCTACCAATCATTGACTATTGCTCTATTGTCTTACTGGATTGCTCGAAAAGGCTTGATAATAAACTGCAGCGTCTAATGAATAATGCTATTAGATTTATATATAACATCAAACGTGACGAACACATCACGCCGTATCGGCGATCATTAAACTGGTTGCATATAAAGTCGCGAAGATTGTACTTCTTAGCTTGTTATTTTTATAAGCTACTTGACTCAGGGCAGCCGAAATACCTAAGGGAGATGTTCATCGAAGAAGATTCAAGTATTAGACGGTCTGATAGAATAGCTGCAAAACAAAATAATGTCACCTTCAAGACACCAAATTATGTCACAACAAGCTATGAACATTCCTTTATTATCTTAATTATTCGTTTGTGGAAAGACTTACCAACTGAAGTTGTAAATTCTCAGAGTCTAGAAATTTTTAAAAACAAAATGTTTGGCTATTTGCTAGAACTTGAACTTAAAGATCATAAATCTTTCATTACCTTTCTAAAATTTCTCTATAAATGCGTTGTTTATGATTAATCAAATTTAAAATTTATCAAACTGTTATGTATTACTTAAAATATCCTAGTTGTTAAATTGCTAAATTGTTTAATTAATCTAGTTATTGTATTTCAAATTATGTACAAATATTGTTGCTCTTTAAATTTCTTACGTGATATACTATGTAAATATATTACTATGGTATACAAAATTATTCTTTGTATAAAACTTGCCATTCGGCAATTGCCTTGGCATATTTTTCCAAATAAATAAATAAATAAATAA
>CAJNRD030001122.1:12367944-12409946 GCA_905319865.3 Cotesia congregata
ATGACATTAACGCCTGATCGTACATGTTCATGCATGATGATTTTTTCCCGGGGAATGTTATTAAATGAATATATTTATAAATTTATTTATTTATTTATCATTTTACTTCTGGTAATGATTCTATAGAGGTGGTACAAACCTGTACATAGAACCAGAAGGAATACATATTTAAACATAATTACAGCATATTAAATATAATAAATTATTTGTGTACAAAGTAATAAGTACATTATTATATCACATTTTAACAGTTACAATAATTTAGGTTTTTCAATTATTTAAATTCCTGAACATTATTAGATTTTAACCAGGCACCAAGTTTTTTACGCAGAATTGACATAGAGCAATTCAACATTTTCATTTCATTCGGAAGTAAATTGTAATATTTAATTGCTACATACAGAGCATTTTTTGTGCTGATTGACTTATTAATTTTAGGTAAAGGTATAAGTTTTGCACGAGTATTTAGTGGTCTTTCAGCATACAGAGATTTACAATGTTCATAATATTTAGTTAAAGCATACACAATAAAAGTTTCCCTAAAGTTTAGTGGCGTATCAAGGTGATTATTACTAAAGATTTTTTTAATTATTTTATTTTGTATAGTAGTTATATGTTTTACTGCATTTTCATATGCCCCACCCCAGGCTATAATTCCATAATTTATTAAGCTCTCAAAAAGACCATGATAGATTGCTTTCATAGTTGTAGGCTGAAGACAGTGGTACAGTTTATAATATAGATATGTAAAATATTTAATTTTTTTACCTAGTTCAAGAGTATAAGGCGTTGCTGCAAATTTTTGTAATGAATTACATATTTATTTTTGGGGTACAATGTAGTTATTAACTTTGATTGTTTACTATTAGGAGGGATAAAGTGTTCAGGACACAAAGGTAAATCTTTATGCAATTCATGAAGATTAGTAGGATAATCAAGATCAACCTCTAATATATATCCTTCAGACTCATTAGAATTAAAAATAATATCAATATTATCGGGAGTAATATTATCGATCCATCTAAAAGAGCCTTGAGGTAATGGCATGCTCATTGCAGCTCCATATAAATTATTTACATCATAATACATTAAATATGATTCTGGTTGATCTAACTTAAAGTCTTTTCCCATAAATCTATTATTAGCGAGTGCATGACGAGTTGTGCATTGAGCAACACCACCTCGTATCCCTTTTTCAATAAATAATACCATCTCAGCACTGTCTAACAACTCTAATTTAAACTCAGTTAGCTTTAACATTGCATCAAAAGCTAATCCAGGAGCGGTATAATAATGAAGAGGATCTAATTCATATGTATTAAAGCAACTACGTCGAAAATTTTTAAAAATATCAGCTAATAAAAGTATATCTGTTTTCAAATATAAGTCGGAATATTCACCGAGAGTATTAATATTAAATTTATTCCAAACTAATTTAGCATGATCATAATCTTCATCAGAAATATGATCATCATTCAGTTTAAAATAAAACGAAAGCTTTTCAGGTAATTCAGTATCGTGCAACTTCATCACAGAATTTACATATTCATACGGAAAAACACCTTTACGAATCACTAATTTGAAACAGCTCGGGGTCAGAGTAGTGCTGGCGCGTTATTTGTTTATCATCATCTGAAAGATTTTGTGCTAATTTATCTATACTTGATGCCATAAATCGGAAAGAATCAATAAAACGAAGGTGTATAAACGTATTTTTTATCGATTTTGTAAATGAAATATATTTCTCCTTATTTATAGGGAGTACTGTCATAGATCCTTCGATATTTTGAACTAATGATTTAATTATAAAATGAGAATCATATCCTGATAAATTATGAAAAATAATAGGTATCATATGAGATTGTTTATAATTTAAATTACAAGAATTGTGAGCAGGACCACGATATTCACCCGTAAAATGACAATGATCTCGACATTTTTTACTTATTGAATCAATCAGTTTTCCGCAAATATGACAGTCATTTGTTTCTACATGATATTTTTGCTGTTCTGGACTCAATGTTTTCATTGATATAGGGTTTTTAAGATAAAAATCGACTTTTCTCCCCAAGACTTCCAATTTTTTTACAAACCAATCTATACAATCAGGTGATCGCTTGATCTCAAATTTCGACAATGAATTATCATAATTGCAGTGAATATAATAACCTATACTATGTGGTACGTGTTTATCAATATCATCACTTACATATTCGAGAGTACATTCCAAATCAGCATAAATAACAAATGGAACAGGATCTTTATGTTTGTGATTTTTAAAATTTATTATTCCCTTATCATTTTCTGGAAGCCTCATTCGAACATTATTAAACTTAATACAGTCCATTTTATGTTTTTCAAATGATTTTTTAAATTTAAAATGGCATAAACATCTTTCACAAAACCATAATTTATGTTTTCCTTTCGATATTTGACTTTTAACCAAACGAGATAAATTTTTTATTAAAGCAAAATGAAAAATCGAATGATGGCTTTTAAGAGTATGAAAATTGATATCATTATTATTATCATTGCCACTATCAATATCATTTTCAGTTTCAATCATTAATAAAGAAATTACGGGTTTTTCACACTTGTAATTATTACTTAAATATAATGGAACTACAGTATCTGATATTACATTTTCATTATTCTTTACAAATTGAGATTCTAAACCATAAACATTTATTTTTAAATTATTCATAGTTTCAAATTTAAGAATATCTTTAAGTTGAATAGGAAATTGAATTCCATGATACTTAAGTATTGAACTGAAATGAGGGTACGATGTTGTTCTTACAGAATTGCTAGTTCCAGATCCACATAATGCAGCAGTTACACACCACAGAAAACAAAATTCATCCTTGTTTTGAATGTTAATTACAGCATGTTTTAGTTGGATTTCTTTCGGTAATTTCGTGAATGTTGATAAGCCAGCTGTCAAAGGTGTATATCGAGCGATACTAATTGTTAAGTTAATAGCTTCAGTTGAACTCCATCCTGAATCTTTTTGATTAAAATCTTCAATTTTACGTAGTAAGGTCTCGTAGACACTGGTCTGAAACCAATCATTCAAATCAGTACTCTGAAAGATTGCATCACTCTTACTTTTAAATGTCTTTGTTTCCTCAATCGTATGATCACTTTTTACATTTTCAAAATTGCACATTAAAGTTGTACTAACTTTGATACTAGCATCATGCTGCTGCAAGCGATTTTGAATTTTTTGTATAACCATAGATTTTGCATCTTTGAGAAATTCTCTTAAATCAATATGTCCAACATTTACTACACACCCGGTTAAGATTCGATTTTGAAAATCATTTTCAAAATCTCGCCACTGAATTTAATTTCTTTGAGTTAGAGCACCACCTGTTACTTGATCACTTAATTGTAAAAACTTCTCATAATATGAGAATAAAAGTGTAATATTTGCTTGTAAGCATTGTTTTTCTTGAACAGTTGTACCTGAACTTAATAAAAGATCATTGAATAATTCTATCGTTACTGTGCAAACATTACTGCTTCTTACGCACATTTCATGATCAATTGGATTATATTGTAATAGATCTTCATATGATTGAGAAATCGTATTAACGAGTTCGGTATATAACTAAATAGACATGATAACGAACGATAATAATTTTCGTACAGCACGATAATAATAATAAAACTGATGTTGTTGCTCTAGGAGCTCAGAAAATCAAACTATGATCTTTAGTAAGGAAGTTTTCCTTTATATAGCCAGTAAAAAAATGAAAATTAGGGGAAAAGAATATTTTGGAAAAAATATTTTCTGGTATATTCTAGAATTTTTTTCGGTAAACTTCAAACGTTTTACGATTGAGTGAAGATTATATTAAAAGGTTTAAAAAATATATGTAACGCTAGTTTGAGTATAATGTACCTATTTTTAAAACTAAATGCTAATTCATAAGCTTCAACAAACAAAAAACCACTCAATAAATTTAAAATATGAAAATCTGATAAAATCTATATTTTTTCTAGAAAAATCTAGAAACTTTTTCGGTAAAACTTTAAACGCTTTGAAATTGTGCAAATCCTATATTATTTTAAGTGTTGAACATCAGGATTTATTTTTTCGAAAACTGAATACTAATTTTTTTAAAGCAATAACAAATAACACTTCAAATAAATTTAGGTAACCCCTAATACTTTAAGCCTCTTGAGTTTACTCAAATTCTAATCTAGAATTCATTTTATATAATTCTGAAATTTTTCATCTCATATATTACTTTGAATTGCAGATACGTAATATTTTAATCTACCGGTGTATGTATGCTTTAATCTGTAGGTACGTAAAGTAAAAGGATTTTTGTGTACTAGTTTGAACTGTAAATATTTGTTCCTAAGCAAGTAAAATGCAAATTAAAAACCTTAACATCTGCTCGTTTTATTTAATATCAATTTTAAAATGTGGAAAACCTAAAATACATTTTAAAAATGTTGGGAAAATCTCAAAATGTTCTTGAACCTCAATTCATTTATTATTATTAAACTATTGCAATTCTACCCACCATGAAAAAATGTAAAAAATATATGGCAAAATAAATAAAAAAATATATTTTTAATAACTAACTTTTGGCCGATTTTTATATATATTTTTTTATATTTTTAGTCATGTATTTTAAGATACATCTTGAATATATCTAAAATATATTTAAAATATATATGAAATTTGACGAAAAGTTATTATTATTATTGAAAATATATATATACAACAACAACAACAACAACAACAACAACAACAACAACAACAACAACAACAACAACAACAACAACAACAACAACAACAACAACAACAACAACAACAACAACAACAACAACAACAACAACAACAACAACAACAACAACAACAACAACAACAACAACAACAACAACAACAACAACAACAACAACAACAACAACAACAACAACAACAACAACAACAACAACAACAACAACAACAACAACAACAACAACAACAACAACAACAACAACAACAACAACAACAACAACAACAACAACAACAACAACAACAACAACAACAACAACAACAACAACAACAACAACAACAACAACAACAACAACAACAACAACAACAACAACAACAACAACAACAACAACAACAACAACAACAACAACAACAACAACAACAACAACAACAACAACAACAACAACAACAACAACAACAACAACAACAACAACAACAACAACAACAACAACAACAACAACAACAACAACAACAACAACAACAACAACAACAACAACAACAACAACAACAACAACAACAACAACAACAACAACAACAACAACAACAACAACAACAACAACAACAACAACAACAACAACAACAACAACAACAACAACAACAACAACAACAACAACAACAACAACAACAACAACAACAACAACAACAACAACAACAACAACAACAACAACAACAACAACAACAACAACAACAACAACAACAACAACAACAACAACAACAACAACAACAACAACAACAACAACAACAACAACAACAACAACAACAACAACAACAACAACAACAACAACAACAACAACAACAACAACAACAACAACAACACTATCATGGACCGATTTTCATGATGCATGAACATGTGGAAGAGAATATTTCCATGAACGAGACTGATGTAAACATGGAGTATAACTATGAAGATCAAACTAATGTATTTATAAATAATGGGGCAAATGTAATTAATTTTAACTTTTCTTAATTTTTTATTTACTCTTTTGATATTTTTTTCATTTTTTATTGTAATATGTGAAAATAAATAATATACATTAAATAGCTTACCAAGTGTATACAATGATAAAAAATAAAAAATAAAAAAATTTTAAATAAAGCTATTCTGAACCTGTTAAAAAATTTCAGCTAAATATTGAAAAGTGGTTTCATGCTAAAACTACCTTAAGGCATGCACATTGTTAGATTTTTCAAACTTTTTTCATGGTAATTAATATTACAAATTATTTATCGTTATGCTCGGAAAATGATTTCAATGTCATGATATTGACCACCATGATAGAGAAAATATATAGTGTTGTTCGATATCGCGTTCGTAAGCTGCTCGAATTGCTGTAGATCCTCAATGATTGCTGCTGAAGTTCTTTTTGGTAAGAAAATATTAAATTCTTTGCCAACAGTAGCGATAACTTGTGCTCCATATTTAGTGTTCACTTTTTTGAGATTGGTAATTTGATACTCATTGCCCATGGTTAAGTCGCTCAGCTTTGTTGTCGGCAAAAAAGGTGGTAATACGCTTATAGCATTAATTTTTGATAGATCCATTATACTGAATAGAAGAATAATCAATATAATGATTAATGAATAAAATTAATGTTTGGTTATAAGATTGAATAAATTATATAAAATTAAATTATATAAAATCAGGGATAGGGAGTACTCCTTAAGAGCCGCTCATTTTCGAAAACTGACCGCTCTTACTGAGAGTTACTCGTCAATAGAGTATCGTGCACGAGAGTATAGATTTCCAAATACTCTATAGTAGTAGTACACATAGATCTAACTCCGAGTCGGAGCGAGACAGGCTTGCTCCTTCAATAGATTTCTCCTACTCCGAGTAACTGACTGAAGAGCATTGTCAGAAGACTCGTTTAGAACTTACTCGTAAAAGGAGCGATTCACTCTCCGAGGATAGCCAAGATACTCCTCCCACCATTTGACAAAAATTCGTCTCTCTGCGTTAACCATTATACAGCGTAGTCTACTTTATCTACACTAATTTAGAAATGATTTTAGGTAGCCCATAGTAAGTAGCCCATATGTATATTGTGTACAGAAAGAAAGTATAAATTATAACACTAGAATATCAGTCGATTGCAACTTTAATTGCTTAAAAGCGCACTTGTTAATTAACAATTTTTTTTTGCTAGTTAATATCGATTTTGAAAAACAATATTTTTTTAAATCATTATTTCTATTGTGCTTTCTCATTCTTAAAAAAAAATTGCATTAAAATTTTTTTTTCTTTATAAAGAAATACTATAGTAAATAGACAATTTGTTGTAAATAAATAAATTTTCTCGTAAAAAATTTTTTTTATGCTATATGAATATATAAAAACAAATTTTAATCGTTTTTTAAACAAAACAAATTTTATTCTATTTTTTATTTACAAAACAAATAAAAAATTTTAAAAGTAATTTTTTTTTTTAATTAAAAAGTACAAGAGAAATAATGATATGAAAAAAAAATGGTTTTTTAACTATTGATATCAACTAGCAAAAAAATTGTTAACTAACAAAGGCGATTTGAATTAATGATCAAATTTGTTTAAAAAATGATTTTTATCTTAAAAATCATTATCTTCATTTTTAATTATTTTCTAAGAAAAAATTTTCAAACATTTTTCATAAACATCATATTTGTTTGTATTATATACTTTATAAGAATTTTTTAAATAATTGTCGGTAAAATTTCAAAAAATTCATTTCTGTGTTGCTGTTATCAATGTAAAAATAAATCCATCGAGCTATTTGAAAAAAAAAAAAAAATTATTAAATGTTTTATTTATGTTTCATATTTTCTTCAGCATCTCTAATTGTTAATAAAAAAACGGAAAATTCTTATTTATTTTTTTTCCAACATGAATCTTTGTAAAGCTTTCAAAGGATAGGCCAATAAAAAAATTCATTGCTTCTGGCTTCGAAAAAATTTGTCAATTAACAAAAACATATTTCTTAAGAAAATTAACACAAAAATTTTTGACCAGCAGATTATGGTTTATCAGTTTATCTACCAAGGTTTGGTTACCAGATGGACTTTTTTTGTTTAACTTTTGTGAGTAAGTCTTACATTTGCAAGAAAAAATTGAGAGTTAAAAAAAGTTTTTTTTTTGTTATTTTTCCTATTATTTTAATAAGAAAATCTGTTTTAGCGTTGAGTTTTAAATTAAAATATCTTAGAAACTACGCAAAAGTCGTCGAGACATGCTGCGTATGAAATTTAGAGAACTAAATAAGCGCTTATAAACAAATACCTGTAACTCCTCGAAAAATCATTTGATTTGATTTTTTTTTCTTTTTTTTTTTTCTTATTATAGCTATTGATGTCTTCTATGAGCAAGGAAATCAACCAAGCTCAAAAAATATTATCTGAATTTTTTTGAATAATTTTCAGTTTTCCGAATTTATGCATTAAAAAATAGTTGAAATTATAAAAAAATTATTTTTTTAGCATTTAAAAATTTTACTGGCAACAAAATATTGATGGAAATAAAATTTTTTTAGATGTTATTTAAATGATAAAATAACAATTCATTGAGCTTCATGAGGAATTGAGATATCAAGCTGCGCTTTGGAGAGAATTTTTTTTATACCTTAGAAAAGTTTTTGAGACAGCAGCACTTGAAAAAAAGAAATAAAAATGTTTTTTTTGGACCACTTTAGTGTATATGTTAATCGAAAGTCATGTATTATATTTGTACTATTTTTGAGCCCAAAAAAACTGAAAAACCGATTTTGGGTAATTAAAATTTCACTAAATTTTTTTATGCTTAAATTTTTTCTGAATAAAAGTAAGTACAAGCTGTAATTAAGAAATAAAATAGATGAATCGATAAATTATTTACCAAGTTAGAGCTATTTATTTAAACGTGTAGGCGCTCAACGCTTAAATTTTGCATTAAAAAATTCTTATGACGTAAACTATTGGTCCTAGAAAGATCGGGTTGTACTTATTTTATTTGTTAATCTGTTCTCTAAATGTTATTTCCAGCATGTTTCAAGCTATTGTTATTTGTTAACGAGATAGATTAATCCAAAGCTACTTGCAAAATATCACGGAGAGGAAAGAATATAACTTATTCCTATGTAGAATGGTAACCATTACCATGTTACAGAGTAGCTGAAATTTTTGTCAAAACCCTGTGTAAATTTGATAATAAAAATCTTAGAAATTGTGATAAAAATATGAACAATCACTCATTCGATGCGGAATTAAATTCTGAAAATAATGTTGTTGCTTTTTTCATTTTTTTGATGAAAATTTCAATTTGTCATTAACAAAAAATATATCCAAAATAACAAATTTTAGCTTTTTGTAAATAACTCAATAACTATTAGTGATATCAATAATCGGAAAAAAGATCCTTAAAGAGGAGGGAATTTCTGAAAAAAAATCTTGACTCCCGGAACTCTAACTTGAAAAACAATAATTTTTATTCACTGTTAAAAATAGGGTTCCACGCAACTGCCGTCGTATTTTAGCATCGGCGCGGCTGTGTGACAAAAGTCGCGCGGAACTCTATTTTCAACATTTAATAAAAATTATTATTTTTTAAGATAGTGTTCCGGGAGTCGAGACTTTTTTTCAGAAATTTTCTCCTCTTTAAGGATCTTTTTTCTGATTTTTGATATTACCAATAGTTATTGAGTTATTCACAAAAAACTGAGATTTGTTATTTTGGTTATGTTTTTTGTTAATAACAAATTGAAATTTTCATCAAAAAAATAAAAAAACAACATTACTTTCAGAATTTAATTCCGAATCGAACGAGTGATTGTTCATATTTTCATTACAATTTCTAAGATTTTTATTAGCAAATTTATACAGGGTTCTCACAAAAATTTTCCAAATCAGACCATGCATACTTGATGTCTTAAACAAAACCCATTCTAAAAACTTTTTTCTACTGTCTGGACTGCTGGGTACTATATAGAATGTATACTTTTTGACCCACTAGATGAAAGATCGCAAATATGATATCCGTTTTATATCTGTAAGTCCCAGTGTTCATCTATGTACACTTAACATACTCTACATAGCAGAAAAATATCATATAGATAGCTTATGATTTCAAGTGTAAATAGGCCGAATTTCCTCCTTGTTCAGAATTTTTTTTTTTAATTTCATAAATAATATTAGCGTTTGAGTTATTTACGAAAAACTGCAAAAAAAATTTTTTTTTTCAACTTATCTTGTAAATGACAATCGTAATTTTTTATGTGCTGATTAATTCTTGAAAAACAATTTACTAAACGTCACTCCGAATCAAATAAGGTGTTACAAATAATTTTAGAAGCTTTATATCTATTCAACACGTTTTTGAACTTTTTGACTAGACATATTTCTCATGTAAGGGGCATTTTACGCCAAATTGACCACTTTTTACCCTGACCCCTTTCGATTTGGCTGAAAATTTTTCAACCTTTTCTACCCTATAAAAAATGCTTTTCATAATTTTTCAAATGACTATTACTTTTTTAAAATTTAACTTATAGGGACATTTAGCTGGTTGGACTTCTGGTTGATGTTGATGCTCTGGTGGGGCCGCGGACTTCCTGGGGCGTCCACGCCGTGGGCGTGCGATGATTACCCCGTCGTCCGGTCCCACTCGTGGTGACCCCGACGTGATATGAACACGCAACCTTCTGATCTATATGTATAATTTATGGTGATGAGACACAACTGAAACTTTTTAAACAAAATTTTAATACCGTTATAGAAAAATCTACAACTTAAGTAATTCCTATATTAATTACCTATTACTAATAAATAATAATAATAATTATTAACTAAATAATTATATGCTAATAATAATAATAATTAAACGATGTTAATAAATATAAATAATAACTAAATAATATTAATATTCATAAATGATAATGAATTAATATTAATACTTATAAATAATAATTAAATTAAATTACAAAAGAGTGGTGGAAGATATGACCCCCACATCACCCCCCTGCCAGTGATGAAGTCACGAACATCCAGCCTGGAAACGGTCGGGAAATCGTACTCATCTTCCTGTCCTTGTCTGCCGTGGGACGTCGATTCTTGGTGGAACGTCCGGGTCCGGCTCTGGTGGTGCTGGAATTGGAAGCTCTGGAGCTGGTTGGACTTCTGGTTGATGTTGATGCTCTGGTGGGGCCGCGGACTTCCTGGGGCGTCCACGCCGTGGGCGTGCGATGATTACCCCGTCGTCCGGTCCCACTAGTTCTGGTTGCTGCTGGAGCTCTGGTTGTGTCGGGAGCTCTGGTTGAGTTGTAGGCGCTCTTGGACAACCGCGTCGTGGAAGAGCGATGACAATCTCGTCATCTGGTTCTTCCAGTTCTGGCTCTTCGATGTCGCTTGACATCATGTAAGCGGGTTTAAGGCGATCAATCGTGATCGTGCTGTTTTTTCCTGCGATGTTGACCACAAATGACTTATCAGACCTGCTGATAACTGGATATGGCCCCGTATACGGTAGTTGAAGCGGCTGTTTTGGACCATCATAGCGCACGAACACGTGACTCGCTGTGGCAAGGTCCTTGAACACAAAGATCTTCTTCTCACCGTGCCTGGTAACAGTAGTTGGACGTAACCTCTGGAATTGTTTCTGAAGTTCTTTAATGAAGATTGCTGAACTCATGTCTTCACCTTGAGGTGCTCTTGACGTCAGGAATTCGCCTGGAATACGGAGAGGTTGACCATACAACATCTCCGCAGCTGTCGCGTTCAAATCTTCTTTTATCGCTGATCGAATACCCAGCATGACCACTGGTAGTGACTCGGTCCATCGGTTCTGATGACAGCGGATAGCTGCTTTGAGTTGTCTATGGAACCGCTCGATCATCCCATTTGCTGCTGGGTGATATGCTGTTGTTCGTATCTGAGTCGTACCAGTCAACCTATTAAGATGTTTGAACAGGTTAGACTCAAATTGTCTCCCTTGGTCAGTAGTAACACGTAGTGGAACTCCAAACCGTGCTATCCAGTTGTCGAAAAACGCTCGGGCAACCGTTGCGGCCTCTTGGTCTGCAAGTGGAATCGCCTCAGGCCAACGAGAAAACCTATCTATCATAGTTAAACAATAGCGGTTGCCATCGCAGTATGGCATGATTATTAAATCTAAATGTACATGCTCAAACCTGGATGATGGTGGGGCGAACGATCCCACTGGAGCTGATACGTGGCGTGTTACCTTTGATCGCTGACATTCGATGCATGCTCTGGCCCATCGACGACAATCAGCTCTCATGGATGGCCACACGTATCGTTGTGCTACGAGCTTATATGTTGCGTTAGCTCCTGGGTGCGACAACTGATGGACGGAGTTGAATGCTGCTTCTCTGAACCCTTTGGTAATGAATGGACGTGGTATCGTTGTTGACACGTCACACATTACAATGACAGCTGATCCTGAAATTGGGATTGGTTGTAGTTGAAGTGACGAAGTTTCGTGTTGGAGATCCACAAGCTCTTCATCTGTCTTCTGGGCTTCTGCCAACGCTGCGTAGTCGATGGTTGACTCCAATTCTTCAATCCTTGATAGGGCATCAGCGACGACGTTATCTGTATCTGAAACATGTCTAATATCAGTAGAAAATTGTCCAATGAACTCCAGGTGACGTTGCTGCCTGGGTGAACATTGAGTTGACCGCAATCTGAACGCGAACGTAATCGGTTTATGATCGGTATAAATTGCGAACTCTTGACCTTCTACCATGTGACGGAAATGTTTGACTGACAGGTAAATCGCCAGTAATTCGCGGTCGTACGCACTGTAGTTGACTTCGGCAGGACTGAGCTTCTTCGAGAAGAAGTTAAGTGGCTGCCACATGTTGTCGACCCACTGTTGTAGGACGGCTCCAACGGCGATGTCAGATGCGTCGGTGAATATTGCCAGCAGTGTGTCGGATTTCAGGTGAGATAATAGCGTCGCTTGGGTCAAGCTCTCCTTGCAGGCTTCAAATGCTTTGACAGCTTCTGGAGTCCATTTGACCGGCGCACGTCCCTTGATGTCACCCTTGAGCAGCTCGTTCAGCGGAGCTTGGATACCTGCAGCTTTAGGAATAAATCTGCGATAAAAATTAGCCATACCTAGAAATTGACGAAGTTGTTTGCCAGTGGTCGGTTTTGGAAACGACCGGATGACTTCGACTTTCTCGGGCAGTGGTTGTACTCCAGCTTCTGAGACGAGGTATCCGAGGAACTCGACTTCTGAAACTCCAAAGACGCATTTGCTAGGGTTAATAACGACGCCATATTCCTCGAGCTTCTTGAAGAGTATTCTGAGGTGTCTCTTGTGTTCTTCAGGTGATGTCGAGGCGATCAGGATGTCGTCGATGGAGGCGTAGCAAAAATCCAACCCGCGAAGTACTTCATCCATGAAGCGCTGGAACGTTTGTGCTGCGTTCCGTAGTCCAAAAGTCATGAATGGAAACTCGTACAGGCCGAACGGTGTTGTGATGGCTGTCTTCTGAATATCCTCCGGTGCAACTGGAATTTGATTAAACGCCCGCACAAGATCAACTCTGGAGAAAACTTTCTTACCATGCAGCATGTACGAAAAATCGTGGATATGTCGAACCGCATACTTGTCCGCCTTGGTCCGGGTGTTGAGACTTCTGTAATCCCCGCAAGGACGCCATTCGTCGCCCTGTTTGGAACCATGTGCAGCGGTGCCGCCCAAGGACTCTTCGATGGTCGTGCGAGTCCCAGGTGTAGCATGGCTTCAAACTCCTTCTTGGCTGCTTTGAGCTTGTCGGGGGCTAATCTTCTTGGCTTCAATGCCACAGGTGGTCCTGGAGTCGTTTCAATATGATGTTGTGTCTGATGTCGCATTTCTCCTGGAGTTCCGCTGGGATGTGTGATCGACGGGACCTTTTCAAGCAGTTTGTGATACTCAGACGAGCCGGAAATGATCCTGATTCCTGGATCTCCGCATTGAACAATCTCTCCTTCTAGGTATAACTTGGTGGTCGTGTCTAACAACTTCCCGCGCTTGAGGTCGATAAGCAACCCGTAGTGCGATAGGAAATCGGCGCCAATGATGGGTTTCGACACATCCGCGATCAGGAACCTCCACGTGAAATCCCGCCTCAGGCCCAGGTTCAGTGTAAGCGTCGCGACTCCATATGTAGATATGAGCGTACCGTTAGCCGCGGAAAGTTCGTAGTTTGACTTTTTGCACGGTCCACGGTAATATTTTCGCGGAATTACACACAGATCTGCACCCGTGTCAATTAGAAAATGCATATTTGACTCACGGTCGCGGATGAACAGACGGCTAGATGTCTGCGGGCGAGTGTCGTCGGCCGTCATTAACGACTGCCCTGGGCATTTCCCGGGGTCCAGTTGCACGGTTGTGTACACTTATCTGCCTTCTCGTTGAAAATCCAATGGTACCAACAGATTCCTTGGGGACGAGGGCCGCGTGATCGTGCTCCTGATCTGGATTGGGACTGCGGCTTGCTACGGTGCGGTGTCGGTGATCTGCCGCGTCTGCCTTCTGACGGTGAGTGCATTTTCCGTTTGATCTCTGCCATCTCCAGCTGGAGGTTTTGGAGCGCAGTGGCGATCGACGTGTCCTGAGATGCTGCAGTTTCGAATACGGCTCGACGTGTCGGTACCGTCTCATGTATGTTGTCCGCAACTTCAGCCATATTATCAAGTGACTGACCGCGCTGCGCTGCCATCGTCATCCGGTAACCATCTGGAAGACCTCGTAACCAGATCGACTGCAAAAGATGTTCCGGGATCTCACCTCCGATTTCTTGTAGCCGGCGTAGGTATTCTGATGGTTTCTCGTCGCCCATCTTCTCGCCTTCCAGAAGCCGATTCGTTTTCTCCGCCTGACTGATGCCGAGCCTCTTGATTAGCTGCGGGGGTTTGTTCTTTCATTACGACGTCGCGCACTTGTTTCGCAACTCGCGGAGGTAGCGCTGGCACAATGTGAGTCCAGCGATCTTGTTAGTCGGTTACGTTATATCGCTGGAAGAGCGATTCTACTATCACGAACCACATTTCTGGGTCCTCGGAGATAAATTCTGGTAACTGTGTCAGAGCTACGGTCCGACCAATGCGCGCCTCAGCCTCGGGAATTACACCACCGTTGCCGACCGGAGGGTTCACCATGATTTTAAAATTCTTTGAAAATACGACGCGAACTACTCACACTAATAACCACACTTCACCAGAAGAAAAAATAAACTGCGCCATATAAATTTACTGTAAGTCGAAATTTAAAACACGCGAATTATTATTTAAACTAGGGGTCACCACAAGAAAATTTATTATTAACGATAATAAAACAAATAGTTTGAAAAGACTCCTCGAGATAAAAAATGCATGGTTGGAAAACAGCATTATTTCTTTCCAGCATATAGTAGGTTTCAAATCCGAACGAAAGCCTCAAAATCCTCATTGAGGAATATGAGGATCAAATGAGAATTCCAATATGTTTAAAGTATGTACAGTTATCAACAGAACAACTACATGCGTAGTATAGAGTAGTCGGTTAGGTTTAAGCTTAGAGAGCGTAGGGTTCCGTGTTCGAGTCCGAGCGTCGTACGATTTTAGATTAATATAATTTCGATACATAGGGAAACAAGAAAGGTAAACGTGTTAAGTATATAAAACGATAATCTGAACACCCAAATTGAAACAACAATCCCAAAAAAAAAAAAAATTTTTTTGGTTTCAATTTGGCTAATTTGTTTTGGTGGAATTAATTACTAAAATGTTATATGACAACTTGTACCACTGCCAAAAAATTTTACACCTCGATCACTTTGAATTTATTTTATCAAATAAAACCATTTGTTTATTTAAAAAATGCAGGGAGGATTTAAAAAACAATAGTGCCATATTCATTTAAAATTTTTAATAGTAAAATTATTGAAGAATATTGTGAGGGTTTTGAGGTTCAAACGTGAATTCTGAAGTTCTATTTTTACCCTCAAAGTTGTAAAACCGTCCGTAAGTAGGATTTTGAGGTTCAAATCGTGACTACTTTCCATATTGAAATCTATCTTGAAATTTCAAATTTGCCTTCAAATACCTCACTGAGAATTTTGAGGCTCAAATTGGAATTTATATTTTGACTCGGGTACATTCCTCACCAACAATATTATTAAGTTAATTGTTTAAAAATGTCGTCACTGTGGAATCATTATATACGTATTTCAAGTGGAGTAGCTCAATGTAAATATTGCAAAATTCAGTATAATACGAAGAAAACCACGTCATCATTAAGATACCATATTAAAAATAAACACCCGGAAAAATGTCAACCCACTACTCTGATCGGCGAGATTGATTCTGATTCTCAGTAAGTAAATTTCGATTTCGTTTCTATATTTAATATAATAGTTATAATACTGAAGTTAGCCGTCAGCTGTCAACTTAAAAAATTTTTTTAACGAATCAATTACAATGAAAAAATGCTTCTAAAATTTTTCACTTTTAATTTTTATTAATGTTCACACGTGGAACTTTTCAATTAAATTTTTTTTATAATAATTTAATTGCTATAAAATTCTAAAAAAATTTCTAATGTCTGTCAACTTCAGTGTCATTAATTATTTAGTTATGACTTATTGAAAATAAAAAAGCATTTTTATCAGTATTTCTAACAAATTAATTACTACATAATTTTCGCATATAATAGATCCGAAGCGGAAAACGACCCAAGTACGCAAGAAAATTCAAATAAACGACCTAGACTATCTATACCTAGAAAAGAATATTATAGTCGTAATGTAAGTAAATTTATTGAAAAATTGATCAAATATTGCATACAATAAATTTGTATTTAGATTCATATATTCTTTAATTAAGAAAAACAATTTTAAATGGCCTGATTTGGCTTCTACGTAGATAGAGATACACACTTTACATCGATTCAATCATTTTAAATTGCTTTTCTTAATCAGGATTTAGAATAGTAACATATGCTAATAAATTTTATTTTCTAGAATCCTAAATCAGAAACAATAACAATATCCCTGGTGAAAATGATTGCAGAGGATATGCTACCATTATCATTTGTAGAAGGTCCCGGACTTCTACAATTTCTCCAAACTGTTTGTCCCGATTATACGGTACCGTCTAGAACAGTAATCAGAGATCGCCTGTATGGATTATATGATGCTGTGAGAAATAAATTATTATCATCTTTAAACCAATTCCCATATGTGTCCATAACAACTGATGGGTGGTCATCACGCGCTAATAATTCATTTGTAACTATTACTGTCCATGGTATTGATGATCAGTGGAATTTGTCCTCTTTTACCTTAGACACATTAGAAATGTTAGAAAGTCATAATGCCACAAATACATACAACCACCTGGCTAAAACATTGAATGATTGGAATCTTTATGACAAAGTGATTGCAGTCGTACACGATAATGCGCGGTACATGGTTGCTACTGTACGAGACAATTGGGAAGCTGATGATGATATCGAGATAAGTGTCCGCTGTTTCTGCCACACTCTACAGTGTGCTGTAGAAACAGCTTTAAAAGAATGTAATTTGAAAGATTGTTTACAAAGAGTGTCAGCCATAGTTGGTCACTTTAATAAACACTCGAATAAAGCTAGTACAGCTTTGGAAAACGCTCAAAAAAAACATCATCTGCCAACTCACCGGTTAATAAGCCACTCTCCAACACGTTGGAATTCGGCATATGATATGGTCGAACGTCTAGTTGAGCAGCGTAAAGCTGTTGAGTGTGTTCTATTAGATAAGGAGATAACGACTAAAAAAATGATGAAAAAATTACTTCTAAATGAATCTGATTGGACCTATTTGCGAGATGTCATCAAAATTTTTAAGCCATTTGAGGTTGCGACAAGATTAATGTCTTCTGAGAGCCAGTCTACTCTTTCTATGGTACGGCCAACTGTTTATTCATTATTGAAAAAATTTTTACTGCAGCAAGATGATGACAGTGAAAATATTTCATTACTAAAAGAAATTCTTGAAAAAGAATTAACAACTCGTTTTTTAACCAACACAAATGTAACTTGTTGTGCAATTGCATCTTATTTAAATCCACGGTAATGATTTTTTAAATTTTTAAACATGACTGGCCAGATCAATCGTATTTTACAGTTTTTTTAATAATCATTTTTATGAATGTTATAGTTACAAAGATTTAGCAGATGAAGAAGAATCATATCGGGATAAGATCAAGGAAAAATTAAAAGAGATGAGAGAGAGAATTACAGTCAATGAACCTGATTTGAGTAAAAATCAAAGGGAGAGAGATTTAGATTATCTTTTTGATCCAGTACGTGGGTTGTCTGGAAATCTGCAGAGAATGGCAAGTCTTGAAGGCCAAAGTGCTATTGAAAAAGAAATGATAAAATATGAACGAGAGCCGACAATTCCAAAGTCAGACAACCCACTACTTTGGTGGAATTCCAAGCGGAACAAATTTCCGATCCTGGCAAATTTCGCCAGAAAATTTTTATGCATTCCTCCTTCCAGTACACTTTCCGAGCGGGTTTTTTCAACTGCAGGCAATATAATTTCTGCCAAAAGAAGCTGTCTGTCACCAGAAACTGCTAACTTACTAATTTTTTTATACCAAAATAGAGATATGATAGAAAAACTAGATTAAAAGACTTTTATAAATGTAAATTATTGTTAATAATATTAAATACTACGTAATAAATTCATTTTCAGTCGAATTTTGCCTACCAATACTTAAAAACATAGATATTTCATCAAATTTAAAATTAGCCGATTAGCCGGTTTAACCTTTAGCTAATTAGCCTAGCTAATTTCGGTTAACCGGCTAAACCGAGCAGTCAGCCAGCTAATTAGCCAGGTTAACTTTTTTAACCGGTTTAACCGGCTAAATTGTACAGCCCTAGTTGTTATATTTGAATTTCTCTCAACATTTAGAGAGAACAGTGAAAAGAAACGTTTATCAGTTACTGATTCTATTGAAGAATGGTTTAAGTTCAAGACTTCTATCAAAAATTAAAAGTATAAAGACATAATTGACTATCAGGTAGAAAAAATAATTACACCACAAGCATTGACAGCTAATTTTTTGCATCCATTGTACAAAGGTAATGCTTTTATGAAAATTAATAAGTACAGTGACATGGTTTACGAATTTTTAATTGATGAATTGGACTGTGAAGGACTGGAAGAATTAGACTCTTATAAAAATTCACGAGGTTTATTTGCTAAGCTATTTGTTAAAACGAAATGTCCAAAAACTTTTTGGAGCATAGCGTTAGAGAAATATAGTAAAATTAGTACCTTGGCTCAATCTTTACTAAAGATACCAGCATGTACATTTAGGTTGAATCAGTGTAATTTAGATAAAGATTTACCGAATGACTTAGCCATGAAACTCACTAATGTTTTTTACAGTTTAAGGTTTTTGAATATGAATTGAATATATATTAGATAACATGAGAGTAATATTATTTTTTATAAATTATTAAAAATAACAAAACATCAATTTTATACAAATTTTTGTAATTTTAATTAATTAATTTTGGTATATTACTATTTTATTAAAAAATCATTTATTAGTATAATAATAATAATTATACAAGACTAAAAATTACTTGGTGAACCTAAGTAAAAATGTTAAATGCAATTTAAAAGGTAAAATACTGTGTGATCAACTTTTATAATCTTATGCTGTGATTTAATTAGATTAAATGATTTATCAAACTAATTGATAATTTAACAATTTGTTACTATAAATATATTGATATTAATTAAAATAGATATTTGTTTTTAAAAATTAAAATAATTAATGCTAATTACATGCTTCTGGCATCAAGTGGAAGGAATAATTAATATTCAATCAAATATATTAATCATTTGTTTTTTATTGTTTTTATATTTTCTTAAAAAAAAAAGTGATAAATATTATATTTGAATTTAACGAGAATAAACTTATTTTTATTAAAGTTAGCATTTAATTTGTTCATTTATTTTTATGATTAATTAATTATTACCTAATAAAAATATATTTTTGTAAAATATGTACAAGAGCTTTAATCAAACGTTTATTATTATTAACATGTAACAAAATTAATTTATATATTATATAAATAATCTGCAATTATTTAGATTTTTCAGAGTTCATTTTCAGTGAATAATAAATATCGATCAACTTTTTTGAGCGGTCAACTGTCAATCGATTTCGTAGAGAGAAGTGAACATATGACCAATTGGAAAACAATCGTTCAATTTGGGCTGATGATCCAGGAATGTTAATCAATTTCTGAGCTAATTTCGATATATTAGGAAATGAATTTTCAGTCATTTGCCAAAACAATTGTGGAGGAACATTCTCTTTTCTAAACAATGTCCCAAAACTCCCGGATTTATTTTGATAAGCTTCTAATTCATGGTAAGAAGTTTCTTTTAACTTATTTTTTATAAATTGAAGAGCTTGTGAACGATATTTTTCAATATGGAGAAATCGTTTACCCTGATAAACTGGATGTAGTAAATTTGCTGCTAATAAAATAGGCGTTAATACTTTATGAACTCGTTTTTTAACAATTTCTTGAGTTTCTTCATTTTCAGTTGGTATATTCAACTTCAGCCACTCCTCAGCAGCATTAGGAAGAGTAAAATTAGACTGTTGACATTTATTTATTAACGAACAAATAGGATCAGACAAAACTATAAAATCTTGTAATTTTATCATGAAAGAATCGTCGATAAGTAAATTATATGAAGTAGATATTTTTTCTTTTTCTGAATCTTGCTTTTTTGATTTAGGAAACTCATTGTTTAATTTATCATTTAAAATTTCTTTCATTATATCTAAATTTCTTAAACAGCATTGGAAAGCATCGCGGTAGCTACACCAACGAGTTTCGCAAGCCAACTTCATTTTTGTTCCTCCACGTTCTAACACTTGTCTCTCTAAATTTGGAGCTTTAAACGTTCGTAAAATTGTGTTTACAGATTCTGCAAACTTTTGATCAATAAGATCTTTGGCAAGCAAATTACCATTATGACTGCTACATCCAGCATGCCATAAATTTACAGCTTTGCCCATCGCTACCATAACTGGGGCATTGTCTGAAACCACAGCATAAATGTTTTTATTATAATTTGTTTTTGCCAAATTGACAGCTTCTTCAATGACTTTCGTCAATTGTATTGTATTTTCAGATATTGAAGTAAAATCCCACGAGTTCAAGAAAAAACTTTCTTCATTTGCTGTATGAATAATACATACAACATTTTTTGTATTTGATACAGAATTTTTCCAACCGTCAATTACTATGACGCCGTCTGATTGATCATTATCTTTATGTTCATTAGAAATTTTTTTGTGTAACTTATTCAGTAATATACTTGAAAGAGTTTTTCTGCACGGTGGTTTATACTTTGGATTTAAAGAGTTAACAAACTCTTTGAACTGAACTGATTCAACAATACTGAATGGTATATTACATCCGACGAAAAATTGTGTTAATTTTTCATCAATTATTGTAAAATCATTATCAATCTTAGACGGAGCAGGGTATTGACATATTTTAAGATATACGCTCATCCCGATGTTACACTCATCGAGACCTTTCATTTGAATACCCACATGAATTTTTTTTATATTTCATATATTTTACAAATATGAACAATATCATACATATGAAATGTATGAAAAAAATCGTGTGCGTACTCAAATGAAAGGTCTTAATAAGAGTAACATCAGGATGAGTTTATACTTCGAAAAATGCCAACAATAAAAAAATGACGTTGTGTTTTGTCCACTAATGATATTTTTAACGATAAAAGCTCATTCTGGTATTACACTTATCGAGACCTTTCATTTGAATACTCCCATGAATTTTTTATATATTTTATATATTTCATAAATATGAGTAATATCGTTTACAAAAAAAACTTTTATTAAAAAGTTAAAAAGCTTATATCGTTGAAAATATTATCAGTGGACAAAATATAACGTCATTTCCTAATTATTGACATTTCTTAAGATATAATATCCTGATGTTAAGCTCATCGAGAGCTTTCATTTGAGTACGCTTCTGACAAAATGTTTATCATTCAAAATTTCATCAATCAATATTTTTACAAATTTTAATTAATAATATCTAACAGTTCCCATGATGGTAATCGTTGCCAAAATGGTTGCAATAGCAACAAAAAGCGACAACAATAAAAACGTTACATCAATTTATAAATAAAGGATTGCCTACCACATGAAAATTATGTTATTACCATATGAAAATCATGTTGCTGTCACATGAAAATCATGTTGACATGTCATTTATACTTTAGTTATAGGCCCCAAAAACTATTTCTTCGGTAAATGTAAATCGGTAGAGGTTACCGATTTTTCTGTAGAGGCTACCGATTTTTCGGTAGAAGTTACCGATTTTTCGGTAAAGGCTACTGATTTTTCAGTAGAGGCAACCGATTAAAATTGGTAGAGGCTACCGATCGGAAATCGGTAGCTACTACCGAAAAAAAATCGGTAACCTCTACCGATTTTAATCGGTTGCCTCTACCGAAAAATCGGTAGCCTCTACCGAAAAAAAATCGGTAACCTCTACCGATTACCAATCGGTAGCCTCTACCGATTATTTTTTTCAGTGAAGAGTATATGCACTTTTAGAATTTTTTGACGTTTATTCTTAATTCTTCTTCGAACAAAATCTTCGTTGTTTTGACAGTGATGGTTTTTTTCGCTTCTCTAAATAATAAAGGATACAAAAATTTTGGGAACATAAAGTTTTTTTTCAGAATCCTAGTGTTTCAGTGCCATTTTAAGAAAAAAGACTTCCATATCGAATTCGATAAAAATGTTTAGGTTTTTTAATTAGCCATGAATTTGTCAAAAGTTACCATTTTGATGTTGCTTTTTCTATTAGAAAAATTTCAATTTACTTCTCGATGATTACCGCGCATCACATGAGCTCATTTTTTTTAATTCATTAAATTTTTCAAATTGGACGAAATTTTTGTTCTTTTAAAAACAGCTGTTTTATTCAGAATTTAAATTTTTTTTCCAAAATTTACTGAATGCTATAATGTTTATTAAAGTACAAGAGTTCTTAACGTCTTTCCCGAGAAAAAATGTTTCTATATAGTTCCATATACAATTATTATATATAAGTATATATAATTATTTTAAATTCATACATGATTATTAGAGTGTTTCAAAAAAACACTATTTTTTTTTTTTCGAAGAACATTGAAAATTCTTCAGAGTATCCCTAATCAGAGAAATTGTAAAAATCTCAGCCCTCAATATTAATGTATAGAGGTGGCTGTAATTAATTTTTTATTTCAATTTAAATAACAGAAAAAAATTTTTTTTTATTTTTGAATTTTGCTCGTCAACAACGAAACATTTTATAGCTGTGATCGATACGTATTTTTGTAGGAAATTTAACGATCTACAAAAATTGTCTCAATGAAAATATGCGTACGGAGAACCATTTCGGAGTTATCAGGCCTCAAACATCGAACTGTTTAAAAAACTTCTCATGTACACCCAGACGAAATTGAGAGAGATTGTAAAAAAAAAGTCACATTCTAGCGTACCGACCGATAATTTTTAGTCTTAGTTTCTATTGAGTGGTGCTGATTATTTCTCTGCTGGCAGTTTATCACGAAGCGGACCTAATGTTAATAAAATAATGACAACGCCATAATTAAATACTAATTAACAGTTATTTACATTTTTTGGACGTGAGCAAGATTTTAAGATTAATAAAAAGATAATTAATATAAAATTAATTTTTTTTGGCCTTCTAAAACTTCCTAAAATTTAAATATGTCATTATTTGCCTCCTATCCCTCAAAAGTTAAACTTATGGAGCGATAATAACAAAAAATATTGTATGTCATTCTGCCGTTGAGTGGCGATTTTGACAACGACTTTTTTTCGATATTCGCTTTAATGTTTATGACGCGAATGCTCGAAAACGAGCGTAAATTTCCGTCCTCGGCTATGCCTCGGACGTTAAAGTTACGTCCGTTTCGTACCTTCCCGCCACAAACCTTAAGCTGATATCGAAATATCGTCGCTGTCAGAAAACCGACACTTCACGGCTTTATGACATAAATATCTATTATGACAATTTTGGGATACTTTCCTGAAAATTTTAAGACACTATTATGAATTTTAGGACAGATTTATGACAATGTTAGAATACTCTTATGACATTTCTATGACATTTTTATGATCTATTATGAAAATTTGAGGACCCTTTTATGACAATTTCAGGACAATTTCATGAAAATTTTGGGACACTTTTTAGATAATTTTAGGACACTTTTATGAATTTTAGGATACTTTTATGACAATTTTAGTACAAATTTATGACAATTTCAATACAAATTTATGACTATTTTAGGATAATTTTTTGACAATTGTATGACACCTTTGACAATTTTAGAACACTTTTATGATAACTTTTTATGACAATTATAAAATTGACATGAAAGTGTCCTAAAATTGTCACAAAAGTATTCTAAAGTTGTCTTTAAGTTTCCATAAAATTGTCATAAAACTGTCCTAAAATTGTCATAAAAGTGTCCTGAAGTTGGTATGAAATTTAAGGACAATTTTATGACAATTATGGTACATTGATGACAATTTCAAGGTACTTTTACGACAATTGTAGGATACTTTTATGCCAATTTTAGGTCACTTTTATGTCAATTTTATAATTGTCATAAAGAGTTGTCATAAAAGTGTCCTAAAATTGTCAAAGTTGTCATAAAAGTATCCAAAAATTCTTAAAAGTGTCCCAAAACTGTCATAAAAGTATCCCAAAATTGTCATAAAAGTATCCTAAAATTATCTAAAAAGTGTCCAAAAATTTTCATACAATTGTCCTGAAATTGTCATAGAAGGATCCTAAAATTTTTATTAAATTTTCATAATAGATCATAAAAATGTCATAAGAGTATCCTAACATTGTCATAAATCTGTCCTAAAATTCATAATAGTGTCATAAAATTTTCAGGAAAGTATCCCAAAATTGTCATAAAAGTATCCTAAAATTATCTAAAAAGTGTCCCAAAATTTTTATAAAATTGTCCTGAAATTGTCATAAAAGGGTCCTAAAATTTTTATAAAATTTTCATAATAGATCATAAAAATGTCATAAGAGTATCCCAACATTGTCATAAATCTGTCCTAAAATTCATAATAGTGTTCTAAAATTTTCAGGAAAGTATCCCAAAATTGTCAGAAAAGTAATTTAACAATATTTTTTTTCTGAGTAATATCCACAATATTTTACTAAAATCTAAATTTCATTTCAGATTGGTGTCATAAATTTGCCATAAAATGTCCTAAATTGTGTCTCGTTTAGGATCCTAAGCTTATGACAATTTAGGAAAAAATTTTTTTTACACGCAAGTAATTTAAGTTGATTTTTCGTATATATAAATAAATATTATCACTTTCTTAAACAGTTCGATGTTTGAGGCCTGATAACTCCGAAATGGTTCTCCGTCCGCTTATTTTCATTCAGACAATTTTTGTAGATCGTTAAATTTCCTACAAGAATATGTATCGATCACAGCTATAAAATGTTTCGTTGTTGACTAGCAAAATTCAAAAGTAAAAAAAAATTTTTTTCCATGTTATTTAAATGGAAATAAAAAATCAATTACAGCCACCTCTATATATTAATATTAAGGACTGAGATTTTCACAATGTCTTTGATTAGGGATACTCTGAAGAATTTTCAATGTTTTTCGAAAAAAAAAAAATAGTGTTTTTTTTAAACACTCTAATGATTATACAGGGTGTCCCAGAAGTCGCGCACCCCATTGTAAGGATCGAAAGAGAAAAATATTCTGAGACGAAAAGTCCTGAGCCATTTTTCAATCAGACGCATAGATAATTAATTATTAATTAATGAAAGTGACCAATCAGAAGCGCGCGACAGAAGAATCAAAAGTGAGTGAAAAGGCAGTAAGAGATGCGAGAATGAGATGCCAGAGCTGCTGCCGGCTTCTCGAGCAGTAGACCGAGAGTGGGGAGGAACCGACCGTGGACGGCGGACGTACGTGAAGCTAGGTGGATGTGTGAGATCGTGTACGAGTGTGAGTGTGTCGGTAACAATGCACGTATGAATGTGAGTAAGGATATTTTTTTAATTACGGGCACAAGATTTGATAAAGTCGACGGAAAAAACTGGAGATTTTAGTAAATTAAATCGGCCATGACCGAATTTTGATTTTAAATTGGAATAATTGTAGTAATTTTGAATAAAAAGCTCAGTAGCGGGGCTCAGGCAGAGGGACAGGGAAAAAGTTACTGAATTCATTTATTCATGGGAAATAATTAGAGTAATTTTTGATTAAAATATCAGTAGCAAGACACTCGGCGACGGTAACTAGATTTTTTCTTTTTTATTTGAAGTAATTAAACTAATTTTTAATTGAAAAATAAGTATAGCAGGTCAGTTAGAGGCACTAGGCGGCAATGACAGAAATTTTATTATTATTTAAAATGATTAAAGCAAATGATAGATAAACAAAAAAATTAGCGAGGGTCAATTAGAGACACTGGGCAGCTATGACCAAGTTTTTATTTTTATTTGGAATATTGAGGCAATTAAAAAATAAAAAATCAGTAGCAACGGTCAGTTAGAGGTACTAGGTAGACATGAATGAATTTTTTTTTATTTAAAAAAATTAAAGTATTTTTAAATTAAAAAATCAGAAGCAAGGCTCACTTAGCGAAACTGAGTGGCCATAATAAATTTTTATTTTTATTTAGAATAATAAATTTGATTTAAAATTAAAAAATTAGCGGTCAGGGTCAATTAGAGGAACTGGGCAGCACTGAATGAATTTTTATTTTTATTCAAAATAATTAAAGTGATTTTAAATTGAAAAATGAGTAGCGAAGGTCAGTCAGAGGTACTAAGCGGCTATGACTGAGTTTTTAATTTTAATTTGGAATTATTGAGGTAATTTAAAATTCAAAAATCGGTAGCAAGGGTCAGTGAGAGATACAGGGTAGACATGGATGAATTTTTTTTTATTTAAAAAAATTAAAGTATTTTTAAATTAAAAAATCAGAAGCAAGGCTCACTTAGCGAAACTGAGTGGCCATAATAAATTTTTATTTTTATTTAGAATAATAAATTTGATTTAAAATTAAAAAATTAGCGGTCAGGGTCAGTTAGAGGAACTGGGCAGCACTGAATGAATTTTTATTTTTATTCAAAATAATTAAAGTGATTTTAAATTGAAAAATGAGTAGCGAAGGTCAGTCAGAGGTACTAAGCGGCTATGACTGAGTTTTTAATTTTTATTTGGAATTAGACGGAAAAAACTGGAGATTTTAGTAAATTAAATCGGCCATGACCGAATTTTGATTTTAAATTGGAATAATTGTAGTAATTTTGAATAAAAAGCTCAGTAGCGGGGCTCAGGCAGAGGGACAGGGAAAAAGTTACTGAATTCATTTATTCATGGGAAATAATTAGAGTAATTTTTGATTAAAATATCAGTAGCAAGACACTCGGCGACGGTAACTAGATTTTTTCTTTTTTATTTGAAGTAATTAAACTAATTTTTAATTCGAGGGTCAGTCAGAGGTACTAAGCGGCTATGACTGAGTTTTTAATTTTTATTTGGAATTATTGAGGCAATTTAAAATTAAAAAATCAGTAGCAAGGGTCAGTGAAAAGTACTGGGTAGACATGAATGAATTTTTTTTTATTTAAAAAAATTAAAATACTTTTAAATTAAAAAATCAGGAGCAAGGCTCACTTAGCGAAACTGAGCGGCCATAATAAATTTTTATTTTTATTTAGAATAATAAATTTGATTTAAAATTAAAAAATTAGCGGTCAGGGTCAATTAGAGGAACTGGGCAGCACTGAATGAATTTTTATTTTTATTCAAAATAATTAAAGTGATTTTAAATTGAATAATGAGTAGCGAAGGTCAGTCAGAGGTACTAAGTTGCTATGACTTAGTTTTTAATTTTTATTTAGAATCATTAAGGCAATTTGAAATTGAAAAATCAGTAGCAAGAGTTAGTGAGAGGTACTGGGTAGACATGAATGAATTTTTAATTATTTAGAATAATTAAATTAATTTTTATTAAAAAAAATTAGTGGTCGGAGTCAGTCAGAGGCAGTAAGTGGCTATGACTGAGCTTTGATTTTTAATTGGAATAATTGAAACAATTTTAAATTCAAAAATCAGTAGCAAGGGTCAGTTAGATGCACCGGGTAGCCATAAGTGAATGTTTATTTTTATTTAAAATAATTAACGTAATTTTAAATTGAAACATAAGTAACGAGGGTCAGTTAGAGGCCCTCGGTGGCCATGAATGAATTTTTATTTTTATTTAGAATAATAAATTTGATTTAAAATTAAAAAATTAGCGGTCAGGGTCAATTAGAGGAACTGGGCAGCACTGAATGAATTTTTATTTTTATTCAAAATAATTAAAGTGATTTTAAATTGAATAATGAGTAGCGAAGGTCAGTCAGAGGTACTAAGTTGCTATGACTTAGTTTTTAATTTTTATTTAGAATCATTAAGGCAATTTGAAATTGAAAAATCAGTAGCAAGAGTTAGTGAGAGGTACTGGGTAGACATGAATGAATTTTTAATTATTTAGAATAATTAAATTAATTTTTAATTAAAAAATTAGTGATCGGGGTCAGTTAGAGGGCACTAAGTGGCTATTACTAAGTTTTAATTTTATTTTGAATCATTGAGGCAATTTTAAATTAAAAAATTAGTAGCTACGGTCAGTGAGAGGTACTGGGTAGCCATGAGTGAATTTTTATTTTTATTTAAAATACTTAACATAGTTTTGAATTAAAGAATAAGTAGCGAAGGTCAGTCTGAGGCACTGGGCGGCAATGAACGAATTTTGATTTTTATTTAGAGTATTTAAAGTGATTTCCAATTGAGCAATAATTTGCGAGGGTGAGTTAGAGGTTCTGGGCAGCTATAAATGAATTTTTATTATTATTTCGAATATTCAAAGTCATTTTTAATTGAAAACTTATTAGCTAATCTCAAGTAGAGTTACTGGGCGGCTATGAATAAATTTTTATTTTTATTTGAAATAATTAGCGTGATTTTAATTAAAAAAAGCGGATTAGCGGAAGTTAATTAAAAATTTAATAAAAAATTGGAAAATCGCGGAACGCTATATTTTTCACTTTTTTAATATATTTAATATTTTTTTTTCACAAAATATTAGTATCACTGGAAAGAGCGGAAATTTTTCAACCAAAAACGTCACAAACATCTTCTCCGCGGATAAAATTATCACCGAAAAAAAATAATTAAAAAAAAAATTAATTTCTTATTATTTTTGTCAGCTGTCCGGTAGGTAAGTGTAGAGTTGTAAACAAGCTGCGCGCGCATGAGCAGTCACAGTGGTAATCATCCACTGTAATTTAAAATGAAACATTTTATCGGACGAACAGTTTTGCATGCTACAATTTTTTTTTTTTTACTTTAATTTTTTTAAATAAAAAAAAATTCATTCATGTCTACCCAGTACTTTTCACTGACCCTTGCTACTGATTTTTTAATTTTAAATTGCCTCAATAATTCCAAATAAAAATTAAAAACTCAGTCATAGCCGCTTAGTACCTCTGACTGACCCTCGAATTAAAAATTAGTTTAATTACTTCAAATAAAAAAGAAAAAATCTAGTTACCGTCGCCGAGTGTCTTGCTACTGATATTTTAATCAAAAATTACTCTAATTATTTCCCATGAATAAATGAATTCAGTAACTTTTTCCCTGTCCCTCTGCCTGAGCCCCGCTACTGAGCTTTTTATTCAAAATTACTACAATTATTCCAATTTAAAATCAAAATTCGGTCATGGCCGATTTAATTTACTAAAATCTCCAGTTTTTTCCGTCAACTTTATCAAATCTTGTGCCCGTAATTAAAAAAAAGATGTGTGTGCGATTCACACACGATAGAAGTGAAACTTCAGTAAATCGACAAAAGAATGAGATGAATATATATAACAAGGGTAGGATAATTACAAAGTTTATTTGTTTAAAAATGAAAGTATTTTGATTAATTTTAAAAGATATTTTATTTAACATATGTTACATCCTAATATAAAATTGAGATGAAATGTATGTGGCATCAAACTTTTCGTAACGTGATTGGTCGAATATATCATAAGCATGAAAATATATGCAAATTCTATAGTTAGGCGCGCGCTTGCGCGCGCAAAATTCAATTCTAGTAATTTAAATTCTTTATGAGCAAACTTATTTTGACGAAACCATGAGTATGGAATTTCTGGCTGTACATCTACTGGAGGGTTATCTAAAAAAAAAAATTCAAAGTATGTAACGAGTTATCTATCGATTGTGTATTGAGAATCAATTCCTTAAAAAACTAAAATTTTTTATATCGTAAATTCTAAAAATGTATATAAAATTAATTTTAAAAACTCATTTTAAGATGATAAATATTTTCAAATATCGTTATTAAATTATATGTACAATTTAAAAATTATCCACCTTTTATTTTAAAATTAAATTATTATTTTTTTTTAATATCATTTTAAATTAAAATTTTTTTACAATTTATTTTACAATTCAAAAATATTCATCCGTCTTAAATTTGTTTTTTTTTTTTCCTATAAATCTAAATGATTTTTAAATCATTAAATCATTAAATTATTTTTAAATTTTAATTTTATTTTCATTTTTTTTTTGCGTCGATGTTGACAACACATTTCGGCATTAGTTTTCGGCATCTTATAAAATTTATTATTTAGCACAACAAGATATAAAAATACTCACAAACACACTGTTAAATAATAACACACCACGCTGACATCTTACTGAAAAGCTGTAATACGTAGCCGCATACAGTGTAAAGTAGTATTAGTTCACGTACTTTTCACATATACTAACACACGTTAAATGCTCAAATACAAGCAAGTATTAAACAGTGTGCAATATACATACACACCGACATTTGCTCTCTCGCTTTGGCTCACTAATTACAGGCGACTATGCTTAGAAGACGGGAGTGGGGACGCTACGAAGTATGGAACAAAGAGGAGAGACCGATAATATAAAATAGTGTGTATATTTATGTCTCATTCTTTGCCGGCTTCATCCTACACATTTTTGTATTTGTGTCTCTTACCTGTCGCATTTCCGTTGCATCAGGTTTGAAATCACAACGATTCTAAAGAAGTTTCACTTCAAAAATATCCTTATTCACATTCATACGTGCATTGTTACCGACACACTCGCACTCGTACACGATCTCACACATCCACCTAGCTTCACGTACGTCCGCCGTCCACGGTCGGTTCCTCCCCACTCTCGGTCTACTGCTCGAGAAGCCGGCAGCAGCTCTGGCATCTCACTCTCGCGTCTCTTACTGCCTTTTCACTCACTTTCATTAATTAATAATTAATTATCTATGCGTCTGATTGAAAAATGGCTCAGGACTTTTCGTCTCAGAATATTTTTCTTTTTCGATCCCTACAATGGGGTGTGCGACTTCTGGGACACCCTGTATATGGAATTGTATATGAGATCTAGGGCGTTTAAAAAAAAAAAAATTTTTTTTTCTTGGAACCAGGCTCAAAAGTTTCGTTTAGATGCCAAAATAGGTCTCTAAAAATATGAGCCCTTAATATTAATATTAAGGTTGTCCTTAATATTACCGCGCACTTTTCGATTTCCCATAAGAATAACCCAGGAAAAAAGTTTTTTTTTTGTTCTGATTTTTGTAACTAATGAACCATCGATTGCTTTGGAATTTCAATAAAATATTTTCGTAGAGAATTGAACGCTCTACAAAAAAGCTCTAATATCATTTTTCGATTACTCAACTCATTCAAAAGTTATCCAAGGTCAAAGATAAATTCATTATCAATTTAGCCGTTTTTCTGAATGATTTGGCAAAAATATTGTTTTTAGAAAAAATGTTCCCCAAATATTTTATAAATTACCAATTAGACTTCTGAGGATTGATGTTAACCAATATTTTTCGCTGTATGATAAAGATGGACGAAGTACTTAAAACAATTTATCAATGACAGTTAGCTCTATAGATATTGGTAATCAGTTATTTTAAAATTGTCATTTAAAAATCGATAATCAGATGGCGCTGAGTGTAAATGTCATCATTTCATTAGATTAATTGATTGTTTTGACATTTCTATTTAATAGACGTCTTGTTTACATAAGTTGTGGAAACTCGTGAGCAATTAGTGAATATTTATAATTTTCAAGTTTAAATTTTCTTTGTGAATTATATGATAACATTGAAAATGAATAAATTGATCAATATTATTGGTGATCCAGTGGAGGATTTTGTTGGACGTAAACTTCCCTTAATAAAAGAGGTTATTGCGGTATTTTTTTATCATAAAAATATTCTCATAATAAATTATAGAGGGTCTTCAAAAAACAATTGATAAACTCGAAAAAAAGTGGTCTGAGGCTGGCATCCCAACGTGTGGGAAAAAATATCCGTTAAAAAAATTTGAAAAAATATTAGAAGAAGACAAAAAATTACAAAAGTCTTCTCAACGAAAACGGTCTGCAATACAGAAAAAAAATGAAGCAATTTTCCATCAAAAATTGGCAAATTTATTCAACATTGCCAAAGTAAATGTCGAAAAATATCTCACTGATGATAAAAAGTTGTTCTTATCAGGTCAGCGATCAAAAAGTAGATTCGGTTTGATTGATAATGTTGTTCAATTGAGCTCAGCGGAAAATACTGAAGATGCTATGGACGTAGAGCCTGTTGGTAAGTTCTAGATCAACTGCTATTTCAATTATTCATGTATTACTGTTGCAATATACTTTCAATAATTATTTTTAGATACAAACGAACCTGACAAAGTTGATCAATCCAATTATAAAAGTGGAATTGAGGATGAAACTGTAGCAAATACTTTAATAGAAAAAAAAAAAAGAAATTGTTACTTTCATTAACAGCTGCCTACAGGTACAAATGGTTTATTACTCTTATTGAGACTTTTAAATCTTTAAATTACAATTGATTAATTTGTTGTTTTTTTTTTTTTTTTTTTTAGATGTCACAGCCTCGAGATGATTATCAAGAACTTTTACTCCTATGTTTAGTGTTCCTTGAATTCTTAGAATTTTGAGTAGAGTGATTATCATTTTGATAATATCTTAAAAAGCTCCCACGCTTTTTTTTAAAATAAAATACATTTTTTTTTATTTACACTATTATTAATTTATATTTATTGAAATTTTTAACACTATTCTTAATTTAAATTTATTAAAATTTATTTTCTATTTTTTAGTTTTGTTTTCTATAAAAAGCGTGTTTTTAGTTTTTTTAAACTATTATTTATTGTAATTTTATTTTATATCAAAGTATGGTATAATTCAACTTCTGCTATCCAAGCACCAAACAATGACTTAGAATTTATGAAGAATTTGATTCATTCTAAAAAAATTGATTCGCCACTGTTACAACGAGCTTATCAGAAAATGATGGAACACTTGTGGTATTTAAATAAAGAATTGACCACAATCTCATTATTTGACGACAATGTATCTGTTGATGTGGAAAAAAAATTGTTGCGGCAATTCAAAATCGGGAAAGTTCTACACCAATGCGTCAAAGGTATGAGATTATGGAGCAAGATCTTGAATCTTTATTGGAAAAAGATTTGAGTGATTTTGTCTCCAAAAATTCGCTAGAACTATTCAAAAAATTCGATTTGCCATGCGATTTTTTGGAGGATGATATTTCAACATGGTGCAGAAATGATTCATATAAGGAATGTTCAGAATATTTCAATACGTTAAAAGTCACTAATGATGTAGCTGAACGAGGTGTTGCTTTGATTGAGGAATACAACAATTACCTCACAAAAGATGAGCAACAACTTATTGCAAGTAGTTCGCGAACATCGGCAGAGATATCCCAATTATAATAAGACAACTCTTCAGCAAGATCAATTTCATGTAAATGTGTAAAAATCATTTTTAGACAAAAAAAAATTCATATTTATGAGAAGTAATACATTTTTAATTTGTTATAAGTTTAAAGTAATTAATATATAATATTTATTAGTCGTGAATACATACATGTTAAAGAAAGGAGGTAGTGGGATTTTGTGAGTGTGACATCAGTGCGCAATAGAAAAGGTGATATAAACAAAAAGACGGAATTTAAAATAATAATTGTTAAAGCAGGTGAAGTGTCAAACGGAGGAAAAGAGTAATAGATAATAATCTGGGTGCGGGAGATTCAATTAATTAGTTTTTTAAGCGAATAAAGTACGGGGTATAGTGTTGGAGGTTAGAATAGTGTAAGGGCCAGGGGAACGGAGTGGCAAAGAGTAGCAATGAATACGCAGCCGGTAAAAGAGGTGGGGAGTGTAGAGAGTAAGGAAACCAGCACAGAGAGGGAGACAAAAAGTGATTCGGGTGAACCGCCAGAATTATTATTAATGGAGCTAGAAGGTGAAGGATTTCAAACACAGGGAAGTGAGGGGGACATCACAGTAGTGAAAAGTCGAGGAAGAGACCCGAAGGCGGCATCCTGGAAGAAGTTAAGGGCGAGCAGTTTGGGAGATTTAAATGGAAAAGACATTAGAGATTGGGCACGCAATGAGGGAGCTAAGCGCAAAGGGAAAGAAAAAAGTGACAGAGAGCAGAAAGTGAGAGTAGTTTCGCAAGGAAAGAAGGAGGAATCGGTAGAAGAGATGATAAGTCAGGGTTTTAAAAAGGTGCTTGATAAGCTGGACGAGGAGAAAAAAGAAAGAAAGAATCAGTTTGATGAGCTAAAGAGGGAGTTTGTAAAAATGGAAAAGAAGAACCAAGAATTGGAGTTAAAAGTGAGGAAATTATCGGCAGAAATGCAAGCAGGATGTAGAGGGAACAACCAAAAGTGGAAGTAGTTGGAATCGGGTATAGCAGAAAAAGAAAAAGCAATGGAGAACAGGTTGGACAAGGTGGAAAAGGAGATAGACAAATTAAGAGAATTAAATATAGCTCTATCGGGAGAAGCAGAAAATCAAGAAGGAAAAGAAGGAGACAGTAGACGGGAAGCAGAAGAAAAATGGATGGAAGAGGAAGAAAGGAAAAAAAGGAGTAAAAACCTGGTTATCATTGGATGGGATAAAGGAGAAAATACGGGTAAGGAGGAGGTGGCAAAATTCTTTAGGGAGGAGCTGGGGGTAGAAAGCGAGATAGAAGATATAGAAGGGGTCAAAAATATCGGAAAGGAGGGGAAGAAAATGACATGGGTAAGAATGAAGATGGGAGCAGGGAAAAGAGAGATTATAGAGAAGAAGAGAAGGTTAAAAGGGAAAAAGATCTTTATAGAGAACGACAGAACGAGAAAGGAAAGAAATGCCCAGAAAGAATTGCATAGAAGAGCATGGATTGCCAGAAATAAGGAGGAAGTAAAGGAGGTAAAAGTGGGGTTTCGGAAGCTCTGGCTAGACGGCGTGCTATGGGTCTGGAAAGTGGTAGGAGAAGTGCTCATAGTCAGAAAACAAGACAGACGGCAAGAGGTAATTTAAAAGAAAAAGAGGTCAGGGGGGTAAGGTGTGTGTTTTGGAATGTGGCAGGGGTAAAAGGGACGGACCAGGAGTTTTGGGATTATATACAAGAGTTTGACATCATAGGTTTGTTAGAGACATGGGTAGAGGAGAAAGAATGGGGATGGTGGGAAAGGAGACTGCCCAAGGAGTGGGTATGGAAGTACGAACCTGCGAGGAGAGAAAATAAAAGAGAAAGAGCAAAGGGGGGAATCTTTTCGGGGGTAAAAAGAGGATTAGAGAAAGACAAGGGACATGAGCGAAAAGATGGAGCAATATGGAGGAAGGTGATGGTGAATGGAAAACTTTGGAACGTAGTTACGATATACAACGAAGGAGGAAGAAAAGAGATGCTGGAGGATTTGGACGAATGGGTTGAGGAACCAGAAGGAAGAATGATTATAGGGGGGGGGGGATTGGAATGCAAGAACAGGAGAGGAAGGGAGCATAGAAGAACTAAATGAGGCAGAGAAAAGATAGTCTAAAGATGCGGTGGTAAACAGAGAAGGAAGGAATCTGTTAGACTGGGTTGACAAAAGAGGGTGGATAATCATGAACGGGAATAAAGGAGGAAGAGAAGGAGGGGAATGAACCTTTGAGAGGGGAGAATCCAGATCAGTAATTGATTATGGGATAACGAATTTGAAATCATGGGAGGAAATAAGGGGAATAAAAGTAGGAGCTCGGATCGACTCGGACCACCAACCGATAATAGTAGAGCTAAAAGAAGGAATCAGTGGTGGACAAGATAAAGTAATAGAAAGAGAGGTGAAACAACGTTGGGTTCAATGCTGGAAACGTAGAGACTTGGAGAGGTACGAAGAGAAGGAGGAAAGAATAGAGTGGAAAGAACAGAGAGGTGAAGAAAGGTGGAGAGAACTGAAGGAACAGGTGGGAAAATGTTGTGTCAAAAGACTAGTAAAGAACAACAGGGGGTTAAAGGGATGGTCGGATGAAGAGTGCAGGCGATCTAAAAGAGATTTGAATAGAGAAATAAAAAAGAAGAGGGGAGCAGGGATGCTGAATAAGCTGAGGAAGAAATATAGAGAGCTTTTGGAGAGGAAGAGAAAGAGCTGGGAAGAAAAGATGGAGAAAAAACTGGGAAGGATAAAGAATGAGAAACAGGCATGGGAATTTCTGGGAAGAGACTTGAAGAAGAAAGAGGGTATAACAGAAAAGTTTACAATAGAAGAGTGGAAAAACCTCTTTTTGAAAGGATTAGACGGGGTAGGAGAAAAACCAGAGATTCTAAAGGAGGTGGGCAGGACGGGAGAAAGTAAATGGGATACAGAACCTTCAGATAAAGAAATTGACAGGCAGATTGCGAAGCTGAAGAAAGGGAAAGCGGAAGGAGGGGATGAAATAAAAAATGAAGCGTGGATATATAGAAGAGGAAAGATCAGGTGCAGAATAAGAGAGATTATAAGAGAAGTATGGAGAGGAGAATACTTTTCGGAAGATTGGAGGGAAGGGATTATAACTCCGATTTTTAAGAAAGGAGAAAAGGATTGTTTGGATAGTTACAAGGGGGTGACTCTCACAAGCACGGCGTATAAAATATATGCCTCGATTTTGAATGAGAGAATCTTGAAGTCGGTAGAAGAGAAAGAAGGGTTTGAGGAAAATCTGACAGGGTTCAGGAAGGGAAGAAGGTGTATGGACCACGTATTTACCTTAAAGCACTGGATAGACAAGGTAATAAAGGAGAAAGAAGGAGCTGCATATGTATTGTTTCTGGATCTAAGAGCAGCCTTTGATAAACTAGATAGAGTAGAGTTATTGAAGGCAATGGAAAAGATAGGATTAGAGGAAGGACTTATTGAGCAGGTGAGAAGGATTTACAAGGAGACGAAGTGCAGGGTTAGAGTAGGGGGAGAACTATCGGAGGGATTCTGGACGAAGAAAGGAGTGAGACAGGGGTGTCCTTTGAGCCCTACCCTTTTTAATATATACGTGGCAGATATGGAAGATCATATGAGAAGTAGGCAGGTGGGAGGAGCAGTAGTAGGAGGGAGAAAAATCTGGACACTGGCATACGCGGATGATACGGCCATGGTGGCAGAAAGCGAAGAAGAAATGAGGGAGATGATGAAGCTAGGGGAGAGATACTTCAAGAAGAGAAAACTAGAGGTCAATGTAGGGAAAACTAAAATGATGAAATTCAGCAAAGGAGGAGGGAGAGGAAGAAGGAAGAAGAGAACATGGAAGTGGGAGGGAGAGGAGATAGAAGAGGTAAAAAATTTCAGCTATCTAGGATATATATTTATAAGAAATAATGGTGCGAAGGACCACGTCAAGGAAAGGGTAAGGAAAGCGAGGCAGGCATGGGAAGAGTATGGGGATTAGGAGAAAGGAAATTTGGAGGAAGACTTAAATGGAGGATGCTTCTCTTTAACAGCATAGTGAAAAGCATCCTGATGTACGGAGCAGAATTGTGGGGTTGGAATGAGAGAAAGGAGGTGGAAAGACTGCAAGAGCAGTACGGAAGATGGATAATGGGGGTAGGTAGGCAGGTACCAGGGTATATTGTGAGGGAAGAGCTGGATCTGGAAAAGATAAGGGTCAGTACGGGATACAGAGCGTTAAAGTTTGAGGAAAAATTAAGATTCAACGGAGAAAGGACGTTAGTGAAAAAATGCTGTGAAGAGAGAGGAAGAAGGACGGCTCTAGGAAAGATAAAAGATGTAGAAAGGGAGAGCTACCTCATGAGATGTGGATGGTCATCGGCAGGACTGGAGTTGGAGTGGCAGCAGGGAAAGGAAATGAGCAGAAAGCTGAAGGAGAGAGACTTCTCGGCACAGAAACAGGAGAGAAGAACGGGGATAGAGAACTCAAACTTCAATCGGGATTACAAGAAGGGAATAGTAGAAGGTACGCCGGAATATTGGAGGGAAAGAGAGGGATGGAAATTGGAGAAAAAAAGAATAGCAGCAAAGATAAGATGTGGCAGTGAATGGAAAGGAAGCAGATATTGGTTAGATGAAGAAGATAGAAAATGTAGGCTATGCAAAGAAGAAAACGAAACGATGGAGCATGTAACGAGTAGATGTGAAAAAATTGTAAGATGGGAAGGAAATGAGGAACAGTTCATGAATCTGGAAAAAGGGGCGATAGAATGGATGAAAGGATGGCTGGAAAGAGTTGGGAACAGGGGATTGACATGATGGTTTTCTGATTTTGTTTATTTTTCTTTATCTTTTTGAGTCTTTTTTGAGTTCTTAGCTTTTAATGTTTTGTTTTGTTTTATTTTATTTATTTTGTTTCAAATTTGAGTCGCTGATGTTAAAAAAGAGAAAAAAGGAGTTTTGTAAAGCCATACCCGGGCTATAACGGGTAATTGTAACGCCGTAAGGCAACAATTAAAGTTTAATAAAATTATACAAATATACATACATGTTAAATAAATTCACTTGTCTGTTGGTCTGAATTATGAAAACGCAAAAATACGAATAACTCTTCAGGCCATGAATAAAATTTAACTTATTTTTATGTGCAATCTATTTAAAAATGATTTTTTAATAAAATTACAGCAATCTTTAATGACAAAAGATAATAGTTTTATTTTTTTAAACTCCATGACCTTAGAAATAAACTTTCTATTCATTTTAAGACCTTGAAACTGATAAAATTCGGAGGATTATAAAGAAAACGGCTAAATTGACAATGAATTTAACTTTGACCTTGAATAACTTTTGAATGAGTTGAGTAATCGAAAAATGATATCAGAGCTTTTTTATAGAGCGCTCAATTCTCTACAAAAATATTTGATCAAAATTCCAGAGCAATTGATAGTTCATTAGTTGCAAAAATCAGAACAAAAAAAAAACTTTTTTCCTGTGTTATTCTTATGGGAAATCGAAAAGTGCGCGGCGGACAACCTTAATATTAATATTAAGGGCTCATATTTTCAGAGACCTATTTTGGCATCTAAACGAAACTTTTGAGCCTGGTTCCAAGAAAAAAAAAATTTTTTTTTTTTTTGAAACGCCCTAATGAGATCATATATAATCATATATAATTATATATGACTATATATTGGAGTGTATCAAAAAAATCGAATATTTTTTTTTTTTCAACGAACATTGAGAAGTCGTCAGAGTATCTCTAGAAAAAGATCCTCTGAAAATATGAGCTCTTAATATTAATATTTAGAAGTGGCGTCAAGTAATTTCTATATCCCATTTAAATAACATAGGAAAATATTCTTTTAAAGTTTGGAATTTTGTAACGTGACAACGAGCTACTTTATAGGTAAAACTAAACCTTTTTCGTATGGGCAATTGAATGCTCTACAAAAAAGGTCTGATTGAAATTTTGCCTAAGTCAAGCCGTTTCAAAGATATCGAGCCTCAAACTTCAGACTATTAAAAATTACGGTTTTTTTTGTCTTAAACACAAGAAAATCAATTTATATGTATTAAAAACCCATTATTATTAACTTTAAAATAATAGTATGCATATATTTAATAGAATGCTTGCCCAAAATTCTTAATAATTTGACGAATGCTAATTTTTGTTAATTATTAACGAAAAATATTTACTTATGGGTCATTCCAAGTCAAATCAAACAATAGTTGAAAACAAACCCTTTCGATTTGGACAAATTTTAGTCAGAAGTTTTCTTTTATCATCTAGCGAAGTTCCGTAAAAGGAAAAAAAAAAATTTTTTTTCAAAAGATATACAAATTCGAAATTTTCCAATTTTTCCAGTTTTTCAATTTTGATTTTATAATATCTCGAACGTTATTATAGATACAGGAATAGACTTTCGCTGTTTGATAGGGGACACTTGGGGCTATTGAAAAAGAAAAAAAAGGAGTTGAAACCAATTTATTATTTAATAATTCCAGGTCGTGTATTTAATTTTTTAATGTTCAAAATTACAATACAATGTATTTGCATACCTGAACCTCATTTGGATGGAATTAAGCAATAACGTCTTAATTCTATTCTTTTTGTCCTTTATTAAGGATTTTTTCTTATCCCAGTGTTCTAGGATCTACGGACTAGGAGCTATCTAATAATTTTTTCTCACATATTCTATAAACTCACATTAAGATGATCCTCTCCACAATCCTTTCTCAATCCTTTCCTACCAATTATCCTGTTACGTGAATGTTGGAACGCTTCACGTAATAATTATCCGTAACTCCTATTCTTTCCCGCTTCACAGCATTATTTATATTTGTTAAATATAGTCGGCTACTAGGCAGAATAGTGAAGTTCCACATTTTTTAACAAGTTTAGTTTTACCTATAAAGTAGCTCGTTGTCACGTTACAAAATTCCAAACTTTAAAAGAATATTTTTCTATGTTATTTAAATGGGATCCCGGAAAAAAAAGTTTAGATTTGCTCTGATCAAATTAGATCAAATTCATCAGATCTGAGCAGATCTGGATTTTGGCCAGATCTGTCCAGATCAAATTTGATCTGATTAGATCAAATCTGATCTGGTTCGATTGAAACAGAATAAATTTATAAAAAAGTTTATAAAATAAAAATAATAGTAAAATTTATTTTATTCCTACTTGTAAATTAGAAATTATGTATTTTATATCAATTTTCCGTAATTTAAAGTCGAATTATCGTTGAAAAACAATTGGCGATGTTGGGGATTTGACCTGGGTCCTCCTGCATGTCAGTCCCAGGGCGTACCATTCAGCTACTAGAAGTACCTGACTGAGTTACTCTTCAGATAATAGTGTAGGCGCTGTATTATCTTTTCGTAAAATTTTGAGGTCTGTGTACAAAATTTGATTACTTTATGCATTTTGACCCGCTGAAACCGAATATCGCAGTCATTTTTGCGAAATCTCGGGCCATTTATTGTTTATAGCCATTTGTTTAAACAATTATTTGAGAAATAATTTTTTTTGAGATCGGATATTTTTTTTTCAATATTTTAGGCAATTTTAAGATGAAAATTACTCTTAAAAAATTTTCCGTAAGTTGATAGTTTCTAAGTTATAAATTTTTGAAAATTGAAAATTCTTGATCTTCAACAATTTTGATGATTAATTACAAATAAATAAATTACTTAACACCAGGTTTCATGCACGTGATTGTAAAGAAAAATACTCAAAAATTCCATTGAAACAATAGAATCCGGTTATAATTTGTATTAAATGAAAAATACGTGATCAAAGTTAGTGCATTTGTAAGAGCTATTTATTAGAACATAAAGTATAAAAAGTCGTACCTAAGTAGATCTGCTCTGATCAGAGCAGATCACTTAGGTACGACTTTTTATACTTTATGTTCTAATAAATAGCTCTTACAAATGCAATAACTTTGATCACGTATTTTTCATTTAATACAAATTATAACCGGATTCTATTGTTTCAATGGAATTTTTGAGTATTTTTCTTTACAATCACGTGCATGAAACCTGGTGTTAAGTAATTTATTTATTCGTAATTAATCATCAAAATTGTTGAAAATCAAGAATTTTCAATTTTCAAAAATTTATAACTCAGAAACTATCAACTTACCGCAAATTTTATAAGAGTAAGTTTCATATTCGGTATCAGCGGGTCAAAATTCATAAAGTAATCATATTTTGTACACCGACCTCAAAATTTTACGAAAAGATAATACAGCGCCTACACTATTATCTAAAGAGTAGCTCAGTCAGTTACTTCTAGTAGCTAAATAGTACGCTCTGGGACTGACATGCAGGAGGACCC
>CAJNRD030001122.1:12415093-12450677 GCA_905319865.3 Cotesia congregata
TGCGAATGAAATAATAGGAACTTAAAAAAAAATTTAATTTCACATAAATTATTAGTTTTGTCAAGTTCATAAATTGTTAGGCGGGCCCTCCAGCAATATATAGTTCCATATACTAAACAAAAATAATTCCATCAAAATTTGAACTTTTAATTCTGATTCTACCTCTATCATTTTTTTAATTTTAAAGGAATTACAAATTCTAAAACAACGAATAATTTTAACAATATCATAGAATCATTTTTGCGATTTCATGTATATGTAGAGAATTTTATAAATCTATAGATAGATACCATTGTTACTTATATATTGATAATTAATAATTAATAAATTAGATGGAAAATTTTGTTCACTACGAACCGATTATGTATGCGATTTGCATTACTTGTAGTTACAACAAACTATGCACTTCAATTAAGTCTCTTAGGTAAACGGGTAGTGAATTAGTCTTTCAAGCGTCAGGTCCACGGTTCGAGTCCCACCCGCGCTGTTTTTTTTTTTTTCTATGGAACTAATTATTTATAATGATACTTAATTCTATATAATTATTTATGGCCATTTTTCATATTTAATTATATAATATATAATTATATATAATTTTTTTTACCCGGGCGGGTATATAGTCTGATACACTTATATCAAGGCATATATAGTCTGATATGGCCAATTTCCATATCAGGCCTGATATAGTCTGATCAGAAAATTTTTTCACGGGTACGATCTTCAGCATTTCAGAATGATACAAATTAAATTAAAAAAAATTAGAAAAACGGTTCACCCTAAAGGCCATCCGTGCAACTTCCCGCTAATTCCATTCCTGGACGCTTAAAATTGTACCTATGACATTTTTGAGATTTTTGAGCTCAAAATATAATTTATGTGATATTTTGAGCTCGCTGAGTTCGAAGAAATAATATTTCTATGGGGAAGAGGTCGATTACCTACAGACCAATGAGTTAGATTACCGGTGACTTAGATTCCGATTACCTAGATTTCCATAACCCAGAATCCGATTACCCAAATTATCAATGATGTAGAATTCCTATGGGGTAGATTACCGATTACCTAGAATCCCGATTACTTAGAATCCGATTGTCTAGAAATTTGATTGGATATAATTCCTATTACACTGAAATCCGATTGCCTATAATTCTGATAATTTACAATTCCTATCGCATAGATTTCTTATACCTTGACAGAAAAAAGTTAATCTGGATAGATGGCGCCATATGTAACAAAACTTTCATTTCATTATAAAATTTAAAATTATTTTTATTTAGCGACAATATAATCAGATATGTTCATTTTATATTAATAACGGGAAATATTAATTTAAATAATTCGTTTCTTTATTTTCCTTTTTAAACAATTATATTTTAATAAGATTGTCGAATAAGTAATCAATTAAAATAAAAATGAGCTTTAAACGACGATTTTAAGTGGACCTCTAATCATGGACTTAGCGCTATGCGACGACTGCTGCTGTCATACATGAATGTTTCAGAATGCGGCTTTTGAAAACACGAGGCTTCAATATTTTTTTTAATATCTGTTAGGGATTGTAAGTTATCAGAATTATAGGCAATCGGATTTCAGTGTAATCGGAATTATATCCAATCAAATTTCTAGGCAATCGGATTCTAAGTAATCGGGATTCTAGGTAATCGGTAATCTACCCCATAGGAATTCTACGTCATTGATAATTTGGGTAATCGGATTCTGGGTTATGGAAATCTAGGTAATCGGAATCTAAGTCACCGGTAATCTAACTCATTGGTCTGTAGGTAATCGACCTCTTCCCTAAGACAGGTAGGAGAGTAAAGCGCCAAATTTTAAAAGTATGTACGAATGAGTGTGAATATTGTAAAGAGTATGCTAGAGTGAGAGCGACATGAATTTAGAGCGATCAGAAAAACCCGAAGATTTCACGGAGCCATCGACGACCGGTAAGACATCTGGACGACGACGTTAGAATGAGGCAAATTCAAATCGGCCAATGACGACAGCGTTTGAGCAATTTCAGTCGAGCAAGGCGCCATCTGCATCCTGAAATCTGAACCGAGCGGCACATCGACCAATCATCGATCGCAACGGAATACTGGACGCATCCCGCAATACAACGGCCGGCTAGAAGAAGCTGTAAGCTGATTGGATGCGAGTTTTTGGTACCAACGGAAAAGAAAAGAGCACGTGTTGCCTAGGAGGCAGCCATATTGAAAATCAATTCTGATCTGGACGCCGTACCTGTTGGTGGAACAAATTTTGATACGCGTATAAAATTACAGTGAAACGTAATTACAATTCGTTTTGTTAAAATAAAATTTTACCAATCGTAATTTGTGGCCTCGTTGCGGATTTTTTTACGACCGCTCACGTTTTGTGTGAAATTGCCGAGTGCCAGTTATTTTTTTTTGCCAACAAGTGCACATGGGAGACGCCATCGCCGAGCAGTCGACGCCAGTCCGCCAGTCTTCCCGCCAATTAAGGGTGATTTTTGACGAGCCAACGCTGACCTCGAGGAGTTACTGCAGTCACAGGGTAAGTCTGAAAGCTGATTTTAAGACCCAGGGTGTCCTCACCGCGAGTGTGTAATTAAGAAAGTTACAATTCACCAGTATTTTTTTTTATTTTATTATTATTGGTGCAATAATTATTGTTCGATTTTAGTGTCGATTTCTTTTGTGTGAGATCAGTAAATTCCTAGCGGAATTATCACAGGGTGGGTGACGACACTCTCAGGCACGGTACCATTGGTTTGTGTGAACGTGTGTGTGTGTTCGTGACCTCACCACGTGAGAATTTATTACCGCGCTTAGATTAGTGGTATTTATTTTTGGTGTTATTGTATTGAACGTTTGGTAAATTTGGAGTTGTTACGACAACTAGCCCGACTGACGCGCCATCTCCGAGCGCGAGCCTAAATTACCTCGAGCTTCTTTAGTTACCCTCGACTTAATTGATTTACCGACCGTGCGTTGTTATCCGCCGCAACCCGCCGAAATTTTGAAATAGTTACATGTGTCAAATTTAATTTCGTTGATTATTTGAATATTTTTTTTTTGTTGTTTACGGCGATAATTAAATCTATCGTTAATTATGAGTAATTAACTTACTTAGGCGTTAATTTTATTTTGATTATTGAAACTTTTATTAAGATTTTTTTTTATTATTGTTACAAGTGATCAAATTGATGTGAATTAATTATTATTCCGTATTGCTAATTATTAATCACTTTGAGGGTAATTAACTGTTCATTCAGTCGCATTGATAATTATTAACCGTCAAGAATAATTAATTGTTTAAACATTAAGTATTATTACTTTCAATTGATTTTTTTTAATGAATTAAATTGTTTATTCACCGTGCAATTAGTTATTAACCAATTTGAGGTTAATTAATTATTTAAATTATCAAGTATTATTAAATTTCAATTAATTTTAAAATAAATTAAATTGTTATTTCGCCGTATTAATTTTAAGAGATATTAAATGGTTGACTGTGCCGTACAATTAGTTATAAACTAATGCGAGGATTTTGTGAGCCGATGACAGACCGAAGTTAATTATTTTTTTTTTTTTTCATTTCTTTTGCTTTACTCCGATTTCGATTATTTTAGCATCAATTAATTGATTATGTCACCGTAATAGTAATTATAGTATATTATGTTATATTATAGTATATTTCTAATTGCGAATTATCGACTGATCACAGCTATAATTTTTTTTTTGTTATTATTATTGTCGTTAATTTGACAAAAATTAAATCGTTATTATACGAACTTGGCGAAACCTTGAATTATATTGGCGACTACGAGAATAAATTGTTAACTGAGCATTCGATACCTAATTTTTTTTTGCTTCTTTCCTTCCCGAGATTACGTAGATTTAATACTTTTGCTTTCGCCGATTATTCTAATTTTTAAATCTCTTCGTCATCGACCTGCCGCCCGACGACGATCAACGACGACTTCGAACCTTGGAACGGTAAGTTCCTGGCGCCCAACTACCTTCGAAACCCAGGTAAGCCAATTTAGGTGGTGCTCTCCGGCCCTGTCGACGCCAGTGCCGGTGAAAAGACCATTATAGGTTCTGTAACTTGACTATAGCGTTGATTATTGTTAGCTGCATCGTTCTAGTAATTTTATGTTGATTTGAGATCAAGTTTGTTAATTAAATTTACGGTTTATTGAATAAATACGGATTTTGTTCGAATGATAAATTTTTAGTGTTGCGTATAAAATTATTACAATTATGGATCCTCTCTACCCGAACCACCTCCTCTCTCCACAAACCAGCACACTAAGCGACCCCGGGGTATTCCGTCGTCTTTCCAGTTTTTCGTTCTTTGGTCTTTATTTTACGTTAAGTTTCTGTGTTTCCGATTAAGTTTACGTTTTGGCTAGTTTTGATAATTCCTAGCGAATAAAAATTATCTAATTCCGTTTAAGTTTAAGTTTGAGTTCTAATTTCGTTTCAGTTTCAGTTTAACCCTTTAACGCCGAACTTGGACTAAGTGAGCCGCGTGTCACTGGAGTGGGGAGCGTGTAAAGTAAATGTAGAAGGGGGCGTTTCACCAAGAGTGGGGGAAACGCCCATTAGGCTCAAAGGGTTAAGTTTGGGCTAGTTTGAGAATTCCTAGCGAGGAAAAATTCTTTGAGATCCGTGTTCACTGGTTTGGTAATTCCAGTGATTAAAAATTACCTGGCGTCCTAATTTTATTGAGACCAGAGACCAAGAATCGGAAAGAAGACGAAGTATAACCCAGATTTTATTTTTAAAATTAAGTTTAGTCAAGTTCCCGTATACCCTCCTGGAAAATTTGGTTATAGTATATATAATTATATATGCTTATATATAATTAACGTATATAAAAATTTTTTCTTCGAAAAAAAATTTTTTTTGGTAATCAAAAAGTGTAAAATGATGTTTATAATTACGTTTAAATAATTCTAAAATACAAAATTTGTTACATTTCCTATGAGATGTTTTGGTCTGCTCTGCTACTACCTAATAGTAAAATCATTATTTATTTTATTATTTAAATAAGTGTTATATTATAATGAGATTCGATAAAATAAATAAATTATGAATTATGACTATCCAAATATATTATAAAATCAATTTTTATATTATATTTATGATGAACTCATAATACGTTATGTAGATCACAGAATCATCATCATCTAAGACAGCAGCACAGCAGATAGAAACTCCAAGACGCACCAAAATTAGGCAGCATTGAGCAGGGTTAATAGTTGGATGGATGACTGCTGGTGTTATAACCGTCAAATTATATCTAGAAAATTTTTTTTGCATTTTAATTGGTTACTGAGAATTGCCTAGGACCATATTATTCTTCTTATTATTATTATTTCTTTATTCTTCGACCATGAAGTCAAGACTTCTTGCGGCCGTCCATACAAAAATAATACATAGTATATCATTTTATGAAAACAGTCCGAAGAAAAATAGATGTAATAATTAAAGATAGAAAGTGTACATATGTTATTAAAGTCCAAATTATATTTGAACAGTTCAATCAACACAAATGTAAATGTAAATGTAAATCACTCAACCTCATTGCATTTAACAAAAACTCAAGTAATAATGCAATATGAAACAATATGATAATGAGGAAAATAAAATGTCAGACTCTTAGTCAAATATATATATAAATATAAACATAAATAAACTCAGATCGATATTAAGTATAAATTGCACAGTAGCTTATGATCTATCCACACTCAAAAAGTACTCGTAGGTTAGTCTGCGAAATTCCACAAACGTTAGCGCCGACGTACATTGCACTGGTAGTCCATTCCAAACTCTGATCACCGAAACAATAATCGATTTATCATATTTCGTCGTGCGACAGCTAGGTAAAGCTAAATAGTCCTGTCGAACATCACCTCTACGAAACCGTGGCTCTAAAGCACGCAGGTTCTGCTGGATTAACGGTTTTTGATGCAGATAAAAAGCTTTATAAATCAGGCACGACAGAAAGAACTCACGCCTGGACTTAAGTGATAGCCAGCGCAGATCCCTGTAATAAGGCATTACATGTTCGAACCGTGAGATCTTGAAGATGAAGCGAACACAGGCATTCATTTGTAACGGGTGCTTTATTTCCCGTACGATTGGCCCTATTATTTAAATTTAATAAACAACAAAATAGCAACAAATGATCTTAAAGTTAAATAGGGCGCCACCAGGATTATTTTCTCGGTTCCTGGAACCAGATGCCAGAGCTGAGCTTCTTATTCTACAGGGAGAGAGAGAGAGAAAGGTGGTCTGAAATAAATATATTTTTATTAACAAATAACCGGTTTTTATTCAACAATAAAATTTAACAATTTTGCTGACAAAACAGCTCACTTATAAACTAACAACTTATTATCTAGCGACGCGGAGAATTTACTGCGAAATAACGATATTTACAAACGACCCTTTTTTTTCACGAATGATGCGATGACTAGCTGGGATGTTCTAACTGACGGTCTCCCACAACCTGATTACGACTAGTTGGGCTTTTTCAGAACAAACGGTCTCCCACACCTGACTAATACTAATTGGGCTTTTTCAGAACTAACGGTTTCCCACACCTGCCTAAAACTAAACTTAATCCTGCAGTACCCTCACTTGAGCGTCTATACTGCAGTTTCTAATCTTATCACCGCGGTACCCCACTTGGTGTCTATACCACGGCTACTACCTTACTACCGTTGTACCCCACTTGGCGTCTATACAACGGCTTCTAACTACGTCGCGTTGTCCACTTGGCACACACACGCTCTAACTAAGACTGTCTCTGTCTCACACCTCTACACCACACTATCTCCACACACATAACCCACGCGTCTTCACACACACACACTGATTCTACTTTACTCTTTTATTTCCGGATTTACTAATTTAACTCCGAAAATTTACAACGTTAATATGTTATTAAAATTTACCAGTCATTAGCTTACAATAATAAAAACTCTATACTTTATCTTCACAAATTAAACAAATTTACTTCTTAAAATTCCGGCTTAAACCGACGCCACTTTTCCCTCCATTTTTAACACGGGCTTATTTCTGCGCATTAACAATTTCTTAGAATACTCTTTTGTATTTTTAACTAAATTTTTCTCGGATTTAATCCACACGAATAATTAGATTTACAATTTATTTTTACCGGAATAATGATGCTAATAAATTATTAGTATGAATTCGATATAAGACTCCCCTGGCAAAAATTGGCCATTAGACTAGATAATAAATTATAGTTTTACTTAATGTAAAAAATTACGTGCCTCAATTTTCCTGCGGGTGTATCAGTCTTATCTGCGTCGAAATTTAATGAATTAACTCTCAATAATTAATAACACGAGGAATAATAAATTCTTAGTAATTGAGAGTGACGATTGGATTAAAGATAAATTCACCTCGGTGAAAAAGTAATTTCAAAAAATTATCCGATGTCTTAAATTTCGAAAATGCGTCGCAGTTTTCTCAACAATCAATTCCAGTAATTAAAATTTATTCCGAATAAATTAAATAATTTTCCATAAATAATAAATAAAATAAAAAAGTTAATTAAGTGGTAATTCAATCGTTAAATTTTGTCCAAGTATTTATTTTGTAAATTTTACTGCGTCACAAATTCTTATGAAATGTGCGCTCAAAATGGACGTCGTTACTGCGTAGTTAACTTGACCTCGGGTACCGAGAGACGCTTGACTGGTCGTGAGCTATGACCCAAGGCTCAACACTACCAAAGTCCAATACCTGGCGTCAATTGGTTTGAAGGAACTCTTTGGTTGCTAATGGCTTCCTTCTTGGACTCCTCGATGTTACTTGTTTCAACACTACACCACTTCTCCCGACACAACGCACTGCTCAGCTATTTAATGGCTCCCCGAAATACCCCCTCCTACTCTCTTTCTAGGGCCGAAGATCGATGCGCCAAAATGCTAGTCGACAAAGTTATCGATCTCTGGCGACTTATCGATTAAGGGTAATTTACCCTGTTACACATTTTACGCTGAAGTCTGATGTTTCTTTGTCCAGAGATGTCAGTAAACGCTGCCGCGCAATAATCAAAAGTCGGAAAAATTAGCGTAGTGACTAGCTTCTTTCTCACTGGCAAATCAAATACATTACTATGCATTTTCAGCTGTGCCAGCGTCCTCATACTCTTCTTGCATATTTCGGCAACTTGTGGTGACCAGTTCAGGTTATCATCAAGTAGCACACCCAGGTACTTCACTGAATTACAGAATTCAACCAATTCATCGTTAACCCGAATTGCTGATACCTGAACATTACGGAAATCAGATAACTTCTGCGCCGTACCAAAGATCATTGCCTTCGTTTTACCAGCATTCAGTTTCAATCCATTGTATCTGCTCCATTTAGAAATCACGGCAATTTCATTATTTAAAGTACCCACACATTGTTCAATATCACAGAGCTTACAGTTCAAATAGATAACCAAATTATCCGCATAGAACAGATGCTTACAGCATTTCAGAAGACCACCAAGATCAGCAACGTAAATCGAGTATAACAGTGGGCCAAGAACACTACCCTGCGGGACCCCACTCACAGTACTATTCCATGTAGAAATTCGAACACTGTCTACACGTACTGCTTGCGATCGACCCTTCAAGTATGAGACTACCCAGCTAACTGCTGTTTCATTAAAACCCAACGCTCTTAACTTGTAAATCAGTATATCAAACACAACCGAGTCGAATGCTTTACTAAAGTCAAAGAACACTGCAACGTGACCATCGAACAGTCCATACTTGCGAGAACATCATCAGTTAGCTTTAAAATAGCATCCTGAGTGTTGAGTCAAGGTCGAAAGGCTGTCTGATACTTATCCTCGAGATCATGTATGGCCAAGTAGCTTGCAATTTGGTCATGAACACATCTTTCGAGAGCTTTAGATAGGGTACAAAGTAGCGAGATTGGTCTGTAATCTGAAAAGCTTTCTGGGCTACGTACTTTTGGCAGAGGCAGAACATAAGATTTCCTCCAGGCTGACGGAAAATCACCAGTTGAGAGAGAAAGGTTGAATAGCTCCGTGATAATGCACAAGAAATAAGGCAATAATATTTTGTACACCTTTATCTCAAATCCATCAGGTCCCTTCGAATTGGTGGTCAGTCTCATTTTGCCTTCTTTACTGTTTCACAGTCAAGACGATTGAATATAAAAACACTCCTGCTGATCAGTACACATTTATCAAGATAATCATAATTAATTTGCTCATTCATCACTCCAGCAACTGTAACAAAATAGTCGTTTAATCCACTTAGATCCAGATCAACACTTATATTAGACTCAGAACACTTAATTAGTCCCAATTTGCGAAAAGAATTCCACAAAGATTTAGCATCTTTACAGTTATGAAATTGTTGATTAAAGTACTGTTTCTTTGCATCGGCAATTCTACATTTAATCACTTTTCTCATGTTGACATATTCAGTGAACGCAAATCCAGATCTTTTGTAAATCCTGTACAGTTTTGATCGTCGTCGCTGTAGAGTCCTGATGTCCTGGTTGATCCACGGTGCTGGCTGGTCCCGAATACTAATTTCTTTAAGCGGAGCAACTGTATCTATGACATGAGCAATGTGACGATGCAAACCCGCATTCATATGATCAACTGTGTCAGAGCTATCTATGTCCGAAAGATCTAATCGCTGGAAAGCAGCATGGAGGCGTTCATCATCTACCCGAGCCCAGTTCCTGCACCAAATTTTCTTTTTACCCAACAAGGGCATGCTGTAGTCATACTGAAGCCAGATGAGATCGTGATCTGCCGGAAAAGACTCTGATGACTGACCCGCGGAAAGAACATGATCAGCATCATAAACCATGCAATGATCTATCCACGTATGACAAGTAGCCGTATGATGAGTTGCCTTAAAATTGATAAGTTGAAGTCCTAAGCCACCATAAAATTCCATCAGGCTATCCGCCTTCGGGCAGATAACATCCATGTTGATGTTGAAATCTCCAACTAGTACAGCATGAGAATAGTGCATCATAACATTTTCTACGTTGGTTAGTGATTGAGTTTGCTGATTATGAGAATTTTGATTAGTAGGTAGTTGTCGTTGATGAGGAGAGTTATGCTGTTCACGTTGATCATGATGTTCATTCTGAGTCGTGATATGTCCTTGATGACTAGTTATTGAATACGATGATGATGTAGCGTGATTTGTCGATGAATTAGACACATGGGATTCCGACCTGTTGTAATTGGTAGATGAATTCGATACAGAGGAGTACAGTGATCTTCTCTGTTGAATCTCTAATTTATTTTGTTGGGATTGTTGAATGTTATTAGAATGGAGTAATAACTGTTGCTGCTGCGAAGATGGTGACGATAATGAATCAGGAGTTACTGTTAATAAATCAGAGAGAACATGTCATAATAATTTTCTTTTAGTGATTTTTCAATACACATTACTCTTACCAACATATTGATAGAAGAGATCTATAGGACAGTAAGTGGATGAATCTTCATGTGCATTGATGTTTGACGGAGTTACAACAGATAATATTGGTGGCGTATAAATTGATGGCTGATAAGGAGGAGGATTGATATGAGTTGAAGATATATAATCAGAAGAAATGGAATAAGTTGTGTCAACATAATCATCTTGAATTTCATTTGTTCGAGGTGAATATGAAGAACTTGGACTGCAATGGTCATTTACTTCACGAGAGATCGTATTACTTGAGGAGTGGGTAGTATTCACATGATTATCAGAAATAGTATTCATTTTTTGATCTGAATTCAAAATTAAATGAGATGCTTCCTTATCAGACAAAACGTAGTTTACTGATACAATACATTGTGGTCGAGAACTTCGTGAATTATTCACAATTGTTACATATGACTGCATCCAAATCCATCCACCATATTTTGTTAAGAACCGATAATACTTCGTCGTTACTTGTGTTTTCATAAGTACTGTGAACAAAATAAAAAAAATATCGTAAATTAAACATTTATCCACGTGCTATTGTGCTAGAATATTATTGTGAAAAAAATCACAAAAATTATAAATGTAAAAATGATAAGCTTGTATAATTGAAATAAATCGATCAAGTTGTAAACTTTATAGTTATGGTCTTTAGCAAACTCTGTAGAATATCACTATATTCATAAAAATATGTAAGAAAATACAGTAAGCATAAACTTTCCAATCGCGCGTTAATATATTTTGTTATGATAACGTTGCTTGGGTAGTTTTGACGGTTCAATTGAGCTCAACAATTTATTACTAACATTAAATATATTTTTGGTAATTATTGGTAAATTTATTAGAACAAGTTTAATACTTTAAATAATGAATAATGATTAAATGGTCTAATACTTACATACTTGATGTGATTCGCGTAAATGCCAAATATCGCAGCCATGAACATAATGGTAAAGTGTTTTTTCAATTAGGTCTTGAGGATCATATCCGGTAAGTTCCCTGACACTGAAAAAGAAGTAACAGTTACAAATACTTATATTATAGATGATATGCCTAAATGGTCAATAATTCTAAAGTAAAAGAACTGTAAAAATTAGAAAAATGGCAGACCCTGAAGGCCATCCCTGCAACTTCCCGCTAATTCCATACCTAGGTGCTTAAAATAGCACTAATGATGTTTTTGAGCTCTCCGAGCTCATTCCATTATAATTTCATTAGAATATGTTGAGAATTCTTGATAAAATAACGCATACATAAGTAGGTTGTATTACACATTGCCTGAAAATGGTTCAATTGAACTCTTAACTTTGATACGATAACTAATAATTTTCAACAATTTTACGTTACACATGTCAAATTAGAGGTAATTTTGCGAGCTTCCACATGAATCTATTAAAAATAAGCTATCTTTTTTCTATGAAAAGTTATACATAAATGAAGTCACCGAAAACGTAATTTTTACTATTTTGATCATTTTGAAGAGCTACTATTTCTGAACTAATTCAAGGATTTCGCTTATTTTAAGGCTCATGCAAGCTAATTGTCTAAGGAATCTGTATACTAAGTTTAATTAGGATCTGTTGAAAATTCTCGATAGAATAACATTCATAAGTCGGTTTTACTACACATTGCCTGAAAATGATTCAATTGAACTCTTAACTTTGATAAAATAACTAAAAATGGTCAAAATGTCGATGTTTTGCACATCAAATTAGAGAATTTTTCAAAAAATAGCTATCTCTTTTCAATCAAAAGTTATACGTCAATGAAGTCACCGAAAATGTGATTTTCGCTATTTTGAAAATTTTAAATGGCCGCCATTTCTAAACTAATTGACGGATTTCGCTCATCTTCGAACTCATTCAAGGTAATTATCCAAAGAATATGTGTACTAAGTTTCATCTAAATCCGTTGAGAATTGTAAATGCTATCGTGTCCACAAGCCGCGTTATATTACATATATATATATATATATATATATATAAACTTTTGAACCAATGCTAATTTTGAGCCTTACTCGACTCAATAAGAGATAAAATGACAAAATTCCGTGTGAATTCCGACACAAGGGCCAATGCAATAGATAGGTTTCTACGATATCTACCTAAAAAACTATCTTCCTTCAAGAAAAATATTCTCGATCCAAGAAAATTATTTTGAAGAGAACTAGTTGTCTTACTTCAAGAAATTCTTGTCTTGAATTCATGTTTCTTGGATTGAGAGGTCTAATCACTCCGATCGATAACATTTTTACTTGGTTCAAGACTATATTATCTTCGATCCATACAAGTAAATTCTTTATACAAAAACGATTCTCTTCAATAAAGAATAATTTTATTTCAATTTAAGAATTACACCGGCCGACAAAAAAAGAGTAATCTGTACTTTTGACTGGACCTACTTATCTTTACGTATTTTAAAGCGCTGAATCCGAATCTGAAAATAGCAAAAAATTGCAGTTATTGTGAAACGGGATGACGTTTGATCGTTGGTCGCCCCTTTTATTTATTAAGGGCGCCACTGGATTTTTAGACTTAGTATCCAGAACTGGACCAGAACATGGAGTAATATATCAGGGTCGTGAGAGATTGCTCAAAGGAACCAAAACTTAGACATAGAAATTCGTTTTACAAAATTATTTATTTATCCAATCCTTTTTACAATTGAGATAATGGCCAATATAACAATTAATAAAATTTCATAGAATAAAACACACACCCCATTCTCATACAGTATATTTCGCGCTGTCCCCTGGACCCTCACGCTACTATACCTTAGTTCACGTGGTCTCCCGGACTCTCACGTCACTGCCCTGGACCCTCACGTCACTGCACATGCTGTCCACACAGCGCACGCTGTCTCCCAAACCTCACGTTACTCTAAGAGATCTAGCCCGAAGCCAGAGGAGTATACCATGAAACCGTGGTAGCCCCTTTACGCACACACACCCACACTATTTTCCATTAACAATATTAACAATAAATTCCACTTATAAATAAATTTTCCAATATTGTTTCCTAATTAACATTTCTTAATTTCTAATTACCATTTTCCTAAATACTAAATTACTGTCGTGTTCTTAATATTACAACAATAATTATATATTACAAGAGACCTCGTATCTTGAATTAATCTACTTGTTATATCCGAGAATTTACAAATAAATTTTTAATCCATAAATTTTAGTCCACGTTAATTAATTATTTTCGCCAATTGAGTAAATCTCACATTGTCTAACTTATTCTTATTTAATCCAAATTATTTATCTAATCCAAATTATCCATTTGAAAGCGGTAAATTTTACTAAATTTTATTTTCTTCGTAAACGTGAAATTTTTACAAAAGTAATTTCATTCTAAGCCGAGAGATTTAGTCTTGACCTTGAGAGGTTTTATTAGACGATTTTAATACACGAAGGCGTGCAAACGGGCCTGAAATCGTCGTTATCAAACGACCGTTTGGACAGCGGGGTGGACCCCATGGCTCTGCTGTCTAGAAATGCTACAGGAAGAACAAAAACAGCTCAGATGGGAAAGAAAGGACAGCCGAGCAACGTTTCTATGAAGAGTGGAGGAGGACCTATTGCTTCCGTCAATACTCATGCTTACCGAGAACGGATCAACTCTCTACCGACCGTCACCAGCCAACAATAGCCAATGGAACGGCTCGGTAGCAAGATCGAAGAGTTAGCTGATTTCATCAAGGACAAAAGAAATCTCCATCATGAAATCAGAAAATTGGTTACGTCCATTGCCATGGCATATAGGCTGACCAACAAATCACCAACGACGTCGGCGACAACCACTCAAACATCTCCGTGGATGACCACAAAACCACAGCCACTTTTGGTCACTCTTGAGAAACCACCACAGCAAGGTAAGGAGAACAACAAGAAGAGGCTGCTGTCCACGCCCAGCCCTTTTTCAGCAATTGACAAGCCAGCACAAAAAAATACAGCTCAGGACAATACCTGGACCAAAGTGACTCAGCAAAAAAAAAGGAAACAGAACAGGAGCCAGCGGCACAATCTACACAAGTCCAAAACCAGCCAAGTAAGGGTGGCTCTAAAAAACCGAGGAGGAAGAAGACAAAAACAAAGACTGTGCTTGTCCAACCAGCTGAAGGGCGAACGTACGCCGATCTCTTCAAGGAAATCAAAGCCAAGGTTAACCCGACAGAGACTGGAGTAGACATAAAGTCTATCAAAGAAACAAAGCGCTAGGGCGTTCTTCTAGAAATGGGTCGCAAGACTAAAGACACTGCTGCTTTTACGGCTGCGATAAAAACAGCAACCGCTAACATCGGTACAGTTAGAACGCTCACACCAAAAACAACGATCGAGATCCTTGACTTGGATGGAATCTCTACAGTCAACGCTCTCTGTATTTGATTCGACCGTACAGGACCATTCTCTGTACTTGACTCGTCTTTGTCCATAAGAGCTGTGTAAAATCGTCAAATACAGGGGAAAAATGTGGTCAAATACGGAGAGCGGTCAAATACAGAGAGGTCCAATACAGAAAGCGTCGACTGTACCGAGAGCGACGTCCGTGAAGCACTCAAACGTGACTTCACCGACAGCCTGGAGATAAAACGTGTGAATTTGACAAAACCTACACCACGAGGCAATCGAGCAGCCTTCTGCAAGATAGACGAGGCTAGTGCGATCAAGATCCTTGACAAGGCCAGCTAGTCTTTGAAGAGAAGATCAGCGTTTGCTTTATCTGCGGGCAATATCTAAACCTCTAAGATAGAGCATAGTTCGCAGACGAAACTGACACGGCAGCAATTTGGATTGTAAACACAAAGAACGTTATCGCCAACAACAGCGGAAGTGGAGCAGGTTTTGTCTGGATTCAAACCCCCACAACCTACTTCATGAGCGTCTATCTCGCACCAAACGAAGGGATTAGTGTGTTTCGACAGAAACTGGCAAATATAGAAGATGCGATTACTAAGTTCGACGGCGAAGTCGTCGTAGCTTGTGACTTCAACGATAAATCGGCTGAATGGGGCGCTGCTTTCTCCGACACCAGAGGTAACGAGGTCGCAGACATCGCGGCTAGACTCGACCTCATAGTGCTGAATACCGGGAGCAACACGACCTTTAGAAGACCGTGGTACCAAGAATCCATCCTCAACATTTCGTTGGCGACTCCAAGGACTGGCAACATCATCGAAGACTGGTCTGTATCCGAAGAATACAGTGGCAGTGATCACCAGTTTGTGACATTCAACGTTGGACTGGCTTCTTCTCCGGTTTCACAACGCGACCTTTCTAAACGGAAGTGGAACGCCAGGAAGCTTGATGTGGAGGCACTGCGAAAGTCACTCACACGAAGTTGGTCTACTCTGCAAAACAACCTAGGTTTAGATCTAGGCTTAAGTTATGAGCTGATTCCAAACACTCGCAGCAGCAATGAAAAAACAGTACTAAATACGATGAAAGAAATTGCTGCCTCATGTGACGCCTGTATACCGTGGCTGAAAAACCGGGATTTTCATAGGCCGGCGTACTGGTGGTCACCAGACATAGCAGAACTTCGAAAAAAATGCCACGAGCTACGTCGGCTAGCAACGAGAGCTGCAAAATGCTTCCCTAATCAAGATCTACATTCGAGCGAGTACAAGCAGGCCAAAAAGAACCTAAACCGGGCTATCAAAGCAAGCAAAGCGAAATTGTGGCAAGAGATCTGTAACGACCTTGACAAAGACATCTGGTGTAAAGCCTACCAAATTGTCGTCATACGATTTGGAAAGACTTCACCAGAAGCGCCGAAACCACCTGCTTTAATGAGCAGCATCGTAGCGGAGCTGTTTCCCAAACATCCACCATGGGAAAGAAGACATCATATGAAAAACAGCGTAACACCTTTCACAACCAGGGAACTACAGGACGAGCGCGCGCGCGCGCGCGCATGTGTGTGTGTGTGTGTGTTTGGTTTTTTTTTTTTTTAGGGGGGGAATCCTTTTTACGGATTCTAGGCATAGTTGTTGGCCTGGATATGTGGCGACTCGACGCAGCGTCATACTAAAACTCGACGCTAACGCCCCTACCCACTAAACCCTAAACCCCTTTCCTCTTTCCTCTAATCCCTCATGGAAACCGCCGTCAGGCATTACTTCGTGAGGGGAGGATCTAGCTACTGCTCTTCCTTCTGGTGGCTAAGGTGTTAACTACCTTCCTTCTATCTTCTGCTATTTGCTCTTCTTCTTTCAGTGGAACGCAAGTCTTTAAGGACTTCTGTTGCTCAGATTTTAAATAAATTGCGCTTTGCTCTTCCTACTGTTAGAATCGCAAAAGCCTTTAATCCATCTGCGGTGGATCTTCCAGAAAAGCAGTACAGAGATATAAAGGTCAATATGTTGCGCTGGTTTTTTTGTAGGGCACTGATAATAAGTCCTCCTTGTTTAGTGAATAAACTCAAAGGTACAGCTGCTCAAGCGGAAATTTTTCTGCATGCAGTACAACCTGTTAAAGATTTATGTATCTCGCGTAAGCTGGCAGCACAGGAGTTGAAAAAGGCCACTGGGGAAGAGGTTGAAGAAGAAGAGATAGCTGAGCCACCGTCTAAGAGATCCAGATACGAAGTTTTGGAGGAAAAAATGCATGAAATGTTTAATACTCTGATGGCAAAGTTTGATGAGGTGAAAGAAGACCGTTGTGTTAGCGAAAGAGATTGGGATTTCAGTGAGGATGACGAGGAGTTAGAGGATGACCACGATTCGATTTCAGGAATTCATTCTACAGGTTCAGCATGGACTCCTCCAAAAATTGAAGAGTCACCGATTGAATCAGCTAATGACTTGGAGGCTTTGTCTATGGATCCACAGGTTAAAGAAAGAGAACCAGTAATTCCGCCACCATCAGCAGATATTAAAGTTCATGGAATCACTTGTCAGAAGTTAGGCTCATCAAGTTGGAATAAGATTCGATACAAAGAAGTGCAGAAAAAGCTTCATGCTTCTCCTGTGTTTGATACTCTGAAAGTTAATAGTCAGCTGGAAAGTGTAGTTAATAGATCGTACTACCAAATTTTATTGGAGCGTATGGACGAGTTAGCTGGAACTATCTCGCATGGCCTGCTGAAACAGAGGGAGTATCTTAAAGAAGGTTTGAAAACATTAGCTTCCAAACATCCCGAGGCTTACAACAGTATTAAAGAAGTCTTTGTGGGAAATTCACCTTTCAAGGAAGTTTCTGATGATTTGCTACAATTTACCTGTGCTAGAAGAGCGGAAGTTTTTGAAATGAGGAGGAAAGTTTTTAAGCCTAAGGACCAACATCATGCGGCTAAATTAGCAGAAATTCCTCCTTCGGAATCCTATTTATTCGATGAAGAACTTTTGTCGAAATTTTTGGATCAGCAGGGTGGTGTGAATAAGGTTTTCCCGATTTTCCGTCAGCCATTCAAAGAGAAACCTTTTTATAGAAACAGGAATAAGTTCCCCCAGAAGTCAGCTGGTCCAAGGGATGTTTCTTTAAAGAAACCTGCTCCCCAATCTACATCTAATTCCTCTTCCTCTAGTTATTCCTTTCGTAAGAACGCATCAAGAAACTCAAGGAGAGATTCGAGAGATTCAAGAGGAGATTCCAGACGAAGCAACTCTGATAGAAGATATCGTCGCTCCCAAAGGGCATGACGATGGGTTCCAAGCCGGTCAGTTGAGATTCTACATCCCCCAATGGCGCAAGTTAGGAGCTCCAGACTATGTTTTAGATCTAATCAAAGGTTACACAATTCCGTTCATCAAAAAACCTCTGGCGGTTCCTCTTTCCGAGAAAAACAAAAGAAAATTCAGCACAAAAGTATTACCTCAAATGTCAAAGGAGATAAGAGAGCTGTTGAGATTGGGAGTGTTAGAAAAGACCAGAAGCTCGACAGGGTTCATCTCCTCGATGTTCCTCATCCCGAAGCCAGGTGGTTCAATGCGTCAAATTTTCAACCTTTGTCAGTTAAACCAGTATCTATGCCCAAAGAAATTTCGTTTGACAAACCAGCAGAAAGTTCCAAAATTTCTTCAGAAGGACGATTACATGGTGAAGTTGGACTTCTCCCAAGCCTATTTTCACATTCCAATAAGACCAAGACATCGAAGGTACCTTTGTGTGTCTTACAAAGGCCGAGTGTACAACTTCACGTGTCTTCCTTTCGGCTTAGCAACAGCTCCTCTCACCTTTTCCAGAATAAGCAACTGGCTTGCAAGTCTTTTTCGCCAGATGGGGATGAGAGTATTAGTTTATCTGGACGATTTTTTATTCGCCAATCAGAGGAAGGAGGTATTAATAACTCAAATCAATCAAGCAATTATTTTACTCCAAAAATTAGGTTGGACAATAAATTTCAAAAAGTCAATATTGGAGCCTACAAGAGAATTGGAGTTTCTTGGAATCAGCTGGAACACCCATTTGAACACAATGTGGTTACCGACAGACAAGAAAGATCGTATCCTCAAAATAATTCACCAAATAAAAAAGTCTCAGAAGTGGAACTGGGCGATGGCAGCATCTCTGTTGGGTCAACTGAATTTCGCATCGTTAGTAATTCCATTGGGTCGTCTGCTCTCTCGCAACTTACAAAGATCTTTCAGAAAACTTCCGGAAACAAGCCCGAAGAAATTGAAAGAAATTCCCCCGGAGGCTTGGGAGGATTGTGTTTGGTGGCAGGAGAACCTGGATCAGACCAGCCAGATCTTCCAAAGGGATCCGGAAGTCTTTCTGACATCGGATGCTTCAGATCAAGGTTGGGGATACCAGCTGGACGACAGGATGGAGTCAGGATTGTGGTCTCAGGGGCAGTTGAATTGGCATATAAATCGCAAGGAATTATTCACAGTATTGATAGCGATTCAGAAGTCCAGAAAATTCCTGAAGAACAAGACAGTCCACTTGCAGTCCGACAACAAGACAGTGGTGGCGTATATCCGGAAGCAAGGAGGAACGCGCTCACGGATTCTGCAGTGTCTAGTCAGACAGTTGTTAATGGAGACGCATCAGTCCAAGATTCAATTGATTCCATTTTTCCTACCAAGCCGATACAACTGTGTGGCGGACAGCCTTTCCAGGGGTCTTCCGCTTCCGGATTGGCATCTGAAAAGCAGTGCCACCAGGATGATCTTCGAGAAGTTCGGAACACCTCAGATCGATCTCTTTGCGTCAAGCAAGTCGAAGGTAGTCCAGAAATATGTTTCGATGGATGTCAGCGATTACAAGGCATTCTTCATAAATGCCTTCAGCAGGAACTGGTTAGTGGATCTAGCTTGGGTATTTCCTCCACCTCCTTTAATTCCCAAAGTTCTTCAACACCTGAACAAAGCGAAGGGCCTGTTTCTGGTTGTGACACCTCGGTGGGAGAAGACGTTTTGGAGAGCGGATTTGAAAAACAGGAGTATAGAAGCTCCTTTTGCTGTGTGGAACCTGGATCGTCATTTGGTCGATGTATCGACAGGTCTACCTCCCCAGAACGTGAAAGAGTTTTGTTTAGAGGTTTGGAAGATACGGGGTGGAGTAAGTTAACTGCTGGTCTAAGTGATCAAGATGTTAATCTGCTTTCTTCTGCTTGGCGAGATTCAACGTGGAAAACCTATACTTCAGCCTGGAGACAATGGATATTGTGGTGTAAGGACAATGGTGTGGTTCCTGACAGACCAGATCCTCAACAATTTGCGTCCTACCTTTCATGGTTGCTCAGGGTAAAGAAGCTGTCATATAAAACGATCTTGGTAAGAAAATCAGTAGTTGGTACCCTGGTAGATCCTGAAGGTGATGTAAAGCTTTGCTCTCATCCGGTGGTGAAGTCCATGTTGAAAGCCATTAGTCTTCCAGAAGTAAAATCTGTGGTTCCGCGCAAGGAGGTCTGGAATATCGAATCAGTTATTGACTGGTTGAAAATTAATCCTCCAAATAAGAGTAGCATTTTTGAACTTTCAAGACACACGGCTATTCTTCTGTTACTTGCTTCGGGACGAAGAGTCCATGATCTCACGCTCTTATCAATTGCTCCAGACAATTTTGTTTTAAAAAAGGACTCGATAATTTTTTGGCCAGTTTTCGGTTCCAAGACTGACTCAGCTAGTCATCGTCAATCAGGCTGGGAATTAAAGAAAATAAAGCAAGAGGTTTTCAACTTGGTTTATTGGGTTAACCAGCTTATTGAATTGTCAGCAAATAGGAGGAAAGCAGTTCCAGGCTTGATGAACTTGTTTATTTCGACTAGAGGAAAGGTTAAAGCAGCGTCCCGTACAATTATTGCAGGCTGGTTAAAAACAATTTTTTCGGCTTCCAATATCAAAACTACTCCAGGTTTTGTACGTTCTGCGGTTGCGTCTTATAATTTTGAAAAGAATGTTGATATTGATGAGATTTTAAAACGGGGTAATTGGTCTGGTCCTAAAAATTTTTCCAAGTATTATTGTAAGTTCGTTAAGAAACCGACTGCTAAGTCTAAAAATGTCCTTTTTTCTTCTTTCAATGCTCTTTGAAATTTTTAATTTTATTAAATTTTTGCTTTTATTGACTTAGTCAATAATTTATTGTGTTAGCTTTAATTGTACTTGTTAAGGCTAATAAAGTTCAAATGTTTGTTCAATTTATGGGTTCCCTTTTTTTTTTTTGCTATTTAAAGTTTACTATATTTAAAAAAAATAAAAAAAAAAAAAAAAGTTTTCAAAATGATATGACTAATTATAAAATTATGCATCGAGAGAAAAAAGAGCTCGAGTCAACGCGACTTGGCTCAGTTTCTTTACATGTTAGATTTTTATTAACAAAACAATATTGTCTGTAAAAATGTTAATTATTATTTAATATTTGATTTTCGAATTACGTTATTATTATTATTAATTTTTATTTATCAAGTTATTGTTACTAGTATTATTATTATTGATAAAATTTCTAATAATATATATTAGACACGATGTGACTTTGGTCAGATTGAAATTCATATAGGTTTTTTCATTATCTGATAGTCCATTGAAAAGTTACATTTGGGGTTGCGTTTTTTAGAGAACGCAATTTTATTTTTTTGATGTGTAGAGGGGTCAGTGTAAAGCTAAAACCAAGTTTGTGGGGTCGCCACCCTTGTCCCACGGCCGCCATCTTGAAAATAGGGGTAGAAACGATTTTTATGATATATCTCTTAAAATATTTATTTGATAAAAAAAATTTGTTAACATTTTTTGTTGTAAATTAAATTCTCTACAACTTTGGTCCAGTAACTTTTTATCGTAGAACTATAAATAAAAAAGTTATAAGCGAAAATCTTCAGAAATTCGAGAAAAAATTTTATATTTTTCGATATAACTTTTTTTTTTATCATTTTACGAAAAAATAATATCATACCATTTTTGTAGATCGTTTTTTGAGGGACAACTTTTGTTTGCATCATTTTTTCATTAAGTTAATAGCTAAGGTTTTACAGCGCTCCGAAGTGAGTACTATTGTTTAGTACTCTTAACTATACCTATATTATATGTGTGTACTAATAATACTAATAATATGTCATCAGTTATTGTTTTTTTTTTTTTTTATTTTGTTATTATAACTTTTTTAATTACAAATTTAGCAATATTATTAATAATTAATTATTGACTCTTTTCCCCACCACCCACGAGGTAGAGTCTAGAGGCGCGTTTTTTTTTACGTGGTATCCCCTATAGGCATAATCCACGGTAATTTTCTAAATTAGAACTACTTCGTCCTCAGTCGTTTCGATGGACCAGGCTGGGGCTCAGCATCTGATTGGCTTTCTGAATCAAATACCAGTGGGAAAACTGGAGAAGGAAGAGGTGTTAATGTTGGCGGTTCATCATCAAAGTCATTTTCATTAATTAATTCTGAGAGTTCCATTACGTTGCTGCAAGTCTCTCCAGAACAATGGAAGCACACTGCAGAACATTTCAGTCCTGCTTTTCGACATCCACACATCGCTCCACAGTTTCCTTTGCATTTGCAAAAGATCAATTTTAGAAGCTCCGGGGGTGCTGGAGGTTTAGAGTTCTGCACTGGCATCAATAATTTTCCACATTTTTTCCAGCCCCAGTCTTCAGGATCATTATAATTACCAAGCCACGACTGGACCTGATGGTAGACTCGGAAAGTATGAAAGCGAGCTGTGTCTTGTGTTGGAGGAAGTGAAGATAAGTTAAATGTACTTTTTGTCACTGCCTTGGCGAATTGTTTGTATCTTAGGCTGTCAAGAGAATTATCATCTTTATTACCACCATATAAAGAGATAAAAAAACGTTCACCAATTACAGTGAGCAAAGCAGGATCAACTCTCTTGTTGAGAAACAAAGCCGTTCCACTTGCAAACTCTAAATGTTTTTCCAGGGTTTTAACAAATTTCATTTTACCGATATTGTAAGGAGCTGAAGTTGTGTCACATCCGGAAAAAGCATGAAGAAACAGCAAGTTATTCGCAATGACATCTCCGTACATAAAACCTGACGCAGAATATAATTGTTCTGCTGTTCGTCCTTTTGATGGTTTTAAAAAAAATACATTTGCTTGTTTTCTGCCAAGTGCTGTGAGCAATATTAATATGTCAATATCTTCAGCTACAATAGTAACGGTATTAAATAATGGAGATGCAGCAAGAGCAGTGCTAACAATAAGAGCGTCTACGTCTGATTCTGCTTGGTCAACAGTGAAACCCATATCCGAGAATATAGTTTTAAGAAGTATAATAAAGTTTGATTTGTTCTTCTCATTACCAAGAAATTTCTCTTGAGATACTGTCGGTATGGTGTTCTTGTCAAATTTTACTTCTGTCGACTGGTGTTTTTTCGTGCGACGCAAACGTTCCCAAGACTTTGTTCCTGCGACATCAGGGTCGTCTGAGTAACCGTCAAACACAATGCTTGCAGAAAGCCCGAAGTGTTCTTGTACATATTTGACGTATTTTGTAGTTATATCCTTGAACGATGAATTTCGATCCCAAATTACTTTATGTAAAAGAAAACCACCGTCAATAACAAAATGACTGCTTGTGCTGATGTTAGAGGATCGTTCCACCGGTGTAAAAGTATTAAACAAAGATGACTTAGTACCTTTTCTCATGCCATCCTTCGCGAATAATGACAATGGGAAAGGTGCTAATTCATAACTTAAGTATTCTTTGACATCACCAACTGTTTCTCTTGAAATGCACATTCGTTGAAATAAGAGTAATGGATTAATGACGACACGAGTTTTATCAACTTCAATAGTACTTGTCATAGCGCTGAAAGGAAGAACCTTATTTTTTCGCTGAAATGATAGCCGTTGAAAATCAGATCCTATGATATTAGTAATCAAATCTTCTCCTATCTCAAAGGCACGTTGACAATTAACATCCTCTGAAGCAACTATACCGTTAGCAATGCAAATTAATTCAGAGCAATCTTGGGTAAAGACATGAGTTGCGAACCAATTATCTATTTTTTCGAGATCTTCGTTGTCACGTTTTATGCGTGAATCTCGGTAATCAATATGTTGTTCTGAAGTATCCATTGAAAGGTTGCAGTATTCTGTTACTTGTTCACAAACATCTTGTAGACGTATCATTCCAAGAGTCCACGATGCCAGCGTACTCTCAGTAATACCACGGCCGTGCGTTAATTCTCCAGATGATTTAAACATTTTCATAAGAGTCTGCTCAATAGTTTGATCAGACATGATCCCACTCCAAAATTTATCCGTTCGTCTAATAGTAAAATAGCCTAAGACTGTGAAAGAGTGAAATTCTTCAGGAGTCATTATTTTCTCAAGATTCAGCATATCTTGTAAATATAGATGACTCGACTTGGCATACAAGAAATGCCCACTTGAGTGGAAAATCGGGAGCATGTTTCTTATAGTCTTCAGATGTAAAGACCAATTTCCGGAGCGTTCTGCCTCTATGAAATGTTTCAGAAGAGTGACCAGTCTATAATATTGAACCCATAATTTTGCAGTTGGTCCTTTACTTTCCAGCATGTTCAAAGCCTCCTCAAATTTGGTAGTTATTTGTTGGAATACAGGATTATGTATTGCTTCAAAAATTCTCGTTCTATCAATATCAGTACTATTATCATCCAGAAAATCTCGTTCTTCTTCTGTAAATTCGATTAAATCCATAACTATTTTTGTTATTGATAAATGCACTAGCAAATGAGCACGTACAGCCCTACCATAAGCATGTCCAGACATTATGTGCTGTACACAGTTCTCAGCATAAATTAATTTGAAGATTTCTTCGAGTCCACTACCAGACATGATATATCCAATCGAACCTATGAACGACATGAGCAAATGGAACGCACCTAATCGAACTACGACCTTCGATAGATCGGTATTAGGATCAGCAGCAGCTGTAATGTCTCGAGCTTTCCAATATAGCGGTTGATCAAATGTCACAATGCATGTTTTTTGATTGGAAGCTTTACATTTTTCAATAGAAAATAAAAGAGATGTTAAAATTGTATCATAATCTGTTGGCGGAGCGTTTATAAATGGCAAGCATATAATTCTACTCCTTTCAAAAGGTTTTTCAGCAGTTGCTTCAATCATAAATCCATTCCATCCGCTGATATTCACAGTACATGACCATTTACCATACAGCCACATAAAATCACAAGGTGTAGGAATAATTTGTTTGGTCGATTGTGTGGCCCTTTCAAGTACTGAAACATTCATTTTACTGAGACCAACGGTTTTGCCTTTTGAGTAGGATGTAAGAGGAATTAATCCAAGCGTAGATTTAATTGAAGCTGGTATTTTTTTGGATACTCGTGGTAGACTGGTATCATTTTCGATACTGTTATAAGGTGTAACGCATTGAATACCACCCATTGCATGGAAAGTATTTTTACCATCAATTGTATTGCTATTAAAATCAGCATTGTCAAAAACAAACTGAAAAAAAGCATGAGGTAAGATATTACGCGCCGGACGAAAAGCACAAGATTCTTCGAATAATGAAATAGCATTATAGGATGCGGAGAATCCTAACGATGAGAGAACATCAATAAGATTACTGGAGCCATACTTTTTATACAAGAAAGATCCCGCCCTGGTGAGTATAAACACAAGCTGTGGAATTCATAATTTTCACTGTAGTGTCCAATCTATCATAAGATTAGCATGCATCCTCATATTACTTATTCTCTGGCCGTCCGCTTTTTACATGAGAAAAAAGTTAAAATCTAAAAATCTGGGTCGCTATAGTATGTGCTGATTATTTTTAATAATTTTAAATAGAAATCATCAAGATAATTAATAGTCATTTGTTAATACGTGTAATTAAGAGTGTTTACTACTATTATAAAACATCATAAAAATAAAAAATTGTCGGGTTTATAAAATAAAGTGGAACACAAGATCTTAGTTTAATCTGAATCTAAGTTTATTTAATCTTCTATTAAATATAAAACACTTCTAAACAATCTTAGCTATCAAATAAAATACGTATAATAAAGTTATTAATATTAATAAGGATGCTTGAGTTGTAACTAGTATCACACGAACAGTCAAGCGTCCAAGCAACAAGATGTGCTAGCCACAGCGAGCAAGCCAGAGAGTGAGTCGTACGCGCAGCTATCCTGCGCGTAGACCGACGCTATCTCCGTACAAATCAATATTGATTTAGTTGTCGCTTTGAGCGGCAAATATAAATATAAAGTATATTAAAGACTTAAATAATTAAGCAACTGAACAAGAAAATCTTGTACTCTTAACAAAAATCAAAATAAATTTGAAAAAAAATTTGCAACCTCAAAATACCGTTCTGCTAACGGTAAATACACACTCGGTGGTCTGGCTTGAGAACGGAACTTGGCGCCAAACTCTACCGAGTTTGTTGATCAATGTTATACATTTTGGTTTACAAAAATTTTTAACTTTTTGTTGAGAAGATTGAAAATTTTCAAATATCGGGAAGTTATTGGTCTTACCCCGTTTTTCGAAAATCGAGTTTTCATCAGATCTCGACGTTTTGAGGTCCTAGGAAGCTTCCCCGAATGAGCTCGGAGAGCTCAAAATCACACAAAAAGTATATTTTTGACCTCGAAGAGCTAAACATCGTAAAAAGTGCAATTTTAAACGCATAAGTATAAAATTGGCGGGAAGTTGCAAGAATGGCCATTTAGGGTCAACCGTTTTTCGAATTTTTTTAATCGCATAATTACTATTTTTTGAAAATTTCACCATTTTTTACAAGTTACTCCAATTTTGGAGGATCTACAAGCCAAATTAACTTAAGATTTGAATTCAAGTAATGCCAATACACAAGAAATATATTCGTTATAACTACAATTTTCACGATTTGCAGCCATTTTTGGTGGCTTTTTGTAATTTACTAAAAATTTTGACGCTTCACGTACCGAACGGCCCTAAAATTTAGGTTCAATGCATCGGAAATCGGAACGAACAACCCTAGGTGGGTCTAGACAAAGGTACAGATCAATTTCTTTTTGTGAACCGGTTTTATTTACCTTGTACAATTCCAATAACGAATCGATTGTTATCATTCTATCGTCAGTTTTATCCTCATCTTCACGTTCATAGTTAGAAAATTTTGAAAAAAAATTCTCAAAAACTTTTTTTTTTCCTCTATAATATGACTCTTGACAGAAGACTCTGGAAAAGTATGAATTGATTTTAATGCGGCTTCTAATTGAGCTTGGATGAGTTGATTCGATGGATTTTCCATTATTGCTTCCGGTGAAGCATTTCCGTTTTCAACTCTTTCTTCACTAAGACTAATGTCATTATCCTCGATCACATCTGCCAATTCTTCGTTACATGCAATGACTTCCTCTTGTAAGGATATGTCATTGGGGAATTCATCGAAAATCAATGGCATTTCTAAATTATTTAATTCTTCGAAATTAAATATTTCTTGATCTCGTGAAGTACCAAAATCGGCATCGAGCATACCTCGGTCAGAATCATTAATAATCCCAACATTAGAAGAGTCGATATTTTTCATGTCATCATCATCACTGTCAACAGCCTACAAACAAGGTATTTTATTTTTTACATCGAGAGAAAATTATAGCCGTCTAAAATAGTTAAATAACATCACCATTATTTAATTGAAATTCTTATACTTAAAATTATTTGTTACATTAAACTTCAAAACATAGCTACTTAAACTATGGTTAATTAAACATGGGCTTAATAGTAATCTGGATTATTTTAACTCAGAAAATAGAAACATTAATTCGAACAACCCAGATCGGGAATGAAACCCGAATGTATTGGTTACGTACCAAGGGCTGTTCCAGTTTCGTTACCTGACACACCGCCCGTAACGATCTTTCAGTTAACTAATTTTTAGATTAACACAATAACAGAAAAATATTTATTACAATATAGTCCATACAATAGTTACTTCAACTAATGTATAGTTTGAATAATTACAAAGAAAGGTCTGAGATCGTATATTACAACCCTAGGCCAGAAAGTTGGATTTCCTGGCGTATGGGATATGATGGCCGAGGCGTAGCCGAGGCCATCATATCCCATACGTCAGGGCATCTAACATTCTGGTCGTGGGTTGTATACTATTTTTCTTGCTCTCCACCCGAAAGTACGCAACTCCATGGAAGGGGTTTTGCAAAACCGAGGCAAAGCCGAGGTTTTGCCGGGTGCGAGGGGGGCGCCGCCCGACTTTTGCAAAGCCGAGGCTTTGCTAGTCGGGGCGGACAAAAAAAAAAGTAAAAATTAATAAATTAAAAAAAAAATAAATTATTCTAAAGTTTACTAACAACTGTTCTAATTTAGAGTGATAAAATGCACAGAACTTGGCACAAATACTTAAACTCGTTCTAATAATAGAATTTATTTTTTTGAGTTGATTAAAAATTAATTTTTAGTTAATAATCAACGGCTAAGAAAGATTGAAATTAAATGATTAGAAGCTTGTAGAGTACGTGCATCTATTATTTTATAAACATTGCTTGACTAGCTATCAAAATATAAAAGAAAGCAAATAAAGTCCTCAAAACTCTTATATTTTATTTTACATAAACTTTTTATATGAATCATTTATTTATTGTTATAGTATAAGGCTGACGCCCGAGGTTTTATATCCCTGTTGCAAATAATTATCGCAGAGACCGTATTTGCGCGTGGCTTGCCCATGGTGCTTAAAAATTTTTTCGTCCTATGGCAGACGTATGCGGGTTTTTATGTGCAGAGAATACTCAATTTATGAATAAATAGCGTACGATGCAATAATTCTCTAATCCTCTAAATAAAAATATATGAAAGTCTCGAAGCGAGTCAAAGGTACGCTTTGAAATTTAAAATGACGGTTGAAACGTAAGCTATTCGGCTGTATAGAGATTGGTGACGCGTGTATGACATTGTCCTCGACTGTATAAAGTTCTATACAGCTCAGAAGATACTGGTGCGTACGTGCATTGTTGACAGATTGAGTGTCGTCTGCGCGTACAAACCCCTATACGTCCGCCTAGGACGAAAAAAATTATGCATTGTGATTAAAAACCAGAACAAAAAATGATCAACCGTGATATTTTATATAATAAGACCTGCAAACGTATGATGAGGCCTGAAAGTAGATTTAACAATATCTGTTTATACATGAATAGTTCATGCCTGAAGTGCAAAATACCTTCAGAGCTGACGTGGCCCCTTTAGTCTGGTTGTTGCGACTAACGTAAATGCCCTATATTATTAAAACAATACAATCCATTTTTTTATACGCTTCAGTATTATCCGAAACTAAATCCTTTCCAAGATCATATTTCATTGTAATCAATTATACTGTGAAAAATGACATTATGAGGTGTGCACTTCTGAAATTTCCTGTAGCTGCAACTTGAAAATCATATGGCTGCCACATAATTTTTTGATGTTGCTATCACAGGAATGTATTATGTTGCAGCACCTAGATTTTTTTCCGTGTACAAGCGCGGTCTTCTAACCCTGTATAAATGAGCCCAAACTCAGTTTCAGGCAATTCGATTTCGACCGAGATACTGCTTAGTTAGTTCCGCGCCTAAAAAAGAAAACTTCCAGATTAAGCGTCAAACATGATTTTCTAAAATCAGTAGTCCATAGTTACAGCTTCAGTAAGAGTTAAGAGTATACTTGAGATATACTTTAGATATATGAGGGAGGGTTAAGATAGCTTAAATTGTAGAGCATCTGACGCGGAATCATGAAGATCTGGGTTCGATTCCCGGTTTGAGCTCCATATATTTTTCCGAGGTTGTAACCAAAATATGAACTAAAGAAAAGCTTACTGGTGACCAAAGTCAGCAAGGATTGATCGAACTTACTCTTTCTTACGTAACACTAGATATTATGTTCCGGCTTATGATCACTGTACACTACAACGCAATTTTTAACGTAGCTCTTCAATGGACAAAGTAACCACGTTCGGATATTCAAGATTTCTATTACTCAAGTTCCAACGACCATCACTCTCTTTTTACTCTTTGTATTCATGACACTATTGAACAGTCTTCCTCCCTTTTTTCAAGGGTTTAGCACGGTAATGAAGACGTGTGATGTGATACTGTCTCCGGAAGAGCTAAAGGTGAAAATTCTTGAATATAGTGAGCTTACGCAGGAAGAAAGTAACCGTCATATCAATGCAGTAGCTGCCCACCAAAAACAACCAAAAGCGGGGTGGGTTCCGAGGTGTTATGTATATAAGAAGAAGGCAAATAAAGCCAATCCTTGATCGAAAAAGTAACCAAAGCTCAAGGAAAATTCAATAATTTATCCAACAGTGATGATGGAGCCTACTGACATCACCGATATCACCTGGTCTAGACTCAGTATTTCATTCATCTATTCCATCGCCAGCAATGCTGCAGCTACCTCCCAACTGGTCTGAAAAGTCACTTGATGACAAGATGACAGCTATGATGGAACAATTCCTATCTACGAACATGTCAGTGAATAAGAAACTTGAAGATCTCAGTACGCAAATTACTGATCTCAAAAATTCACAAGCTGCTACTGTGGTTGACCTTTCGGAAGTTAAGGATAGTGTAAAAACAAATGCTGAGTCAATTTCAAAGTTGAACGCAGAAATTAAAAAATTAAAAGAAGATTGTAAAACTAATATGGATACAATGCATAATAATCTGGCAGATCTGAGCAAGCTCGTTACTCTTGAGAACAGAGCAACTTCATCTGCTTCATCTCTATCAGGAAGTACAACTGAGTTGGTGATCGCAGGTATTCCCAATTCGGTGGCTGATAATCTATCGCCTTCTGAAATTCAGTCTGCTGTTTTGAATGCTCTAGAGTTGCCGCATTTGGTCAGTGACGTTTTGAGTGTTCGCCAATTCCAAAATAAAAATAGGCCGAGACAAGATAAGGTTAACTATCATTCTTATCTTGTTGATTTGAAGTCTTCCCGAGTGCGTGATTTCATCATAAGTTCAAAACGCAAGTCAAAAAATCTTTTGGCTAAAACTGTGTTTCCAGATTATGTTGATCAAAACTTCAAAGGTGCTATATATGTCAATGAATTTTTACTGCCAGAGATACATAAATTGCTTTTACAAACTAAAGAGAAGGCCAAATCAAAGAAGTTTAAGTATGTTTGGGTGACAAGCGGACAGATTTTTGTGAAGAGAGATGACGGCTCTGAAATTCTTAAAATAAATTGTGTTCCTGATCTTACCAAACTTGATTAACGTTTAATTGATTTAACAAATAGCTCAATTGGTAATATTTCCTCATCATTAAATGTACTTAGTTTAAATATAAATAGCCTTGTTGGTCATACAGCTCAATTCTTAAATTTGATTAATGATACGAAACCTGACATTATTATCCTAGTTGAAACTTAGTTAAAACCTTCACATGATAACAGTATTTTTTCTCTAAATGGTTACAATGTCATTCGAAAAGATCGAACCGTACAACATGCAGACACTGGTCGTTACATCCAAGGAGGTGGAGTGGCTTGTCTCGTTCGTGATTCCTTAAAAGTCAAGGTTCTACATATTTCTACTTCTGATTATGTAAACCAGCCGGAGTATTTAATAGCTGATGTCACCTTACTATCTGGATCTCACCTTTTACTGTCCTGCATTTATAGAAGACCAAAAGGTCTTTTCTTAACCGAATTCTTTGATATATACGCTAAACTTGCTCCAAACTTTAATAACATCATCATAGCTGGTGATTTAAATTGTAATCTACTTGAAAATAGCTATACCGTTAATCATTTAAAAGATTTTATCACTGAATCATCACTGTATTGTGTGCCTTATGGGGCAACATTCCATAAAAATAACTGTGATTCATGGCTAGATGTGATTCTGTTAGACAATGAAAGTAAGTTAGTTTCTTACACCAAATCTGACTCTCCATTCATAGATGGTCATGATTATTTACTCTGCCAGTATTCTGTTGAAAAATATAAGCAAATTGATAAAAAAATTACATTTAGAAATTTAAGAAACTGTGATCATTTAGCTTTATCAAACTCTTTAATGAATTCATTAAAGGTTTATGATACGGTATTAGAGCATTCAGATCCAAATGAACTTTTAAATATTTTCACCACCGAAACTTTATCAACTTTAGATGCTTTTGCGCCAGTAATCACAAGAAAGATACAGCGAGATAGAAATCCTTGGTTTACAAAAGAGTTAAAAGTGAAGTGCAAAGAGCGTGATCAACTTTACAAGAAAGCTAGAAGAAATCAAGACCCTAACTTGCTTGCTCTTTACAAATTAAGAAGAAAAGAATTGAAAAACCAGTTGAATCATGCTCGTGAAGAATACTTGAAAAATGAACTGTCAAATCTACCACATGGCTCAGCTGTCTGGAGCAAACTAAAATATCTTGGACTTATAAAGTCAAATCCGTCGTCACCGCTAAATTTCTTTGATCCACTTGAGTTGAACGAATATTATGCTAATATAGTCAGGAGGCATCCACCATGTAGCACTGATTTTCTAAACTTGATGCATTCTAGAAAAGTTGATTGGTCATTTAATTGGTCTAAAATTGATATTGTAGATGTAACAAAAGCCCTACATCTTACTGTTTCAAAATCAAAAGGTAAGAGTCCTGATGAGTTAGATCTAAGATGGTTAAGAGATCATTTTCCGCAAATTTCACTCTTTCTCACTGCTTTATTCAACAGATCTCTTGACACTGGAATCTTTCCTGATATTTGGAAGATTATTTTTATAATACCCTTGAATAAAATAACACCACCTAGATCTGCCTCAGATACTCGTCCAGTTGCCAATTTGTCGCATTTGGCTAAGGTATTCGAAAGAATTATTGCTAACCAAGTGACAATATATCTGGAAGACAATCAGCTACTTGATCCTTTCCAATCTGGATTTAGGAAATATCACAGTACACAAACGACATTACTAAGGCTTACTGATGACATTAGGCAAGCTATGGATGGGAGTAAACTGACTATTATAATCTTTTTCGATTTAAGTAAGGCTTTCGATTATGTTGATTCCAAAGTTATACTGATTGCACTATTTGAACTTGGTTTTTCATTAGAAACTATAAACTATAAACTGGTTTTTCTCATATTTATCAAATAGGTCTCAGTCAGTGCTAAATGAACATGGGATTCCTATTGAATTACTACAAACATCTTCAGGAGTTCCCCAAGGATCTGTTCTTGGGCCGATATTGTTCTTGATAGTTGTGAATTCTGTGGTACGCTGGCTGGCTCATTATAAACACGGCATTTTGCTGATGATATGTACATCTACCAGCACTTTTATATTTATCAAGTTCATGAAGCAGTCAGACAGATAACAATCGATGCTGAATCAGTTGTATCGTGGACTCAGAAGCATGGACTACAATTAAATTTAGATAAAACAAAGGCTATGATTATGGGATCAGATAGTAAATTAAGAAGACTTGCTGAAGAGGAAATATCCCCTATCGTGATTGATGGAGTGGCATTACCTTATGTCAACTTGACAAAGTGCTTGAGCTTGCATTTGAGCAACAACTTATCATGGAATAACCATGTATCACAAGTTACGAGGAAAGTGAATTCAGTATTGCATTCATTGAAAGTTCGCAAAAATATTTATTCAACTGATATCAGAAGATTATTGGTTTCAGCGACGATCTTGCCACTTATTGATTATTGCTCTGTTGTGCTTATTGATGCTACTGGTGATAATGACTTAAAATTGCAACGAGCAGTAAACTCCTCAATAAAATTTATCTTTGGTCTTAGACGAGATGAACATGTCACCGCTTATCGTCGAGAACTAGGTTGGCTATCAGTGAAATATCGTCGACTGTATTTTTTGCTGTGTTACTTCTATAAGTTACTGGAAGTCGGTAAACCGAGCTATCTACGAGATGCATTCTTTGAAGAAACTGACGTGAGACGCTCTAGCAGACTAGCAGCTAAAAAACATACTGTATTCAAACTACCTCACTTTGCTACTACTTATTTAGAACGCTCATTTATAGTCACTGTGATTAGAGTGTGGGAGGAGCTATCTGACGACATTGTAAATTCAAGCAGTTTGGAGATGTTTAAAAATAAAATTTTTGACCATTTATTAAATTTGGATAATTGAAAAATCTCCTGATGACCATTAATGCTCTCAATTATTGTTAAATTTTACCTTAATCTTTCTCTTAAATATTTGAAATGTTATTCAGAATTTAGGGTTATTTGTTGAATCAGTTAAGATTTAAAATTTGTTTAATATCGCTAAAATATTTAGTAAAATTATAATGAACCTAAGGGAGGGGGAAATTCTCGAACCGGCGGAATTAAAGTCGAACATAGGAGAAGGGGGCCTGCCAGCGAGCGAGGGGCCCGAAAGCCAAGAGGGGAATAGTGAGCTACCTACTCCACGCTACTCCTGCTCTCCTGATACCAGCGAGTCAGAATCACCGTTTTATTTAGTATTTATTTATTGTTTGATTTGTTTGATTTGTTTTGGTAATCTACGAATTGTTAGTTTAGCCATTTATGGGCCCATGGTCATTGGTATAATTGTTTATAATGTAAATAAGTTAATGTTCAAAATATTAGTTTGCCTACGTGCAATAAGTATATCTATTGGGTTATATTATTTATATTATTTTGGGAACCGTTTGTTATAACAATGTATAACAATTTTGGGAAACGATTTTGTTCAAATTATCACAGCGAGTTGTTCATATAAACTAAATTATTATTTATTTTTGGCGAATAAGTTTATAATTCTAAACCTGGCCGACAGAGGGCTAAAACGACAAAAGATTCCAACTGACTAAGAGTTGGATAATTGTTTTGATAAGCGATTTTGGTTTTCATGAAATAATATTTTTTATTTTTGATAATATTTTATTTTTTCTTTTTCAATACCGAAAATAATTGCTTAAGTCTTTCTTTGCAATATTATAAGCGAAAATATTTATTTGACAACAGAATTATATTTTTTTGTCAAAAGATGTTAGATTTATTTGGTAGTACCAAAATATTCTAAGTCCCAAGTAAGTTTTAGTATGGGAAATCTGCGAATGGATATAAAATGAAAGAATTGACAATTAAAATAATAAAGAATTGTGAATTCGATGCGGCGAATGGATATAAAATGAGAGAATGGAAGATTATTATTTTAAAGAATTGGGAATTGGAATTAAAAACTTAGAAAAATGTTGTCAAAACCCTTAGTACCAGTGCTATCGATAGAGGGCCAGAACGAACAACAATTATCGCTTGAAGACAATTATTGTTGAATTATTATAAACCATTTTGAAGTCGGGAAAAAGCAACCAGTCTAGTGGAAGTGAATACACTTGTGGATACACTCTCTCGTGTGATTTCTGGAAGACTACCCACCTCGGCCCTACACGGGTATTGGTGAGTAATTCTTTTACACTTCCTATAGACTAAGTTCTCCCTGGTTTTGGTACCTTCTGTCCAAATCCAGTAGGCGAAACTAAGCCGTAGGTGGGAGAGATAGGGATACACTCCGATCTCTCTCTGGGGTAGTTCAGTAGGCGAGGGTGAGGCGGATACACTCCACTCATTCTCGAAGGGAGGTTGGGTGAATTAGGGGTTTTGCACCTTAGACCGCGTTTGCTATCTGGGAAGGAGAAATAGGCTCCATCGTGACCGTGTATACTGTACGGAGACTAGTTTT
>CAJNRD030001122.1:12475576-12491054 GCA_905319865.3 Cotesia congregata
TAATAATTTTTTTTTTATATAATTATATATAATTTTGTATAATTATATATAATTTTATATAATTTTATATAATTTTATATAATTATATATAATTTTATATAATTATATATAGCCAAAACTCATACATAATTATATATAATGATTTATATATAATTATATAAAATTATATATAATTTTTTTTCCCCGGGTTCCCCTATGATATAAGCCGCTCGATATCATTAGGATAGGTAAGGAGAATACTTCTGCCGGAAAAATGCGATCGAAAAGATATTTCATAGCCTAGGAATTTGAAACAATCTAAATCGGTCAAGTAAATTCGTGAGGTCTTAAAGAATATTTTCTCTTTATCTAAGTGAAAATTTTTAATCTTTATTTTACCAAAAATCTGCTGTCTCAAACAACTCGTTTGTGACAGACTATCGTGAGTGGCCTGATGAGGGTGCATTAGCTCTTCCATAGAATGACTCAGCCTTACAATATTGTAGTACCGTTGGTAACTGGAAGGGAAAAGTATACTTTAGAGCATGCGCAGCATATGGTAGCAGTTTCTACCGGGCGGTGCAGATCACAACCCTCAAAGAATATAACAGTTAAAATTCAATTCTGATCATTCTTGGGTGCGACTCAAAACGATCAACATGTTTTTCAATATTTTTGGTTGTTCGATTACAAATAGTTATAATTTGTTATCTAATAATAATATAAGAGTAACATTAAATTGAAAAAAAAAATTTTTTTTCTAGTTATTTAAATATGGACTAAATCAGTAGCTACATTTTTTCATTATTCGTGATATTATAATACGTTATTTTTTAGTTATCCTTATAGGTGAGTGTAAAATGGTTATTTTATTAATATTTATTATAATTGTATAAAAATAATGAAGTCAAAAAAAAAAATGAAAAAAAATCGGCATTTTTTTTTTAATTATAGAAAAAATATCCAACTTAAAGCCGAAAAGTTTATCCTGTAATAATTTAAAATTACATTTAAATCTTTTTGGCTTTGATTCAATTCTTATTTTTTCGAAAAAAAGTTTCAGTTTCTTGATTTTTTCATTTGAAAGTAAAAAAATTTTAGTCTCTTTCCTTTTTTTCATAAAAAATATTGAACTTCTTTCTCTCATATATAAAATAAATCTCAAAGTCAAATTTTAATATAATAATATTATTTTTCTATCTTAGAATCAATCTTTCAGTAAATTGTTAAAAACAGTTAAAATCAATTATAAACAACTACAGAATTCAATGAAAAGTTAATTCTATTATGAATGTTTTGGTATCGCATACATTTTGATAAGTTTACTGTATATATTAAATTGAAATAGAATCAACGGTCGTTTACTGTCTAATCGTTTGATATTTATAATAGTTTTATCTGAATTTCGAAAATTCCATGACTTCATTGAAATTAAGTAACTTGACAGTCAGTAATTAAATTACTTATCGAAATTCATCACCAAATTAAATTATGCTCATCAAATCCAATTAGTATTTGATGTCTGAAAATTCAGTTCTGAATTTTATGATTTACAGCTGATCATTTTATAAGACGTTCTCTTAGATGCACTGTGGTGATCTAGGATCTCATGTAAGAGAATATACAGTACCAACAAAGTAAATTTCGACTGGCTACTCTATATGGCGCAAAAAGATCAGTTAAAGAAACTTTTGAGTGTTTAGAAAAGCCTAAAACAACATGTGAATTTTGTTAATTATTTATGAAAACTAAATGTTATGTGAATGTTCACATATTCATTAAGTTACTAAGTAATTCAAAAGGCTTTAAAAATAATCTCAAATATTGGAGCAAAATATAGCATAATTTGTAAAATACAAGATGAATTTTCTAATTTGAAACTTTACTGGCTTAGTTACAATTTTACATTGAGTTCTATTGGCAAAATATTTTGAAAATTTTCAAGTAAGAAAAAAAACAATTCCGCATACAACTCATAGAAATATTGTTATATTTTTACATGACGGTAAACATTCACATTCATTTCAGAACTTATTGCTTCATTGTGGAATAAAAAAAAAAAAAGAAAAACGATTCTGAAATTTGATTTTGTAATTTCTTTTATAAGTGCCTAATTGTTTAATTCTGTCGATGTAATAAATTTTGAGAAATGTATGCACATTTGGAACAAGCATTTTTAAATAATTAATTTTTTCATTTCCTATAGCTCGTTTCAGAATTTTTAATTCTAAAAAAAAAAAAAATTTTAACAGAGATATTTTTTTTCTTACTGCACATTTTCTCTTAAATTCCACAAAACTGCCATCATTATCTTTCGTTACTTAAAATTGAAAAATTTGAAATAAATCTTTAAAAAAAAAAAATCTCGATTTTCATTACCAAGTAGGTAGCGTAGTCCTTGAAAATTGTAGCTGCCAATGCATATGGTTTGCTTAAAGTATATAATTCATTATAATTTTCAAACCGTAAAATTTTTCAGCCTTCGAAGTTATACCTGCGTCTTAGAAAACTTGTTGTTCCCACGTCAAATACCTTTTACTAGTTACTGATGAGTCAGCAGAAAAGTATCTTCACATAAATCAAAAAGGACTTTAGAAAATAATTTTCGTGACTATACAAGATGGTATGAAAAATTTTTAAAAATAATAGATGCCATTGTAAAATGAACTAATCATAGACTTAAGAAATGAATTGTACAATATAGTTGGAAAAATTTTTTCAAAAATAATTAAAAATTCTAACAATTTTGACTTCTCTTTAAGAAGAAATTTTTATTACTATTAGTGTATATATAGCAAACTATGAAACATTTCGTTATATACGAAGTAAAGGAGTGAATTGAATTCGAAAACTTTTGTATCTTTGTAAATTTTCTTTTATGGTTTTAATAACATAATGATTTGTAATAATACTTTTTTTGTATGTTGATACTTAATTACGTGTTTATTATAAAATCTCAGATAAGTATAACTGGTTATGATATTCAATACTGATTATTTTTATATTTTTATACCACTAACGCCAATCATCATATCTTATACACTTTCTTGAGTAATAACCCAGAATTACAAATATTGTGACATAAAACTTTTCGTCATCACAATAAAAATCATGCAATCAGTATTCAGCAGCCTATCATAATATAAACAAGTTATATTAATAATGTTACTCAGTGTTTTGAAGACTTAGATATCTAATAGTGTCAATTATTTGTTCTGCATTTTCTCAAGTGATACAATACTATAATATTTATTATATTTTCTTTTAAAAAGAAATAATTAAGAAATAATATTAATATAATAATTGATATCTTCATTTAGGATATCAAAATTTTTATCAGTGTTTACTTATCTTTGATAATAAGTTGTGAAATTATATAGTAAAAGTAATTTAGATCTAATGACTGTTTAACTTAGTATTATTTGTACTTTAGACACTCTTATTTCAGTCGCAGTAGTAAAATAATATTATTACATTGTTGTCAATTTTTAGCCACTGCAGACTGTTTTATTTAAAAGAATAGTTTAATTCTTAAAATGTGTTATCATTTGAAAGATCTAGACGTTTTGTTAAAACAGTTATCGGGTTTTAATAAATGTTGTATTAAGAGTTATGTTACAAAAAAATTAACATCCATTGGTGAAAATTATCAGAGCACAATAATTGGCGTTGATTTAAAAATTAGTGAAGACAAAAATCCAGATGAAGATCGTGATCTCCATATAATTATTAAAATACCACCAACAGTAAAAAACTATCGCGAAGTATTTGATCTTCAGTTAATGTTCAAAAAAGAAATTTTTATGTATAATAACATATTGCCGGCTTATAAAAAATTCGAAATTGATAATGGTATATGTGACAGTGAGTTGTTGAATATTGCTGCAACTTATTACGGCTCAAAATTAAGTTCTAGTAAAGACATAGATTTCAACGATAATGCATTAATTGTGTTGGAAAATTTGAGATCACGGGGTTATTATACAGTTGATCGGAGAATTGGTACTGATCTTAATCATTCGCGACTAGTAATACAAGCTATAGCTAAATTTCATTCTACTGGAATCGCGATGAAACATAAAAACGCAGAAGAGTTTGAAATTATAAAGAATTTATCTTCAGAAATGAAGGTCAAGTATCCTGAAGATTGGAGCAGTGTCATCGAAAATATTTTCAAGCTGATTGCCAGTGATGTACAAATGAATCAATTCTTAGATTCGTGTGTTAAATTAGCGGAGTTAATTAGATCGAATCCTCAGGCAGAAATTCCGGTTGAACCGTGGTCAACAATTATTCATGGAGATTTTTTAATTATGAATTTATTATTCCGACGATCAAACAATTTGAAAGACTCCGCAAATATCAAATTCATAGATTTTCAAAACTACATGTTTCTCAATCCTTTACGTGAACTCATATTTTTCCTTTGCACCAGTACTGATCAAGAAGTTATGAATTATCACTTCGATGAGCTTGTAGATCTATACTATGAAACTCTTAAAAACAGACTTGAGTTATTCAATTTCGATAGTGATTCATACTCGCGAGAAAGCTTTCATAAAGAATTAGTTCAGAACGCTCAATTGGAATTTTTACATTGTGTTGTAGTGCTCCAAATACTGACTATGAATTTTGAGAAAAATGATGAGGATGTGGAAAACCTTACACTTCTTCTGAAGAATTCAAAAATACAAGAAAATGAAATTTTCCTTGAAAAATTGAGAAATCTTACTAGCTTTTATCATCAACGTGGGTGGTACAACTGAAAAACTTGACTTTGAATTCTGATAAATATTGATAGTACAAAGTTGAGATAAAATAAATGTAAAAAATGAAATAAATTATGTGAATTTTAAATTTTTAATCACTAACCTCTTACTAAATTATCTTATGCCATCACTAAATTCGCTGTTTCTTTTTGGTACTACATTAAAATACCGAAATACTATACTATACTTAATAAAATTCCCTATAATACTATACATTCAGCGATACAGTCCTTATATGTTGAAAATTACTGAACTTCACATTTCATTATTCGTCGGTATTACATATTATTAGACTCATTAGTCACAATTTTGACTTTTTTTATGTAATAACCTATTATGTATTATTTTTGCTCTTTTTCTCTTTTTGAGTGAAAGGCTGAACTCTGAGAAATACTCATTCACGGCTTTATTACCTGTAATAACGATAACACTTTCCCCTTTACATCTAGTTTTTCTTTTTCCAGATTTATTACTGGAATAGTTTTATCTGTTGTTATGACAGAAATGATTTTTTCCTTTGTACACAAATAAAAAAATTTATGAATATAGACATGTATAGACATAAAAAATTAATAAAAATGTAAACTAGTAAGTACTATATCTGGGAGGAATAAATTCTTCATCAACTTGAAAACTTTTTCAACCATCTTTTCATAAATAAAATCAAATAAACCACTTTGTCCTGAAAAAAGATGTAAAATTAAAATTAAATTGCAACTCGTGCAGTTTGTTCGAAATTTTACTAGAGCTTGTGAAAGTACTCGAGGGCTAAGAACTCGAGGGCTCAATTTCCCTGACATAGCGTAAATTACCGTCTCTATTACATTATTGGCATGATCAAGATACTGAGAAAAGTACTCTCTTATATAGATGCTCCATTCACTTAGGTAATTAAAATATACCACAGATGATGGATTGGTTTGATTTAAGAATTTAGCAATATTCTTTACTAATTTATTATACCTATCTTGAGTTTTAAATAAGCGTACCTGTTCAAAGAATAGTTCAGCATCAATGATTTGACTGTACCTATAAATGTGAGTATGTATTTTTAATATTGTTGGAAAAATGTTACTTAAATCCATAATATATCTATGGAATACGGCTTCCTTATCAGAACTTATGGGTATCTCTTGTTTATTATCTGCATGTAATAATCGATTCAACTCAGTTAATTTTAAATCTTTTTGTTGGTCTTTTAAATTCAAGATATGATGGAAATTCCGAGATAGAATTTCTCCATTTTGAAAATATTTTAAAAGAAGTAAAAGAGACTTTATAAAAAAATAAAAAAAAATTTAATCGTGTTTTTGTAATAATTGATCATCTATTGTAGTTTCATCATTAGAATATGTAAATTGTGTAGTGGCAGGACATGTGGGAGGGATAATGATAGGTTCATTGATAATACTATGAGGTAAATAAGGATAGAGTCGTTCTCTATGTTCAGAGTTTTTACTATCATCCCTACGTATTTTAGTTTCAGTTTCAGGTTGGTCTTCGCTATTGAAACGGAGATGTAATAAAAGGTTTGTTACAGAATCCCAAAATGCATCGATTAACCAAATACTCCATCCGTATATTGCATGTAATGCGTAACCGTGAATTAAGGTATCTAAAACAAACTTATTTATAGGGTGTAAAATGCTGAAAGAGCGGAAAAACTAAGGATCAGGTTTCGGCCTGGTTATCTCAATTAAAATACGTAAATTATTATCACAATTAACACTAGGAATTTATTAACAATAAATACACTTAATATTTAATATATTCAATAGCGGATTGTTTAAATAAAAGCGGATTTATAAAGCACAGCGTGGTTAGCAAAAGCGAAGCCGGTTGACACGTGGTTGAACACTCTGCCGGCACTGTAAAAGCGGTGAAATAAATGCACAAATAACACAATTTATCTGTAACAAACTAAAACGAATTATTAGCAATTAATTTAAGCAAGTTAAATTATTAAATTAGCGAAATGCGGTTAATTAACAATAAGCGAAATAAAATAGCGGGAAAGCGAAGCGTTAGACTCAATGGCGGTGTAACGAAAGATAATAATAATAGTTCGTCTTCTTTCTCGTTGACTTGGGGAAGAAAGTTATTGCGCATGTCCAGCGTGAGCGATCATCCAATCAATAAATTCGTTCTATTGATGTCGACATCGATAGCCAATAGTAAAATTCGATACATGTGGCGTGATCGAGAAGTCGGTTTGCGCAAGCGGGTGAGATTTTGCGGGAACGAGCGCTTTCCAGGTGCGTGTTGTATATTTGGGGAGCCCACAGTGACGTATTGCTCACTGAGTGGGCCTGTTCACTGAACATAGGGTATTATTGATTTTTATAGTTGTATTGTTAGTTTGAGTATTTACTTGTGCAGAGTCGCTATGTGGTTCAATTCTTTTAGTAGAATGATATGGTATTTGACGCAATCGTCTAGCAATAATCCTACGTGCTAGTCTATTTTTCATTTACGATTTATATATAAATGTTAAATTCTCGTATTTAATCGTCTTTTGGAAAGACAATTAAAGTTGATTCTCGAAAGTCGATTCTCTTTCCTTCTATTGATAAGAGATAGTTAGAGAATTCTCAATCTAATGAAAACCAATGATAACGCAATTTATTATTGCTATTATTATTGGTTCCAACAAGTATCTTAATTTTCGGAAAAATAAGGTTAATAATTATCTTATTGAATCTTCATCAGACATCCAAAATGTATGCAATATCTTTTTATTTAGATCTCTCAAATTTTCATTGGACGATTTGAGGTTAACCGTTCAATCAGCTTAAACGAAGCTGTTGACAATCCTTTTCAAAATCGTTCACAACTTTTCAAAGCGTCAATGACTCTTTCCAAAATTGTTAATGATCTTTTTCAAAATCATCAATAATCCTTTCCAAAATCTTAGTGATCCTTTTCAAAATTGTTAATGATGTTACGTCCAGAGTGACGCCAACACAATAATTACATTTATTAGGTTCCGAATTTTAGAACTAGCTACTGAAAGCCTATGTTCAGGGTGGCGGGAACCTCGCCAATGAATAATTTAATTGAGTATGTAGGAAAAGCAAAGAAAATGGCCGATAAACAATAGGTCGCAATTAGTTCATTAATACATATAAATCACTCTCTTGTTAATATCAATCAGACCAAATAGTAAAGAAAAAGAAATATAAAATAACATGAACAATAATTTATACCTGATAATGACAAGAGAGGTGTTATGAAATGCTGACTGACCGCTGGCTCGTGCTGGGCTGGTGCAGGTAGAAGAGAAAGAAAAAAGGTAATGCCGGATATAAATGACTCGTAAACTAGGAAAATTCGTTTTTACTAACTTATTTATTCGATTATTTTATTTGAATGATATAATATTATAATTGAACAATATTGTAACTGACTGGAAGTATTAAGTACTTTGGCAAAGTTATAATCTTTATTTATAATGGATTCGAAATATGAATGCACGTACTGGAAAAACTATGGAATATCGAGCGTAATTGACTACTCGGGCACGAGGAACACTAGTGAGGATCTTTTTGAATAACGGGAGTTTTTAAGGGATGATCAATTTTCCCCTCTTCTGGAATTTTCTATTCAATATAGGCTGGGGGCGATTTTACTTTGCATGAAGTATGTGTGGTAGCTCTAGTCATAGACTTAAGGAAAAGGAACCAATTAAACGAGGGCCCTTGAAGAAATGTGTGGGGAGGGGCCTTCTAGGCGGTAATTTTCCTTATTTTTTAAGATAAAGAAATATTTCGATATTACGGAAATGATCGACACGAATTTACAATATTATTTATTCCAATGAACGAATTAATCGTTAGTTATTGAAGGACTTTTATAATAATTTGTGGAAAATAGGAAGGATTGCTATTCTAGTAATAATATAACACTTTGATTATATATACGTCTATATGTAGTTGCAGCTTTATTATGTCTTGTACACAGAACTTCTAGATGTACGTGTGATCGGTACAGAGCTATAGTCAAGAGTGAGTATGTCACAATGTAAGAGACTACTCTAGAGGCCTGGTAATTACTTTAAACGTCTAATAGATGGTGCCTCATGTATGAGCAAAGTAAACTATTTCTGACACTCCCTCCCTTTGCACATACATCTTTTAAATATAATGAATAACATATAATTTCAAAATTACATCTAAAATCGATTAACGATCATGAACACATCTAATATTAAATATTAATGAAAAGTAAAGTTCCAATTAAGAACATGGTCCTTGAACTCCTTTGGTTTTCTCCGCTGCGCACTCTGCTAAGACTGAATATTAAATTCTGTAAAATATTAATTAATTATATGATTAAACTTATTAGTTTAAATCTTCTATATAACATCTATATTTAACATCTAAAATTCAATATCTATGTGTAACATCTAAATTCAACATCTATATTTAACATCTATATCATTTAAAATTTTATCATCTAAAAATTCATCATTTTATTTCTGAGTTTGATATGTGATGTAGAGGGTAAAGGTTTAGTCATAATATCCGCAATATTTTCTTTAGTGGATATCCATTTGACCTTTATTTTGCCCGCCAAGACACATGATTTAACAAAATCACCATGAGTTTCAGCCATTTGAGGTTTCTTGCCTGTTCTTTCTCTTTCAGCCAAATTGGATTTGATAAGCTCAACGTCATCATCAAAATCTTTCAATTTGTGACTTCCCTCCATTTGAGTACAGTCACATGCTGATTTATTATCACATCTAATAGTGACTGGATACATAGTTTTACCTATTATATCTCTAGTCGCTTTATCCAAGGAGATTATTTCCTTACAAGATTCGCTCATGGCAAGATATTCTGCTTGACAAGTTGATGTAGCAGGAGAGGACTGTTTGTGGCTTCTCCAGGCTACTGTATCACCGTACACTTGGATAATGTAACCACTTGTCGAAGTCGAGTTTTCACGATCTCTGAAGCTAGTGTCAGTCATAGCTTCCATAATTTCGGTTTTACCTCTATAGTACAAACCTAAATCAGTTGTTCCTCTAAGATATCTGAAAATTCTTTTGACTTCAGTCCAATCTCCTTTGGTTGGATTATTCTGTCTTCTAGACAATAAATTTACAGCATATGCTATGTCTGGTCTGGTTGCACCAGCAAGATACAACAGACTCCCTATAGCCTCTCAATAAGGTGCACTAGCTGGAACATTGGAATCATCTAATTTTCCTATGTTTTTATTGTTTCTATTTTTGACTTGTCTAGTTATCATGGGTGTGTCTTGAGCATTACATTCTTTCAGATCGAAACGTTCTAGGATCTTTTCAGTGTACTCAGGCTGTGTAATAGACATTTCACGTTTACTTCTATCACGGTGAATTTTCATTCCAAGAAAATTCTCCGGTTCTCCCAAAATTTTCATTTCGAAAACCTTACTGAAATGATTTATAATTTCATCTAATTTTTCGGGTACATCGCTAGCTGCAATCATATCATCTACGTATAGGATTACGATGGCAATTTTTCCATCTTTTCTCCAAGTAAATAAGCATGGCTCGTTTAGATCATTCTCCAAACCTAGCTTCAGTGCTTCTTCAGTGAACTTTTTGTTCCATCTCTTAGGACTGATCCTCAATCCATAAAGAGATTTTTCAAGCTTCCAGACCATCTTTTCTCTGATTTCATCACTGCAATCATAGCCTTCTGGAATCTCCATAAAAATTGCTTTTTCCAGAGTCCCATACAGAAAGGCAGTTTTTACATCCATTTGTCTTGCGTCTAAATCAAGTTTATTTATGATTGCTAGTGCTAATCTGATTACTGGAAGTCTTGAAACTGGAGCATAGGTTTCTTTCAGCTCATACTCGTTTACATCTAGAAAACCTCTTACAACCACTCTAGCTTTATAGATGGTTTCTCCAGTTTTGCCAATTTTGGTTTTAAAAACCCATCTAGAGTTCACTACATTAGCATCTACAGGTCTTTTTACTAGATTGTAGACTTTGTTATCATCTATTGATTTTAATTCTTCTTTAACTGCTTTTATCCAATCAACACAGTCTTCCCGCAGTAAACACTCTTTGTAATTACCGGGATCCTTGTTGATAGAAGAAAGCATAGCATGTATAAAATCTTCTTCATCTACAACCGTGAACCTTTTTATTGTTTTGGCATAAACGAAGTTATCATCTATCTTGGGTTTTGGTTTTCTTTTTGAAGCTCTCAACTTCTTAAATTTTGTATCAGTTGATACATTTTCATCTAATTTACGCTTTTTAGATTTGTCTGAATTAACTAGTTTATCTTTAGAGTCTTTTGTTACAGGAGTATTTGCATCAGAAGATTCAGAATCTATTTTCCCATCAATTGAATTATCATCTACTTCTACATCTTTTTGTTTTTCAATTATTGGAGAATCTTCAACTTCTAAATCTTTTGTTTTGTAAATATCCTTATAAACTAGTTTTTCATTAAATCTGACATGTCTTGAATTTAAGAATTTTCCAGAGGTCGGCTCCCACAATACATAACCAGTACGTGAGTAACCTACCAGTATGGATCTTATTGCTCTTTCAGAAAATTTATTTTCTGATACTGGAAGTTTAACATAAGCTAAACATCCAAACCTTCTAATTTTATTCATATGTGTGCTAATCTTTTCATTGAGTTTATTTAATGGTGATACAAAACCATTGGTTTTGTGAGGTGTTCGATTGTACATATTAACAGCTGTTTCAGCTGCCAATATCCACATCGATTTAGGTAGGCCAGAGTCAAACAATAACGCTCTAATTTTCTGTTGTATTGTTTTATTAAATCTCTCGGCTGTACCATTTAACTCTGGAGTATACGGTGGTGCATAATCTGATTCTATTTTTTCTTTATGCATAACATCTACAAAATCACCTCCCGTAAACTCCCTAGCATTATCAGTTCTGATATAGCACACTTTTTCATTTTTACCTAATAAATTTCTAGTTGTATTTATGAAGCTTTCTAAACAACTAGCAGCTTCATTTTTATTTTTAATAGAATAAATCTTTGCAAATCTAGAAAAATCATCTAAAAACACAATAATGTATTTGTAAGCACCTGGGAACGAATTTATTTTAAATTGTCCCATAGTGTCCACATGAATTGTGTGTAACGGTCTATCCGCTATTAATCTAGATTCTTTAAAGGGTAATTTTTCCATCTTAACTAGAATACAGGTTTCACAATCTAAAATATTTTCTTTAAAGTTTACATTACACAACGACTGCTCAGATTTTTTAAGTTCTTTTAGATAATTCAAGCTTGGATGACCTAGTCTTATGTGCCATAACATACCTTCATCTATTTTTATTATTTTTAATTGTTGTATATTATTTTCAGCACTTTTAATATTATTAAATTCTTCTAGAGCATCAGCTGAATTAAAATTTAAAATTCTTCTATTTAAGGTTTGTTCATCTAATAAAAAATCTGTGATTTCTGCTTCTATATTACTACTATTTTTCTCCAAAAGACTTTTCTTCTGACTCTCCCTCCCAAGCTCAGATGATGTTGATTTATGAGAGAAAACATCTAAATCTCCCTCCATCTTTTGCAAATTTAAATCAACAGGTACCGTCTGAGATTGTTCGGAAGATTCATTTGGAGAAATAATTTCAGCAGTACAAGAGTACGTTGTGTAATCTGGCCTATTAACCTCCTCAGCATGTTTTACCTCGAAGGTAACAAGCCAGTTAGGTTTAACATATTTTCCTGTTAAACATGTTTCACCTGTTTCTTTATCGAATATTTCTAATTTTTTATCATCTAAAAATATTCCTAATCCAGCATCTACAAATCGTCTAAGAGAAATTAAGTTATTTGCGATATTTTCTGCAGATAATACGTTCGTTAATTTTATTTTGCTAAGATTTGATTTTAAGTAAAGGTCACCGACTCCATCTATTACTATGTCAGCTGACTTATTTTTATTTGCACTTTTAATTACCTCGCCTGTGCAATGTTTAAAATTACTCAAAATCAAACTCTTGTTAATTATATGCTCAGTTGCGCCTGAGTCCGCAATAAACGTAATATTATCTACATTATTTATATATTCAAAATTCATACCTGCTTGTCGTGCTTGTGGTTTCTTTTTATCTCCATCCTTTGGTGGGGCTGCTTGCTTTTTGAACGTCTTCGGCTTGGATTTGGTGTATTCTTTGGATTTGCCACCAAAACCTCCTTTGAAGAACGTACCTCTTCTAAAAGCACCTCTACCTCTACCTCTACCACGACCACGACCACGTCTGTAGTCAGACCTGCCTGAATTTTGACTGTCCTCATTTTTTGGACAAGAATTTGTATTGTGATCAGTGATCACTTTACAAATATAACAGTACCATTCACTAGTTGCTGCTAAAGGACACTGTTTGACGTAGTGACCCGTCTTATTGCATCTATAACAGTTGTCATGGTGTGATTTAAACCGTTTTGCTTGGTTTGCCCACGCGTCTTGTTCTTGAGAAGTTTCTGACTTCTTCTCAGCTTCCAACTGCAGCAAATGAGACCTCAATTCAACCAGAGTCATTGATCTGCCTTTAAATTGCCGATGCAATAAATCAGCAGTTCGAGCTTCTGGAATCACCTTACTGACAGCTTGATAAAAAGCTGACCGTTTCTCTTCATCTGTTAGAGGTACTGCGTTATCACAGCTCTCATATTCAACGATGGTGTTGTCGAATTTATTCCAGAACTCATCAATACTCTCCTTTGGTTTTAATCTCATGCCGTATAGCTTCGTTCTAACAGAAGTGTGAGTGACATTCTTTTCGACCCTCTTAGCTTCTTTTAAACTTGTTATTACCATAATAGGGTCTGTTATAGTGAGAACCCTCTTATAGTATTTATCATCTAAATGGCTAGTAATGATTTCTCTTACTGCTTGCTTTCGTTTTGTAATTGTTTGTACATCTAAATTATCAGGACCAATGACCGTTGGGTCAATAACATCTAATAGGTCTTTTGATGATAATTCAGATTTAAGTTTATCCAACCAAATGTTGATGTCACTGTCTGAATTAAGAGTATACTTTCTTGGTACCTGATAATTTTGAGATTTTTTGTTTGATTCTAGTGTACTTTTTAAAGCAGTAATCGAAGCATTAAGAGCCCTAGTTACTTCTATGTTCATATCTTGCGGGCTGGATTGACCATCTATTCCAGCACCCGTATGAGTTGAACTTTCGTCTAGAAAGGTGGTCGAGTTAAGTAAATTACCTCGAGTACCTTGCATTCGAAGCCGTTCTGCCGTCAATAAATTTTCAGATGTCTTATTAATTAGGCTCATCAAGGTTTTCATTGCCTCAAAACCTTTGTTTTGAAGCTCGATGTTTTCGCGCTGTTTACACAGGAACTGTAGTAGTACTGCCTGTTGAACTGGTTGTACAGTCTGTTCAGTGGTAGGGGTACTACCACTGCTGCTACTCGATTGAGTTGTTGTGGAAATCGGTGGGTTTCCAATGGTGCTTGACAGAGTTGTTGGTGTACTCGTCTTAAAAGCAGCAATTGGCTGAGTCATTGGTGTACTCATCTGACTTGCAGTAATTGTTGACTGCGTAGTAATTGAAGAAGTAGTTGTCGACATTGTTGGGCTTTCAGATACTCCAGGCCCTTTATAGATAAAATAATTTTATTTTTAGTTTGGATTTTATTTTACGATTAATTTAATAAACGTAACTTCTAATCATCTATAAAACTTCTAAACATCTACAGAACTTCTAAACATCTATAAAACTTCTAAACATCTACAGAACTTCTAAACATCTATAAAACTTCTAAACATCTACAGAACTTCTAAACATCTATAAAACTTCTAAACATCTACAGAACTTCTAAACATCTATAAAACTTCTAAACATCTACAGAACTTCTAAACATCTATAAAACTTCTAAACATCTACAGAACTTCTAAACATCTATAAAACTTCTAAACATCTACAGAACTTCTAAACATCTATAAAACTTCTAAACATCTACAGAACTTCTAAACATCTATAAAACTTCTAAACATCTACAGAACTTCTAAACATCTATAAAACTTCTAAACATCTACAGAACTTCTAAACATCTATAAAACTTCTAAACATCTACAGAACTTCTAAACATCTATAAAACTTCTAAACATCTACAGAACTTCTAAACATCTATAAAACTTCTAAACATCTACAGAACTTCTAAACATCTATAAAACTTCTAAAGTATCATCTATTAATAACTTCTAAAAAATTTGGATCCACTTCTAAAATAAATTTAAAAACAAAATTACCTGTTTTTAAATTTTTGTCTGACGTCTCAGATGGAGTATCTTCAGTCTCGTTATTATCGAGCATTTTTTTATCATTCTGCTCATTATTCATTGTTCCTTTGTTCATATCTTCTATGATATCAGTAAACTTCTAATTATGAACAATCTGAAACATACCAAACTTATCAGAGACTGATATTTCACCCCCATTTACAACTGCACTGCAAGTTGTAAATAAAAGGTGAAATCAGCTGTAACCCCCGCATGCAACAGCATGGCACACGTGCTCCCTCCCACCTCGTGACAAACGGCACAGCTCGTTGAAACGTTCAGGGATGGCCGTACGTACACGTGCGACACACAAATCACACACCAGAGTAACAACCGATTAAATTGAAACAAAGCTTAGTGCTGTACTACAGACTTTACTTTGAGACAATTATTAAATTAGTTATTATTTTTATTTA
>CAJNRD030001122.1:12492678-12502702 GCA_905319865.3 Cotesia congregata
ATATATATATATATATATATATATATATATATATATATATATATATATATATATATATAAAACATTATAAAAATGATTGAATGTTTATTTCCTTTCACAAAACTTTAATATTTTCGTTGAACTTCTAAAAATTTTTAAAGTGATATTTTTTTAAATGAATGATACTTTAAAAATTTTAAAAACAATTATTCTGTTTTTCTTTTTTCTAATTTGAAATAGTAACAAAAGAGGAATATTATATGCGATATTTTTGTCGTATTTTTTCAGAAGATTTATTAAATAAAAAAATTTAAAAAATTTTCATTTTGATTGCCATTGCTTAAATTAATAAAGTTCTTTAAAAATTCATTTGATACTCATTACCTCATATCAACATGTTAAATAAATAAATTCTAAAGTTAATTCAAAATATAAAGTTAATTACAAATATCAGCTGGATAAATTTTTTCAAACAAATTTTTAGTTCATAAAATTTTAACAAGTGTTAGGTTCGAAAATTCAAAAAATCGGAAAAAATAGAGACTGACAATACTTTAAATATTATTTTCTGCCCTCCGGCCGGAAAGTGGCAACTTTCTGGCCGCTGCGCTAAACAAAGTTGCCACATTCCGGCTACGTCGAGCAGAAAAATAGTATACACACCTTGGCCAGTAAAAAGTAAAGCCTCAGACCACATGTTTGTCAACGTCGGCTTCGCCTCGGCCAACAATTACATGTGGTCTGAGACTTTTCTTATTTTACTGGCCTAGGTATGTAATAAACTATTCTCATATTTCTTCACATCTATTGTTTTGTTATTTTTGAGTTCCGTTTACTAATGAGAACAGACTACTGCCACTGGAATTAGACTTATCTAAGAAGTTCAGAGTTTTATTGTAATATTCATAAGACTCTCATAAAATACAGTGCATTGTATACTGTAAATAGGATTTAAAGTCCTTCTTACAAATTAGTATTACCCTCTGGCTGTAAAATTACGGTCTCATCTTGCAATTATCGAAGGTCGACTAGAGAAACTATAGACGTGTTATAGAATTCGAAACGTATTCTAAATTTAGAGTTTAGTTGTAAGTGAATTTCAATTTAGCACTCAATTGTTCGAAATTTCTATTACATTTGTACTCTAATCCGATTTTTTACTGCACACTTAAAAATTTCAACTACTTTTTCATACAAAAATTAGAAGTTTTTTTAACAGTGTACATTCCTTAAAAGGACATACATTACCACAGTCAAAAATAAGTTTTCTGATTTTACCGCATGCTAGTCGTAAAATACTTACATCTAATTTACAATAATGGAAAATTTCCTCCTTAAAATTAAAATTATTGTTTGTATTCATTCTATTTTCATACCATTCTAGAAATTCTTCCTTTTCCGACTTCTTTGGAGGTTCAGATTTCTCAGACATGGAGCTGAAACCGCAGAACTGCACCGTAGAATTACACCGATGTAGTCTTGATTACTTCTGGTGTTGAAAAAATCAGGAAAGTAACTTTTCCGCATTTTATCTTCGAAGCCGAATGATTTGGGCAGAGCTGACAATAGTGCCGAAATAAAATTCAAACTATCAATAAATTTAATTTTTTTATTGTTAAGTTCGATTAAGGTGACATTAGTACCGGTCATTATAGTATCAATTGTCACGAACGGAGTGTGTGATAGGGCGTTTTAAGGCTAAGAAATCATCTCAAAACCCAATCACTAGTTCCGCGCGATAACTAAATTAATGTTTTTATAAGTTTTATACGAATATATAGAGCGGTTCATATACCGTATTATTCCCAAACCTTACTATGATTACAAATAGTGGTTTAGAAATTTGAAAGGATGTTAGGATCCTGCTGACTTCGGCTTCGTGAAGCCTATTCTACTGTTTATGAATTTATGGAAATTAACTTTAAGTAAAATTAAAAAAAAGAAAATTTTTAGAATGTTAATTGTTTAAGTTTATTTTTATGACAAACTTGTACATTTAAGGAAAGACAAGATAAAGATCATGCATTAAAATGCTAATATGTGTTACGAAAAGAAAAATAAAAATAAACTAGATGAATAGGTTACCTTTCTTGACTTCCCAGGTAGGAAAGAACAACTGGACAAGGCTTGGACCAAGCCTGGGCCAAGCGTCACCAGCCTTGGGTAAGGCTTGGCACGAGCCTTGGCTAAACATTGGGCCAAGGCTCGGTCCAAGCCTAGGATGATAACTATGTCTCCAAGCCTTGGGAAACCAAAACACAAGTCTTGGGAAACAAATGGCCCAGGGCTCGGACCAAGCCTTGGGGAACTAATTTGCCAGGACTAAAAAAAATGCAAACATTATTAAAAAATTAAATTTTATTTTAATTGTATTCGTGATTTTACGGTTTATTATCAGCTTTACGTTATTGTATCTCGCGATTACACCAGATTACCTTGAAAAAATCTTTGCTCACGATGGGAATCGAACCTGGGTCACCCGCGTGAAAGTCTCGAACTGTACTGACTTCGCTGAACTTCGTAGTAACACTAACAGATTAGTTTTAGTTACTTAAACATCACTCAGTCATTTTGCTTCATTACATGATATTTCATAATTAAAATTGAACTTATAACTGCTAAAAATTTTGTATAGTTCACATATGTATAGTTCATTTAGTATAGTTCATTTCACATAGTTCACATTTGTATAGTTCACAGATTTTAAATAAAATAAATTTTGAACTAATTGTTTTTTTCGTACAAATAGAAGATTCTCTAAAATGGAGTTAGACAATTTGCTAATTAGAACGTCGATATTAGATTATAATTTGTAATTTTGAAATTTTTGTTAAATACCCGTGCGAAGCTGGGGCGAGCTGCTAGTAAATAAATAAACTGCACCCAAATAAATTAATTTATAAACAGTCAATACAGTTTTTATTAGTGTTTTTTTTCTTTTTTAAAAAGACAAAAGTTTAGGGTGAGTTTTTCAATCCAGGATGAAAATAAAATTATTATTGCCAATATATTTATACATATATGAAATATGTAGATATATTTTAGCATTAGATAAAATTTTATTCTGGATAAAAAAAACAGTCCTTTAAAATTGATTTTTAAAATATTTATATGTAAATAAAATATTTGGTATAAAATAAAGCCGGAAAAGGTGAACAAACTCCTTATTTGTGAGCTTTGTCGTTGTTACTTGTATAGAGTTTCCCTAGTAGAAATATTGTATGTGTGAAAATAACCCGAGTGATTTTTCAAGGCTTGGTTGAAATGTATCGAGACATTGGGCCAAGCATCGGACCAGGCTTCGGCCAGTCGTGATCTCCCAAGGCTTGGTTCCAAAATATTGAACCATTGGGCCAAGCCTCGGGCCAGGCTTAGGCCAGTGGTGCACCCCAAGGCTCGGCTTGAGAATGTCGAACTATTGGGCCAAGCCTCGGGCCAGGCCTGGGCCACTGGTAACTTACCAAAGCTTGGCAAAGTAACAAATGGTCCAAGGCTGGGCCATTTGTCAGCATTGGTTAACCCTACCTGGGTTGTTGCTACCTGCTGAGACAACGTAGTAGTATTTGGTAACGATTCGAATAAAATACTTTTTAGTGATTATTTACTTAATATTAGACTTCGCGTTTCGCGATAAAATGAAAAATGCGCCCTTTTTGGCGGAAAATTAAAATTTGATTCAACGCTTCTTCGCGGAATATTTAAATTTTTGTCTTCGCTTATCGCGGAAATTTATGCACACAAAGAAAAATAATAAAAAAAAACTATTTATGCTATAATCTGTTACACGTTTCCGACCAAATAAACTACTGGCTGATCAGTGATGCAGCTATTCGAATTTAATTTGTTTTGCTGTGCGAGACTCACGTCTATATCGGTTCGAAGTACTTCGATCACCGGGAATAGAATGCTCTAGTGTTTTCAGATTTCGTTAGTGCTTTAAAAATTTACGAAAAGCCTTACCACGAACATCAAAATAATGCTCGGAGCACAATAAAACTGTCGGCGTCAAGAACGTCGAGACTTCCGAAGATTACTGTAGACTGATTTGTAATAATTTTTATCGAGCTTATAAAGAGACATCAATTTCGATGTAGTGGGAAAACAGATGGTACCTATGCGTTAGAAAATTCTAGAAGTTTCGATAGTATGACTCAAATTCATGTGCGTTTCACGTGATATTGAGCAACTACCGAACATGCACTAGAACGCGGTCATAGGCAGATACAAGTGTTAAAGGCGACACGTTTCTTCACCGGAAATTCGAAGTCTAACCGTTTTTTAAGACAATATAACCAAATGTTGAAAATACTTGCATCAGAAGGTAGCATTAAGTATACAGCTTTTATAATATTTAATAAATGTGTCGACCACTTAAGTAAACAAGTAACTTAATATTAAGACGTATTAAAAAGTGAAAATAAAATAGTAAATTACAAAAATTTCCCGCAACTGTATAAATTCTTTTTTGAAAATATAATTTTGTGACAAGTTAAACAAAATTGTTCGTTATCACACACAGTTTGCTCTTTTCCTTCATAGGACCCTTTGACTAAATAATTATTGTAACACCGATAACCATAGAAAAATCAGTGGCAGTTATCGCATGTTATTTTACACTGAGTTGTATCACAAGCACCTCTTGCATGTCACAAACGAACTGTTTGAGACAGCGGATTTTAGGTAAAATAAAAATTAAAAGTTCCCTTAGATAAGGATAAAATATTCTTCTAGCACCGGATTATTTTCTTGACCAATTTTGGAGTATCTCAAATTCCTAGGCTATGAAATACCCTATTGATCGAATTTTTCCCGATAGACGAATTTTTCCTTACTTATCCTAATGACACCGAGCGGCTTGTATCATAGGGGAACCCCGTTGCGACCGCGTGACTAAGGTCAGGGTAGTAAGTGAACTAGAGGAGAAGAGAGGCAGGTGGGTTTGGTGAATTGTAGGTACTTATGAATACCTCGTTTCTTATTTGTAAGTTGGAAATCAGGTTATAGTGAAATAAGAAATTATGATAAATTTACACTCAATAAATATATTCTATTGTATTTACAGGGTTAGTTAATCTTGTGGTACAAATTTAACCCAAATTGGGTTACACAGTTGTATGTAAACTGTTACGTCCTGGGACGCCACAAATATTTTCGACTGCTTATTTTTACGGTCAGGCAACTGAATGCCTTTACCCTGGGAGTGGCAGTCACACTGTTGACGGATCTCGTTGATTTGGAAACTTAATGACTAAGTAGATCTAAAGGGATGACCATCAGAACCGGTTGGAATGGACAAGGAGATGAAATGGAAAAAGAATAGAAGAATAAATTATTTAAGTACTTACGATTTGATGCCAAATTTGATATTTATTGTTCACAAACAGTATACTGGTGACGTCGTTACTGAATACCACTCTAATAAGCTGTTACGGTTAGAATAGACTAATATAGGGGCTGGAGTCGGACGTGTAGATGATGCTGGTGAACGGATGTCGACGATGACGATGATGATTGAACAGGCTCTGACGCTGGTGATGTTGGTTGAATCAAACCTTGGCGATGTTGGTAGTTCCTTGGGTCGATGCGGCGTTGAACTCTCCAACTTGGCGGGGTGAATTGATGAGCCCCAAGTTGTTGAAACTCCGCAGGTTAAATGGAGTGATAATTTATTGCTTGATGTCTAATCCCAATGTTCGGGTAGAGGACTTTATCAATGCTGACTTGTACGTTGATATTTCTCGAACAATAGGAATATTCTTCGTTGTCAATTGTGGTTTAAATTGTTGAATTAAAAGGCTGAACTGGTACTGAACTGAGGAGGGTTCCCCGTATGAACTGGTAACCACTGAAGTATTCGTTGACCAGAGGTTCCCCGTAAGGGTTGGAAGTTAAAATATGACTGACGTCTCGGTCGGACAGAGATTCCCCGTATAGGGTTAAAAGTTGGAAGATGACTGACATATCGGTCGGACAGAGGTTCCCCGTATAGGGTTAAGAGTTGGAAGGTGACTGACATATGCTCCTCAGAAAGCTCGCGCTTATATATCCTCGCGAACGAACAGCGGCGCTTGCGGGTAACCATGGTGATCGCATTTGGATACATAAAATTTTTATGACCGTTACCTTGCATGCTGCGTTTGTGGTTGCATCGGGTGTTTCTGAGCCCTGGTTAACAATTTAAAAGGGTTTTTATACAATTCCTTCAGTACTGTGGTTCCATAAGAGTATTGATTGCTACCACATTTCTTTATGTCAAGATACAGTTGTCAAAAAGTGATAGATGGTCACTTTGATTCAATTAAATCTATTCTATTTCGTTATATTTCGTGTCAGACAGTTGTGACTTACTCAGCATGATGGTATTTATAAAATAAATGATGGAGGATGATCTTATTGACAATAGTTCATTGTTATCGGTCAAATCGAGAGAAAATAAGAGTGGGTTGAATTGAAAGAAAACAAGAGTCATCGTTGTAATCAATAAAATGAATAAAATTCAACCTCGTGTTGTTTATTTTTATATAGAAATTGAAAGTAGTGATATAAACTTCGTTCGTCACATGCATAACATTTGGTACAAGAGTACGGAAAGTTTTTGTGATCGTATATATTTTTATACTTCACTACACAAGGTTCACAGTAATGTCTAGCAGATAGTGAACTTTTAACTGTTTGTATGTACTCAAAATGTTTTTCCTGTAAATAGTAAAGGATTCGTAGCATAATCCCCACGCTTCTATTGAGAGCTATCACTTTTTCAGTTTCGTCAAAAAGTACTGGGTATTGTTTCACATCGTTATTCTTTTCGAAATAATACACTATAATAACCATTCCCTGATGTGCCAAATAATTTCAGAACGATCTTATTTTATCGATCCTACATTCTTCCTTGGGAACCATCACACTAGTGTCACAGACGGAGTGAGTAATGGGCACAAGGATTATGAAATAGAAATCATAAATATCTGAACGTTATCACCTTGTCCTTTCGGGAACTAAATTAAAAATTGCGTTGGAGTGTGGAGCGGTACACAAGCTCGAACGTTATCTCTAAGTGTTAGCTTAGAGAGAGTAAGGATGATGGATTCTGCTCACTTCGGTCATGAATAACCTATTCCATTGCTTAGTTGTAATTTTGTTTTGTGAAGGAGATCTTATTTCATTTTAAAAGTAAAAATGAAAGAATTAAGTTGTTTATTTGTTTGAATTTATTGAGAAAAACAAGTAAGAGTATTACAAATTTGGGTTTACAAATTATAAACGGTTAATAGAGATAAAAAGACCACAAACGTTAGGTAAAGATAAGTTTAGAAAAATAATGTCTTAAAAATAGATAATCTTTTAGGCTTACCCTGGAAGTCTGCTCTTTTAATAGAGAGGCTCAAATTTTATGGGCCCTTTCACCTTCTGTGAGTATTTTCACTACCGAATTACGGTATCTCGTGTATCACGGAGAAATTAAGTAATTTCCGATAATGAACTATTTTAAACTTCGCGACTTTACGCGAAAAACTTAACACTAACCGACGCTCTGGTATTCTCACTATCGAACTACCGTATCTCGTGTATCACGGAGAAATTAAGTAATTCTGATAATGAATTATCAGTATTATCGACGCTTCTGCCGAATTATTTTTAAACTTCACGACTTTTCGCGGAAAAATCAACGCTCAACGGCGGAATAATAAAAGTCGACGCTCAAAGACGGAAAATAATAAAAAGAAAGAAAATTGGAATATAATTATGGCAACTATCGAATGAATTTACCACGTTAGTGCTACTAAATGTAACCTAACCACGAGGAAGGCACTGTCTTGTGTATCACGGAGTACTTTGTGCTTCCGAAGAATCTTATGCCCGGAGCCGATTGACGCTTACCCCGAAGAGCTTGCATTTTTATACTATTGTGAAGAGATGAGCTTGGCGGTGGTGTCATCCCCGATTTTCATACGTTTGGACTGAAGTGGTGGTTCCATCCCTCAATTTGTAGTGGTGTTGGTCTTCGTAGGTGGAAGACCTTTAACTTTAGGCTAAAAGTGTCTAAAAAGCGTAAAGTGAAAAGTTCTCGAAAAAAACGTGACGCGTACGATATATTTAATTAATAAAAATGTCGTTTTTACATTCTCACTCTGTGGAGTGTGTAAAATCAGAACTAGATTTATTCACACTACCTCCTACACAAACAAGTATTGAACAATCACAATGGACATATTACAACCCTATGGCATCTTTGTCGGACGATACTCCGATAGAATTCGTTGTGCCTGGACATGGCGAGGAATACATTGACTTATCACATAATATGATAAAAGTTAAAGCAAAAATCCTAAAAGCTGAGGGTACGGTAGATGAAAAAAATTTTGTAGGTCCTGTAAATAATTTTCTACATTCAATGTTTAATCAAGTCGATGTATTTTTTAATCAAAAGATGGTATCACCACCTAATAATGCCTATGCTTATAGAGCTTACTTAGAAACAATTTTAAATTATGGAGTTGATCCAAAAAATACTCATCTCAAGATGACGTTGTGGAATATGGACTCAATTGGAGAATATGATACTCTAGATAAGACAAAAAAGCGTGGTCCAGAGGATCGTACGGTATATATTTCAAAAGGCAAAGAGTTTGAAATGATGGGTCATTTACATTGTGATGTTTTTAATCAAGATAAATTTTTACTTAATGGAGTCGAAATGAGAATACGATTACTCAAATCAAAAAATACATTTTGTCTTATAAATGCGACTGAACATAACTACGTGGTCAAGATTTCGGAGGCTATGCTCATTACAAGAAGAGTGAAAATTAACCCAAGCATTTTAATAGCTCGTGCAAGAACATTGGGACAAACGACTGCAGTAGTATGGGGCATAACTGGGGAGACACAACAAACCTCCACTCCTCGGCCACTGGCGCCAGACCATTTCCGTTCCCCGCCGTGAGGGGTCTCACCCTGTGAAGGGGTACCCTCGGTAAATTTTGGGCCTGAAGTTTTTCCTGTACGATCTGGTGGGAGAGGGGGTAAGTTGTATGTGGATAGGGATTTAGAATATGGGGTAATAAAGATGTAGGTCATAACTTAGTCATGGGATAGGTTAATGGGAAAAAGATGTAGGATTGCATGATTTTCTATTTATTTTTGAAGATGTGGGTTATTTTTAAAATAAAAACAAGTAAAATATTTCGTTTGTTTTTTTTTTTTATTTACCATTTTTCTTCATTCTCTCAGTCATACTTATAAAATCATTTTCTTATTTCTAAAATAATATTTCTTAGGATAATTATTAATGTAAGTACAAACAATAATAAAACTAGTAAAAATATAAGTAATACTAATAATATGGATATGCAATTTAGTAAGAATTTTTTTTTTTTTCTGTTTTTCATATTTATGATAATATTAGTCGGCGATGTCTTTTCCCTCAGTTGCACTGTAGTATAGGGTGTAGCGAGCTGATAACTGGTTATCAATTTCGTAGATTATTCGTTGTGCTAGATCCTCATGATGGTACAGTAATTCCCAAAAGAATGAAAAACCGAGGTCCCCAAGATTTGATTTGAATGATGGTGCTCGTTCGGAGTATTTATATAAATTGTCACGAACGGAGTGAGTGATGGGCGCAAGGAATATGAAATAGAAATCTCAAATATCCGAACGTTATCACTTTGTCCGTTCGGGAGCTAAATTAAAAATTGCGTTTGAGTGTGGAGCGGTAAACAAGCTCGAACGTTATCTTTAAGTGTTAACTTAGAGAGAGTAAGGATGATGGATCCTGCTGACTTCGGTCACGAGTAACCTATTCTATTGTTTAGTTGTAACTTTATTTTGTAAAGGAGATCTTATTTTATTTTAAAAGTAAAAGTGAAATAATCGACTTGTTTATTTGTTTGAATTTATTGAGAAAAACAAGTAAAAGTGTTACAAATTTGAGTTTACAAAACGGTTAATAAAGATAGAGATAAAAAGAACACAAATGTTAGAAAAATAATGTCTTAAGAGTAGATAATGTTTTGGGCTTACCCTGGAAGTCTGCTCTTTAGTA
>CAJNRD030001122.1:12503263-12524396 GCA_905319865.3 Cotesia congregata
ATTGTCACGAACGGGGTGAGTGATGGGCGCAAGGAATATGAAATAGAAATCTCAAATATCCGAACGTTATCACTTTGTCCGTTCGGGAGCTAAATTAAAAATTGCGTTGGAGTGTGGAGCGGTACACAAGTTCGAACGTTATCTCTAAGTGTTAACTTAGAGAGAGTAAGGATGATGGATCCTGCTGACTTCGGTCACGAGTAACCTATTCTATTGTTTAGTTGTAACTTTATTTTGTAAAGGATATCTTATTTTATTTTAAAAGTAAAATGAGAGAATTAACTTGTTTATTTGTTTGAATTTATTGAGAAAAACAAGTAAAAGTGTTACAAATTTGGGTTTATAAAACGGTTAATAAAGATAGAGATTCAAGAATACAAATGTTAGAAAAGAAATAATGTCTTAAAGGTAGATAATGTTTCGGGCTTACCCTGGAAGTCTGTAGAGAGGCTCAAATTTAGTGGGCCCTTTCACCTATGGGTAGTTTTCACTATCGAAATACCGTATCTCGTGTGTCACGGAGAATTTAAGTATTTACTAATAATGAATTATTTGTATCTTCGCGATTTTACGCGAAAACTTAGAAAAACTCAATCGACGCTAAGATATTTTCACAACCGAATTACCGGATCTCGTGTATCACGGAGAAATTGAGTAATTACAAATAATGAATTAATCTTCGCGACTTTAAGCGCAAAACTTAACACTAATCGACGCTCAACGGCGGAAACAATATACTTCGCGATTCTCGCGGAAAAATCAACGCTCAACGGCGGAAAATAATAAAAAGAAGAAAACGGAATATAACTATGGCAAATATCGAATGAATTTACCGTGTTAGTGCTACTGAATGTAACCTAACCACGAGCAAGGCACTGTCTCGTGTATCACGGAGTACTTTGTGCTTCCGAAGAATTTGATGCCCGGAGCCGACCGACGCGGAGCTAACCAGTGGTATCCTGGTCGAAATCGAACTGCCAGAAAATGATTTTCGGGCGGTATTTATATGATTAGCAGCATCAGTGATTGTATGGGCTTCGTAGGTAAATTATTCAAAAAAAAATGAAAGGTAGTGAAGGGCAATTGTCCGTGCGTCATCGCATTTTCTAATTCTTGGAAATCAAGGTACTTTCATAAGTAGTTTCGAAATTTACCTTGAGTCTTCAATTTGGAATAGAAAATGAGATGATACTTTTACTGTATTATGAATACAAAAATAGGTAAAAGTCATTGAAAAATTGAAAGGTATTGACAAAAAAATAGAAATCCGAAAATTAGAAAGGGTGTCATCAAATCTTTGGAAAGTTAGGCCAGATTACTCTTCTACAGACTTCAAGAATATGATAAATTGTAAATTAAAAATAAAAAGTTACATATATTCAGAAGAAAAACAAAATTTTTAGATTTTAGCAGACGTCACATAGACGAGAAACTATCTTTCCGTGAACACCTTGACAGTGCATGCAAGAAAGCCAGCAAGACTGTGTCTAGCCTAGCACGAATTATGACCAACACCATGGGACCAAGAACAAAAAAGAGAAGAGTTCTTCTAGAAGCAGTCCACTCGGTACTGCTTTATGGAGCAGAGATATGGGCAGACATATTAAAGCAGAAGACCTACCGGCGAAAGATAGCAGCAGTACAGCGGCGAGGCGCTCTCAGGGTTGCCTGCGCCTACCGCACAGTTTCCGAAGCGGCTGTATTGGTCATTGCAGGAGCCGCGCCCATCGACCTATTAGCGTTCGAAAGAGCAAAACTCTATGACGCTAAAATCAGTGACGAAAACATGAAGGACGCAAGAACGAGGATAAAGGCGGAAACGCAGCAAGAGTGGCAGGACCGATGGACATCGGGAGAGACGGGCAGATGGACGGCGCGCCTGATCCCAAACATCAACGTCTGGCTTTCTCGGAAGCACGGGGATACGGACTTCTTCGTGACCCAGCTATTGACGGGACATGGGCAGTTCAATGCTTATCTTTTCAAGATGGGTTTGCACAGCACACCAACGTGCAAATACTGCCCAGACAAAATTGACAACGCCGAACACACGTTTTTCGAGTGTGATCGGTGGAAGGACGGTGGAGAACCAGCACCGAAGAAACAATAGGCACCACGCTCTCCCCTGAGAGCTTGGTAACCTGCATGATAAAAAAAGAAGAAAACTGGTCAGCTATCGCAGCCTACGCGCAGCGCCTTTTAAAAGAAAAAATCGCAGAAAGGGATTAGAAACCAGTAGTAACAAGAAGTAGGTGTCATGAGACACAACATGGACTGGATTGAAGTAATGCTAACGCGGTCCCGTCCCAGTCATCCCTGTAACATCTATAGGGAAAGGAGAGAGGAGGATGTTTAGTCGGTATTGTTGCAAATATTGACTTCCGAGTCCGACATACCCAGGCACCAACACCTAGTCCTGGCAACAACACCAAGCCCTGGCATACGTAAATGTATTTTACCTCCTCTATAAAAAAAAAAAAAAAAAAACACACACACACACACACGTACAGACACGGTGATATCACTGCGGAAATAGTCAGGAAAGCTTCCTAGGACCTCAAAACGTCGAGATCTGATGAAAACGATTTTCGAAACACGGGGTGAAAACAATAACTCCCCGACTTTTGAAAATTTTCAATTTTCTTAGCGGGAAGTTAAATTTTTTTGAAATGAGGTTTTTTGGAATTACTTTTGAATGGCTTTACCGATTAATTACAAAATCTAATCAAAAAATCACGTCGATCACCGCAAGCCTGGTCAAAATCGGTTGATTCGTTCGTGAGTTTCGTTGTCGAAAGAAAACCGGAAAAAGTGTTTTTTCGGAATCACTTCGAAATCCCTGGCTTGATCGATTTAAACTTGAAGATTCTTCATGGGGCTTCAAAAACTGCGTCGAATGCCGCTAACCGTGTGAAAATCGGTTCATTCATTCAAAGTTATTGCTGTTTGAAAATTTAAAAAATTGTTTTATTAAACTGCTATTAGAGTTTTGAGTTCGAAAAGCTCAAAATGACACAAAAATCATATTTTTGAGCTCGAAGAGCTCAAAAACGTAATGTATAATTTTGAGCGCTTAAGTACAAAATGAGCGGGAAGTTGCAGGGGTTGCCTTTAGGGTCAACCGTCGTCTGAATTTTTTTCTCATATTAATAACTGCAATTTTCCCTTTTTGTTGAGATTTTTTTCAATTTTAAAACGTTAACGGCACAAGATTTCAGATTCAAATTCAGTGGAACACAATATATAAAAATCATACTCAATCCGGATTCAAAAAATTTTCTTTCTCGATAATTTCGATTTTTCATGATTGATTGCAATTTTTTTGGGTTTTTCGCTTTTTTTCAAATATTGACGGCTCAACGGCCTAATTAACGTTCAGATTCAGATTCAGTAAATTGAAATACATTTAAGTCATACTTGATCCGGGTCCACAAAAGTTTTTTCATCGCTGTGACTGCAGTTTTTTGCAATTTTTTGGGTTTTTTGCGTTTTATTCAAAACTGGAGTGACCGGGCCAAACGGACTTCAAATTCAGATTCAGCGCGTCAAAATACATGTCCATACGTGGGTCCGGTCGAAGGTACTAACTTTTTTTTTCTTCGCTGGTATTATTAGAGCCCAAAAAACCACGTCGATCGCTGCCAAGAACGTGAAAATCGGTTGATTGATTTGTAAGTTATCGCTGTCGAAAAGATTCGAAAAAAATGAATTTTTCAAATCCCGGGAAAAAATGATCAAACCTGACCATGCCAGGCCTGAAATTTGAAGGAGTTTTTACTATTTTGCTATTGTAATTTTTACTAAATAAAATAGTAACGGTGGACTATACTTCTCATTTAGTAATTTTTACGATATACTATTGTAAATTTTATCCAACAAATAAGACTAGCAAGAGTTTGAAAAAGTCAAATACTATAGAGCAAACTATACAATATGTGTTTGTGAACTTTACAATTCAACTATTGTAAAAATTCACAGTTGGTTTTTTTAAAAGAAATATTAGGGAGGGAGAGAGATAGAAGGTTGCACGAATTGGTACCTGTACAGTAATCGAAAAAAGAAACAAATATTTTCGTGCTATCTGGGAATCGAACCCAGAACTCTGTGTTGGGAGCCAGAGACTCTCCCTCTAGGCTATCCGAGGTAAACTAAGACCCATGTCCTTTAACATTTACATAAACTCAGAGTCTAGCGCTGTGCACGGCCATCACTTACACTAATTGAGAGACATTCCAATTCAACTATTGTAAAATTTGCTATATTTCTATTGGAAAGATACAGAGGCAGCACTGGAAATTTTCATCTCTTACTTTTTACAATAGTAATATCGTATTTTTTCATGAATAAATAGTATTTTTTCTTCTAAAATATTTGATAATTAATAGTAATAAAAGTATAGTCCAGCTTTACAATAGTTGTATCGTAAATTTTCCCAGAAATTTTTTCCCGTGTACTCTCCTCAACTCAGCTACCACTAGCTCAACCTCAACTCCATGACTCAACGCCTTGTCACCCCGCAAAGAGACTAATCGTATGCAAAGGCTCGTTAACTCGGCTCACGAAAGTAGTCGACCCAGTGACTAAACGTAGACCGATTTCCTCCCGTGAGCTTACCAAAAATGCTTAATCCCACAGTACCCTCTTATGGAGCGACCATACTGCGGTTTCTACCTTACTACCGCTGTACCCCACTTGGCGTCTATACAACGGCTTCTACGCCAGCGAAACACCTCGCAAAGAGACTAATCGTATGCGAAGGAACGCTGGTAGCACACACACACACACACACACACACACACACACACACACACACACACACACACACACACACACACACACACACACACACACACACACACACACACATAACCCACACTATCCTCACACACACTGACTCTGCTTTACTTTTGACTAATTAAAATTTACAAAATTAACTTCAACAATTTTACAACGTTAATTTCTCACTAAAAAATTTCAGTCATTACCTCGCAATAAAACTCGTAATTTATTCTGATAATTAATAAATTTACTTTTTAAAAAATTCCGGCTTACACCGACGCTCCTTTTCCCTCCATTTTTAACACGAGCTTATTTCTACGCATTAACAAATTCTCAGAATATTCTTTTTCGTAAATTTAACTAAATTTTACTCGGACTTAATCCACACGAATAAATAGTTTTACAAATAATTTTACCGGAACAATGATATTAAATTATTGACAAATTTTCCAGGAAATTATTTCAATATAAGACTCCTTAAGCAGAATTTGGCCATTAAATTAGATAATCAATTATAATTTTACTCAATATGAAAATTATGTGCCTGAAGTTTTACTGCGGGTGTATCCGTCTTATCTGCGCCAAAATTTGATAATTAATTCTCTATAATTAATAACACGTGGAATAATTATTTTTCGATAAATTGAGAGTGACGATTTATTAATTAATAGTTCATCTCGGTGTAGAAAATAAATACCGAAAATTATCCACGGTTGTTAAATTTCTAAATGCGTCGCAGTTTTCTCAATAATCAATTCCGGTAATTAAAATTGTTCCAAATATAATATAATTGATTTTCATAAATAATCAGAATATAAATCAATAAAATAATTAATTAAGTGGTAATTCAATTTATAAAAATTATAAAAACTGTCCAGGTATTTATTTCATAAATTTACTGCGTCACAAATTCTTAAGGAATTTGCGCGCTCAAAATGGACGCTGTTACTGCGTTACTGCGTAGTTAGCTTGACCTCGGGTACCGAGAGACGCTTGACTGGTCGTGAGCTGCTGATTAGAGTGTTTCTCGATTTTCAGAAATTAATTTAATGATTTCTTAATAAAATAAATTTATTCAAGCAAAATCTAGGATGTTAATAATTATTAACCTGCAGAATTAATAATTTAGATGCTCACGACCAAACCCCAAGAGGTCTGGAACATTCCTCGGGTGTAACAATCCCCAGGAGGAATTGTTCTCAAAGCTAGCAAATTGATTAAAACAATTAATTATTGTTAATGAATATTATTAAACAAACTGAATTACCATTAATTAAATTGAAATGAGAAGTAGTATATTCCGTGAGCCGGGTGTAAACCCCAAGGCTCATCACTACCACAGTCCAATACCCGATGTTAATTGGTTTGAAGAAACTCTTTGGTTGCTAATGGCTTCCTTCTTGGACTCCTTGATGTTACTTGTTTCAACACTACACTACTTCTCCCGACACAACGCATGGCTCGCTTATTTAATGGCTCCCCAAAATACCCCCTCCTACTCTCTCTCTAGGCCCGAAGATCGATGCGCCAAAATGCTAGTCGAAAAAGTTATCGATCTCTGGCGACTTATCGATTAAGGGTAATTTACCCTGTAACAACCTGAAGGGTTAAATACGCTCAGGTCTGATCATCCCTGATCATGGCTGATCATGAAATCACTAGTGAAAATAGAATGAATATATTCAAAATTTTGCTACGTACGACAATATGTAAAAAGTAATATTGATATGTTTAATAAAATAGATGAAAAATTATTAATGTAACAATGTATAAATGATATGTTTTGTAAATATGTATATGTAAATATAAATAGCTAAAAGCTAATGTATTTAAGTACAATTAAATAAAAATTATTATTATTATCAAGGCCTGTTCATGTATGAAGGGTTAAATACGCTCAGGTCTGATCAGGCCTGTCCATATCTGTTCATACCTGTTCATGTTTGAAGCATCCCGGGTAAAAATGATCCGACATGAACAGACATAAGTCTGCAGGCCTGATCAGACATGAAAAATGACCATGCCTGATCAGGCATGAATTGATCTGATCAGGCCTGATCAGACATGGTCACGTCTGAAAGCCCATTGTTACTTTTAATTAATTATTTTGCTTAATTTGATGGATATAGTACTTGATAGAGTCACACGCAATTCTCTGTAATGAATTAAAATAGAAAAAAAAATTATTATACATAATTGTACGGCTGTAACACCAGCAGACACCCATCCAACTACTAACTACGCTCAATGCTGCTTAACTTTGGTGATATCCCTGTGCCTTGAAGTTCTCACCTGCTGTGCTGCGATCTTATGTGCCAAAAATTCTATGAAGTACATAACGTATCAAATAAGTTTATCATAAATATAATATAAAACTGATTTTATAATATATTTTGATAGTCCTAATTTATTTATTTAACCGAATCTTATTAAAACATCACATTTATTTAAATAATAAAATAAGTAATTATTTTAATATTAGGCAGGAGCAGAGCAGACTAAAACATCCCACAGGAAATGTAACAAATTTTTTATTTTAAAATTATTCAAACGTAATGATAAAAATAATTTTGCACATTTTGTGATAAACGAAAAAATTTTTTTTGTCAAAGAAAAAATTTTTATCACTTCTCTGACTATGCAAGTCTGATCAGATCTACCCGGAAAAAAATGATCAGACCTGACTATGCCTGTTCATGTATGATCAGGCATGAAATTAGACCTGCTCATGCCTGTTCATGTATGATCAGGCCTGAAATTAGCCATGGTCATGCCTGTCCATGTCTGAAGCGTTAAATACGCTCAGTTCTGATCATGCCTGTTCATGTCTGAAGTGTTGAATACGCTCAGGCCTGATCATGCCTGTCCATGTCTGTGTATCCCTATTCATGTCTGAAGCTTTGAATACGCTCAGGCCCGATCATACCTGTCCATGCCTGTTCATGCTAAGGTCCAAATATGCTATGAAAAATTTTTTGAATATGTTCAGTGTATGTAGGGGAGAAAGGGGTCAATTGAACCACGGGGCAATTGAACCACGGGGCAATTGAACCACTCGACTTAAACAATCGAAAAAATTTTAAAAATGCTTCATGCTCTTAGAATTAGATTCTAATATGTTAAACTCGGATATGATCAAAATTTGAAATCATTGCGATTAATAAATTTTGAAAAATTGAGATTTTTTTATTTTTAAGCATGTAAACTTTTTTTTCGGCTGGTGACAAATTGTTTAATAATATTTTAATTTTTGAATTAATTGATAAAGTTTGAATTGTAGTAGTCGAATATACTTATACTTCAAAATCCTCAACTTTGTTTATAGTGATATAATAGTTTATTTATTTATTATTTACTATTAACTGTTATAAAATTATATGGGGTCAATTGAACCAGTAGTCCCGGGGGCGATTAAACCATACGGAGAAGCATGGGACATGCGCGCGCACCTTGACCTATGTGAAAAATACTCAGGAAAATAACCTAACAATTTGATGAACTGAATTTATAACGAAAATTATTTTTAAATTGATTTTTAATTTATTTAATACAATATCTGTGCATTAAAAATGTGCAATAGTATTATTAGCAAGTAACAATTATTATATTATTTATTAAAAGTTCGGGTTTGAGTTTTAAATTAAAACAGTGATACCTTAGCAGGTTTTGTGACCTCCTGACTAAGATATCCTATTTCACGCCAGAGATGTTCTGGACGCCACCAGGAGAGTTAATTGATGTTGAGTTCACTCGGCCTCCTGGAACCAAGTTACTTCGGCTAGCTCACACTCAGGGAGTGGGTATCCAAAACTGATATCCGGTCACAGGATATATTTTAATCAACTAATTATTACTAAGTGAGAGGAAAGAGGCTAGGTTGTTGAAATTATTGGCACGGCACAAACACAATTAAATCAACAATTAACAGATTTATTTCCAAAGACTCGACTATTAATGACTTGACTATTAACTCCCCAGAATAGGATAATTAATTAATGGCCTGGTCTTCGCCATAGCCTGATTAACACACAACTGAACAACCTCCGAAATGCTAACCAGTTAGCTCGCAGATCACAACTAATTAAACTAAACTACCCCTAACTAAGCCGACCTCGTCTTCGCTAGTACAACTCGCTCCGTCTGGATAATGATTAGCCCCCTGGCTTCTTTGGAGATCTTTCCTGTTGTACGCTCGAAGATCGACTGCCTGTTCCACCGCTCGACTGACTCTTTTTAGGCCCCAAGCTCCCCACTCCGAGAATTAAAACAAGCGACCGCGCCGCCTAGTACCTGAAAATGAAACTGACGAAGGCCGGTACGCAAGGCTCCTGCACGAGCACGAGTATATCAATTTGCACTGTTACAAAATATCATTGGTTCAATCGACCCCAAGCAGTGGTTCAATTGCCCCCGAGCGGGGGTCAATTGAACCATTTGACGCGTTTGGATAAATTAATAACTTTAAAAAATTCACGTTTATTGGCTAATTTATGTATTGGTAATGTTAGTAGACTTAATAAACTCCCATTCCAAGAAAAAAAAAATTGTCATTTAGTTTTAATTCGAATAGTAAAAAATTGCTAAACTTTTTTTGGTTCAATTGACCCCCTCCTCCCCTACATTAATTTCGATTGATTAATTTGTAAATTATCAATAAACGACATATTTTACCATTTTACTATTTTACTATTCTTACTATTTTACTATTTTACTATTTTACTATTTAATACACTGTTAAAAATTTCTATTGTAATTTTACAAGAAATGTATTGGAAGCTAATAGGCAAAACATTTGTTTAAAATTACAATCGGGTATAGTAAAATTATAAAACATATATAGCTCAGTGAGGTTACTAATTTTACAAAACGGTTTTGTAATTTTACAAATATTTTTAGATTAGCTAAGTTTGTAAAATTACAATACTTTCCTTGAATTTTACTTGAATTGAAATTATAAAAAAGAAAATACCTAACGCCCTACGCCGTACGACCGATAGGTGATTCAACATCTTATTATTGTTATAAGCTAATCCTATGTGGTGATTGAGCATTAGGGCTTATTTATAATTTACATTAATTGTGTTATTTTATGCTGTTTATTGATGAAAAAGTTTAACATATACTCATTCAAATATATTGATTTCGAAATGATCGTTTGAGCATAATATTAAAATTTATGAAAGATAAATTATGTCTCGAATTTATTATTACAAATAAACGCAACCATAGACTAAAAATTAGTAAAAAAATATATGAAGGACATTGTTGTTTTTTTGTACATCAGTCTCATTTTTGTAAAATTGAAAAGTATTATTTTTAAAAAGAAAACAGTGAAGTAGAATTACAATTCGTGTAATATAAATAAAATTTTCTGGTAACATTACTGTTGCACTGTGTAATTTTACAATGAAAATTGTAAAAATAAAAAAAGCTTTTTAAATTTTTTATGTGATTATTGTAATATAAATTACAATATTTTTTAATGATTTTACATACAATTATGCCGAATCAAATTACAAATAATGTTTGCAAAATTAAAAAGCTTTTTCTTGAAAATTGACGAACAGTTCTGTAATATTACAATGCGCGTTAGGTTTATACAAGAAGATTGTAAAATTACAATACATCTTAGTAGATTTCCTAACAGGTGTTGGAAAATTACATGAATTGTATTTTATTTCGCATTGCTATACACTGATTTGTAATTTTACATATCATTTGTTTTGTAATATGATTGTAATTTTACAAAAATTTTTAACAGTGTAAATAGAAGTATTTTGATTATCATTAAAAACCTACCTTAGGTAAATTTAATTAAATTTTCTAGGCATGGACAGGCATGAAAATGCATGGACAGGCATGAATAGGCCTGAGCATATTTAATGCTTCAAACATGAACAGGTATGGACAGACATGAACAGGCCTGATCAGACATGAACAGATATGAGTGTATTCAACCCTTCAGACATAAGAAGGCATGGACAGGCCTGATTAGACATAAACAGTCATGAGCGTATTTAACCCTTCAGACATGAACAAACATGAACAGGCCTAATCAGACATAAACAGGCATGATCAGACCTGAGCGTATTTAACCTTTCAGACATGAACAGGCCTGATCAGACCTGATCGTATTTAACCCTTCAGACATGGACAGGCATGATCATGTCTAATTTCAAGCCTGATCATACATGAAGAGGCATGATCAGACCTGAGCGTATTTAACCCTTCAGACATGAACAGGCCTAATCAAGCCTGAGCGTATTCGACACTTCAGGCATGAACAGACATGGTCAGGCATGATCATGTCTAATTTCAGGCCTGATCATACATGAACAGGCATGATCATGTCTAATTTCGGGCCTGATTGTACATGAACAGGCATGGTCAGGTCTGATCATTTTTTCCCGGGATTAAATATGCTCAGGCCTGTTCATGCCTGTCCATGCTTAAAAAAGTTAATTAAATTTACCCTACGGTAGGTTCTTAATGATAATCAAAATACTTTTATTTATTGAATAATAAAATATACCGTTTATTGATAATTTACAAATTTATTAATCGAAATTAATGTACATACACTGAACGTATTCAAAAATTTTTTCTTAGCATATTTGGTCCTTAGCATAAACAGGCATGGACAGGTATGATTGGGCCTGAGCGTATATAACGCTTGAGACATGAACAGACATGGACAGGTATGATCAGGCCTGAGCGTATTTAACGCTTCAGACATGAACAGACATGAACAAGCATGGACAAGTATGCTCAGGCCTGAGCGTATTTAACGCTTCAGACATGGACAGGCATGACCATGTCTAATTTCAGGCCTAATCATTCATGATCCGGCATGAGCAGGTCTAATTTCATGCCTGATCATACATGAACAGGCATAGTCAGGTCTGATCATTTTTTTCTGGGTAGATCTAATCAGACTTGCATAGTCAGAGATGTGATAAAAATTTTTTCTTTGACGAAAAAAATTTTTTTGATCATCACAAAATGTGCAAAATTATTTTTGTCATTACGTTTAAATAATTTTGAAATTAAAAATTTGTTACATTTCCTGTGGGATATTTTAGTCTGCTCTGCTCCTGCCTAATATTAAAATAATTACTTATTTTATTATTTAAATAAATGTAATGTTATAATGAGATTCGGTTACATAAATCAATTGGGACCATCAAAATATATTATAAAATCAATTTTTATATTATATTTATGATAAACTTATTTGATACGTTATGTACGTCATAGAATTGTTGTCACATAAGATAGCAGCACTGCAAGCGGGAACTTCAAGGCGCCCGGATATCACCAACGTTAAGCAGCATTGAGCGTGGTTAGTAGTTGGATGGGTGACTGCTGGTGTTACAGCTGTACAATTACATGTAATCATTTTTTTTTTATTTTAATTCATTATAGAGAATTTCGTATGACTCTATCAAGTACTATATCCATAAAATTAAGCAAAATAATTAATTAAAAGTAACAATAGGCTTTCAGACCTGACCATGTCTGATCAGGCCTGATCAAGTCAATTCATGCCTGATCAGGCATGGTCATTTTTCATGTCTGATCAGGCCTGAAAACTCATGCCTGTTCATGTCTGATCAGGCCTGAAGACTCATGCCTGTTGATGTCTGATCAGGTCTGATCATTTTTCCCCAGGATTTGTCTAAAATTTTCAGTTTGATTAGTTTGTGTTTAAATGTCCCATAGAATTTGAAAAACTGCGGGGAATGCTACCAACTACGTGAAAATCGGTTTATTAATTCAGAAGTAATTGCGGTTTGAAAATTCAAAAAATACTGTTTTATTAAACTTCTATCAGTTCTTTGAGCTTGAAGAGCTCAAATCTTAAAACAGCTAACTCTTTGAGCTCGAAGAGCTTAAAAACGTCATAATTGCAATTTTAAGCACTTAGATATGGAATTAACGGGAAGTTGCAGGGATGGCCGTTAGGGTTAACCGTTTTACAGATTTTTTTGGAGTTTACTCCTTAAGAATCGATTTTCATATAAGGCCCCCGGTATGAAAAAAATATGAGGGGTAAAATCTACTGAACGAATGACCTCTTTACGTTTTCGTGTGTAACCTATTCTGCGCACTTTTCACTTTTCAGGCGTGAGTATTAAAACGTGCATAGGGTATGTAGTCTAGTCGACAAGTGCCTTTTTGGTCAACTTTTTTCAGCAGTCTCCGAAAATTATAATTGAGGTGTCATTCAATTCAGAATGGCATGATGATTTTTAAAAAAAAATTAAGTTCCGCTTGCAAAAATTGCAAAAGTTATTAACAGTCGAGACCACACTGTTAAAAATTTCTATTGTAATTTTACAAGAAATGTGTTGGAAGCTAATAGGCAAAACATTTATTTAAAATTACAATCCCCTGTATAAATAACATGATTAGAAATGATTTAACTCTCATGAGGAGCAGTATTTGAAATGATTTCAAATTTAATCATTTTAAATCATTTTAGCCCCTTTAAATCATATTGTTTAATCAGGGTCGGGTATAGTTATATTACAAAACATGTATAGCTCTGTGAGGTTACTAATTTTACAAAATGGTTTTGTAATTTTACAAATATTATTAGATTAGCTAAGTTTGTAAAATTACAATACTTTCCTTGAATTTAACTTTAATTGAAATAATAAAAAAAGAAAGATTTGATTCAATATTTGTTTTAATTTTACTTTTATGAAGCGGTGACTAGATTTTGCATCTCACGTAGACCTAATTTTTACAACTCTGATTATATAATGTGAAAATAATATTTACCCTAACTAAGAATCGAACGCGAGCCGCGCGCTTGCCAGACCGATACCTAACGCCCTACGCCGTACGACCGATAGGTGATTTAACATCTTATTATTCTTATAAGCTAATCCTATGTGATGATTGAGCTTTACGGCTTATTATTTATTATTTACATTATTTGTGTTCTTTAATGCTGTTTATTGATGAAAAATAACTAACTTTTACATTATTTATAATTCATTGAATATTATAAAAATTAAAGTCTAACATATTCAAAAATATTGATTTCGAAATGATCGTTTGAGCGTAATATTAAAATTTATAAAAGATAAATGATGCCTTGAATTTATTATTACTTGTTAATATTTATAAGATGGTTCTGTGGATTGTTTAAATAATAAGTAGATTTATGTTCGCTTGAAACAACGTGGTTATATATTCTTAATATCAGTACATAGTTTAGACTTAAGTGCGTATAACAACAATAGTATTTCTAGAGAGTGAACTGCCGCTTTGCGGCCAATATATATACTAACAATTAGATAAAGACAGAAACTATAATATTTCAACACTCCCACTTAGGTTCTGTCTTTTTAATAAAAGAATGACTCTAATTAAATTATTATGTATTCTGGTATCCTTGGTGCCTTGCTTTCCAGCCCATCAGTCTTTGGCTTCTGGCCCTTTGATAACCTGTAACAGAAAGCTATTAAATTGCACTTAAAACTAACAATTTTTTGACAATCGTTGCCCTCAGCCTCTCAAATCTAATCTTTGGCAGATGCTTTGTGAGTATGTCAGCTTCCTGGTCCTCTGAGCGTATATATTTTATGTTCAGTTTCTTGTTTTTGAATTTCTTCAACACAAACTTGAATTTAATGTCAATGTGTTTTGACCTTGCCTCAAAATTGCCGTTTTTTATCCAGGCAATTGCACTTTGATTGTCTATATAAAGTGTTGGACTTCTAGCTTCCTGTCCAACTAGCTGTGTTATCAATTTATTTAGCCAGATCAAGTTCGTGGTGGCATGGCAGGCTGCCATGAATTCTGCTTCTGCTGTGGATAAGGCCACGGACTTTTGCTTCTTGGATCCCCAAATCACTGGTGTGTCTCCAATCTTCAGTAAGTATCCTGACCTTGATTTTCTTGTCTTCGTGTCTCCTGCATAGTCTGCATCTGAGAACGCCTTGACTGTTGTATCATCTCCTTGCCCATAGAATTAAATTCCAATTCCAGATGTACCTTTGAGGTATTTGAAAATTCTTTTAACTGCTTGCCAGTGTACACTGTTAAAAATTTTTGTAAAATTACAATCATATTACAAAACAAATGATATGTAAAATTACAAATCAGTGTATAGCAATGCGAAATAAAATACAATTCATGTAATTTTCCAACACCTGTTAGGAAATCTACTAAGATGTATTGTAATTTTACAATCTTCTTGTATAAACCTAACACGCATTGTAATATTACAGAACTGTTCGTCAATTTTCAAGAAAACGCTTTTTAATTTTGCAAACATTATTTGTAATTTGATTCGGCATAATTGTATGTAAAATCATTAAAAAATATTGTAATTTATATTACAATAATCACATAAAAAATTTAAAAAGCTTTTTTTTATTTTTACAATTTTCATTGTAAAATTACACAGTGCAACGTAATGTTACCAGAAAATTTTATTTATATTACACGAATTGTAATTCTACTTCACTGTTTTCTAATTTTAAAAATAATACTTTTCAATTTTACAAAAATGAGACTGATGTATAAAAAAACAACAATGTCCTTCATATTTATTTTTACTAATTTTTAGTCTATGGTTGCGTTTATTTGTAATAATAAATTCGAGGCATAATTTATCTTTTATAAATTTTAATATTATGCTCAAACGATCATTTCGAAATCAATATATTTGAATGAGTATATGTTAGACTTTTCTATCAATAAACAGCATAAAATAACACAATTAATGTAAATTATAAATAATAAGCCGTAATGCTCAATCACCACATAGGATTAGCTTATAAGAATACTAAGATGTTGAATAACTTATCGGTCGTACGACGTAGGGCGTTAACAAATTAAGTCTACGAGAGATACCAAATCTAGTCAGCGCTTCATAACAATAAAATGACAACAGATATTAAATCAAATCTTTCTTTTTTATAATTTCAATTCAAGTAAAATTCAAGAAAAGTATTGTAATTTTACAAACTTAGCTAATCTAAAAATATTTGTAAAATTACAAAACCGTTTTGTAAAATTAGTAACCTCACTGAGCTATATATGTTTTGTAATTTTACTATACCCGATTGTAATTTTAAACAAATGTTTTGCCTATTAGCTTCCAATACATTTCTTGTAAAATTACAATAGAAATTTTTAACAGTGTACCTTCTGCGGGCTTGCACAATGTTGACTCACATTGTTTACTGCAAATGCTATATCCGGACGCGTGATCAACGACAAAAATAATAAGCTGCCTACTGCCTCTCTATAAGGAACTGTTGGTGGCAGCTTTTGACTCTCCTCAACCTCTTGATTTAAATCCTGATGATTATCAGCCGGAATGCTGACTGAATTTGCTTCCATCATGCTGAACTTGTCCAGTATTTTTAGTGTGTACAGCTTCTGGTCTGCTGTTATTGATCCATCTGCTAACTTGGTTAGGTTGATTCCTAAAAACATGTCAGGTGGTGAAACTGTAATTTCAACCTCTCGTTTTAGGCAATCAAGCAGTTTCTTAACTTTATTTTTCTTCTTGGACACAGCCAGTCCGTCATCAACATAAATAGCCAGTATAATGCACTCATTAATATTTCCAGGTGACTTAAACACACAAGAGTCAGCTTCAATTGGTTCCATGTTGAACTTCTTAATACAATTGGTGAATTTCCTATTCCAACACCTTGGTGCCTGTTTCAGTCCATACAGGCTTTTGTTTAGCTTGCAGACTCTACTGCTGTTGTCACCAAAACCCTCTGGCTGTTCCATATAGACTTCCTCTTCCAAGTCTCCATGTAAAAATGCTGTTTTCACATCAAACTGTTCAATATGCATTCCATGCGCTGCTGCTAGAGTTAATAAGACCCTCACTGAGTCATATTTTACAACTGGACTGAACGTTTCTTCATAATCAATCCCTGCTCTTTGTTGGCATTCTCTAACTACCAACCTGGCCTTATATCGAGATATTTTCCCATCAGATTTTTGTTTCAGTTTGTAGACCCATTTGTTGCTCAAGATATTGACTCCTCTTGGTCTTTCAACTAGACTCCATGTTTTATTCTTATTTAGTGCTTTTATCTCTTCTTCCATTGCACTTTTCCAGTTTTTATAGTCCTTGTCTTGCTTTGCTTCCTGAAAGCTTGTTGGCTCTTGACTTAATAGAAGTTGTCCTTCTCCTTCAGCACATCCAGTGCAGTAGAATTCTTCTTCTTCTACTTCTTTGTCATCTAGGCCAGCGCATCGTGTATGATACCATTCATCGCAGCCATCACACTGAACCCAGTTAATGATCCTACCCGGAGGTCCTGCACAATCAGCTGCATTGCATTCATAGCCGTCATCTGTCAAGATGCTCACCTCAGCTTCTGTAGCAGACTCACCAGGTGCTTCAGCATCTCTAAATGCGTCTTCTTCAGTGAATGACTCATTTCCTTCCTCATTTAATTCCGGTTCATGTTCATTTCCAGTTTCCTCTGGCCATTCTATGTCGACCAGTCTATATTCAGGAGTTTTTGTCTTGTACATCTCTTTTTCCTTGAATTCTACATCACGATGTATCTCAACTTTGTTCCTTTTTGGAAACCAGACCCTGTAGCCCTTGGTTGTGTCGCTGTATCCAATCAAGATGCCTTCTTCTGCCTTTGCATCCCATTTCTTTCGTTCATTTTTAGGTATATGTACCATTGTTGGAATTACCTTTGATCCAATTACCTTGAATTGATCCATATTCGTGCTTCTTTTAGTCCAGACTTCATATGGAGTTTCACCTTTAGTTGAGCTCGTTCCAGTGTGATTCAGCACATAGACTGCTGTGTTCACAACTTCAGCCCACAAATTTGTAGGTAAATTTGCACTGTACAGCAACGTTCTGGCCGCTTCTACTATAGTTCTATTATCCCTCTCAGCTCTTCCATTCTGCTCCGGGGTATACGGCACTGTCTTCTGGTGCTTGACACCTTCTTTGAAAAATATTTCTGACAGCTGCCTGTTCACAAACTCCAATCCATTATCTGATCTGATTGTGTTCACTTTCTTCCCGGTTTCTTTTTCAACTCTTATCAAGTAGTTTTTGACACATCCTACTACTTCAGATTTGGCCTTGAGGAAATAAACCTGTCTATACTTTGAAAAATCATCTTTCATTAGTAAGAAGTATCTGGCGCCTCCTAGTGACTCCATCTCCATGAATCCACATACGTCAGCGTGGACTATCTCTCCAATGTCTGTTGCTCTGCTCTCGCTTCTTTTGTACGACTTGCGATGCATCTTTCCCATCGTGCACGCGTCACACGGTTCCTTTTCACCTGCGGCAGGAATATTCTTTAATTTAAGAATTTTACTTACATGATCATAACTTTGGTGGGCTAGTCTTTCATGCCATTGCCGCATGCTCACTGATTTACTTGCTCCCGCTGTTGCAAGTGCTGCCTGCTGTTGCTGTTTGGCTAGTCTAATTTTCATAGTCAATAACTGACCTGTCTCAACTCCCACAGCAACTGTTTTTCCGTCTTCTGATATTCTGCAGCCTTCCTTCATATTAGTTGTCACCTCATAGCCCTTTTTTATAAGTTCACTTTGGGATACTAGATTAAATTTTAATTCTGGAATGTACAGTACCTCTTTAATATGTCCTTTCTCCCACTGTTGGCCATTGTATGTTTGAATGTTTATGAACCCTTTGGCGATTGCATAAACTCTACTTCCATTACCTAGCAGGATTGGTATTTTGGAGTCCCGGGACAAATCTAAGATGGACGGTGTGGCTTAATGTATATAGAATGAGTGAAAGGAAATTTAATATAGACCGGATAGCTCAAATGGTCGAGTAGCCGACATGTCTTCGGAAGGTTCTGGGTTCGAATCCCAGTCCGAGCTATCTAATAATTTTTTTTTTCTCACATATTCTATACACTCACATTAAGAAGTTCCTCTCCATAATCCTTTCTCAATCCTTTCCTACCAATTATCCTGTTACGTGAATGTTGGAACGCTTCACGTAATAATTATCCGTAACTCCTATTCTTTCCCGCTTCACAGAATTATTTATATTTGTTAAAAATATGGAACGCTTCACGAATTTGCGTGTCAAATTCTTTGGAAGGCAATAAGCGAAGTCCACCAACTCTGTGAACCACTCCTTTCTTCCTGTCATGTGACTTGTGGCTCCTGAGTCCAGGTACCAACTGTCCCGTGTCTTTTTAGAATCTTTTACTGAAGGTAGACTTACGTTAATGTAGGCTCTGCCCTCATTTCTTCTTGATGACTCACCACCCCCTTTCCGGGCGAGGTCCTTTTTCTTTTCACGACAATCTCGTTCCCAGTGACCATATCTCTTACAGTAGTTGCAACGTCCCTTGCGGAATGGAGTATTTCCCTTTTTGTGTTGCCCTTTCGCAGCTAGTGCCTGTCCATTTTTATCTTCTTCTTCACGACTTTCCATTCGTGATTCTTCCGTGATTAGGCGAGCTGACAGATTCCCTAAAGTTTGGTCAGCTTGCGCAGCCAACTCCCAAGCTGAAACAAAATGTCTGAAAGAAGGCGGTAATGTTAGAAGGATTTTTGTGATGATTGAACTATCTGAAACGTTCTCACCCAGGGCTCTCAGTCGGTGCGCAAGGTCCTGAACCTTGGATATGTGTGTTGCGACGCTCTCCGAGCCGTCTTTGCTCATTGTGTACCACCTCTGTTGTAGCATATGAACTCCCGTGCTTGTGCTGCTGTCGAAAATCTCATGAAGTCGATCCCACATCTCCTTGGCTGTTTTACAGCTCATTACGTGCAACATCGTTTCTCTGGATAACCCCGACGTGATCATACTTTGAGCCTTCACTTCTGTATTCTCCCACTGGTTCAGCTGACGGGTATATTCATCCATTTGGGCCTGCGTTGGTGCTGGTCCATTTCCTGCATTCGGATCCTCTGGTCTTGGGTTGGGATTTTGTACTGATCCCCAAACATGTTTTAACATCAAGGCCATCTTCATATTAAATTTCCAGAATGCCCAATTCGTGTAATATAAATAAAATTTTCTGGTAACATTACATTGCACTGTGTAATTTTACAATGAAAATTGTAAAAATAAAAAAAAAGCTTTTTAAATTTTTTATGTGATTATTGTAATATAAATTACAATATTTTTTAATGATTTTACATACAATTATGCCGAATCAAATTACAAATAATGTTTGCAAAGTTAAAAAGCTTTTTCTTGAAAATTGACGAACAGTTCTGTAATATTACAATGCGCGTTAGGTTTATACAAGAAGATTGTAAAATTACAATACATCTTAGTAGATTTCCTAACAGGTGTTGGAAAATTACATGAATTGTATTTTATTTCGCATTGCTATACACTGATTTGTAATTTTACATATCATTTGTTTTGTAATATGATTGTAATTTTACAAAAATTTTTAACAGTGCAGTGATTGCAGTTTCAATCGGCTTAGCGAAACGAATGGAAATTTTGAAAAATCGTTTTTAGAGATAATAGATAATTTAATAAACTATTTCACCACAAAGCGTTTTTTTCAAAAATTTCATTCGTTTCGTGAAACCAATCGAAACTGCAATTGCTCTGCTGTTGGGAGTGCGACAGAGATAGTTCCGTTGAACTCCGTGAGAGCAAAGCGAGAAAAAGATGGTTTCGCCTGTTAACAACTAACTAAAAAAAAAAAAAAAAACAGGGGAGCTTAGTTTTTTGCAAATATCTCAAAAACGAATAAAGATTTTGAAAACTTTAAAAAGGATTCAATACGAGGAGAAAATTTCTTATAAAAAGTTCCGACTCCCGGAACTGTAGGACCAATATTTATAATTTTCCCAAAGGGATGAAAATACGGCCGAAAACGGGTGTAAAATTTGAGAAATGAAAAAAATCAGGTGCTTACTGGAGAAATAAATAAACAATAATCCGTCTGAAAACAATTTTTGAATTAGTTATGCAATAGTTAATTAATAATTTTTTTCTGCTTGAATATATACATTGCAAGTGTGATAATTGTTAATCTTACTTTGATGCGTCTTGCGGCATTCGATGCAGTTTCTTAAGCACAAGAGAATAACTACTTAAAAAATGATCTCACAAAAAATTTCGATTATTACTCTACAAAGGCCGAAAGTACGTTGAAAAATCAAATTTGTATAAATTATATAAGTACGTTTTAGCATGTATTGATGCCTGTTGAGCGAAATGAGTGCTATTGATGCCACGAGCAAAGCGTGTGCTGCTGGTCGGAGGGCAGGCATCAAACATCTCCAAAAAAATTAGGAATACGGTTGACCCTGAAGGCCATCCCTGCAACTTCCCGCCAATTCTATACCTAAACGCTTGAAATTGCACTTATGACGTTTT
>CAJNRD030001122.1:12530762-12551457 GCA_905319865.3 Cotesia congregata
CCCCCCCCAAAAAAAAAAGGAAAAAAAAAAAAAAAAAAAACATACATACAGACACCGTGACAACCTCGCGGGGATAGTCAGGGAAGCTTCCTGTGACCTTCAAACGTCGAGATCTGATGAAAACTCGATTTTTGCAAAACGGGGTAAAACCAATAACTTCCCGATTTTTGAAAATCTGAGATTTTTAGCGGGAAGTTAAAAATTATCTTTACACACAGGATAAATCTTGAACCAAGGACATCGTTTTGAAGAAAATGATTTTCTTGAATCGAGAAAAAATTTTTGAACCAAGAAAAATATACTTAAACCAAGAATAATGTCTTGACTCAAGAATTTTTTTTTTTCTCAAGAAACTCATTTTCTCAAAAATAGTATTCTTGGTTTAAGATTTGTTCTCTTGAGTCAAGTTAAGTTTTTTTAAACAAGATCATATTCCTGAGATTAGTTAACGAAACACCGATATCTATCACCATTTTGGAACCCGTTTCATACATATTTATGTGATATATGTATTTTCTTGTTCAGGGAATGAAGAATATACCTCCAGGAGGTCCAATTATCCCAACTAACAACCTTGTAATGAACACAATGGCGGATACTTCTGCTGGAGGCATGATAATAGGACAAATACCATTGATAAATAATCAAATCTCCGGCTCTACAATCCAGCTGCAGCAACAACAGCAACAATCTTCGGATCACTCTTCAAATAATACTATGCCTCTGGATCCTTTTGGTGTTTTGTAAAAAAGTTAAACCTATTATATTTAAAACTTTCAATTTATGTATTATCTCCGAAACAAAGAGATATAACTTTTCATTATTGATTCAAAATCTATTTCAATTTTTAGCAACGTTATTTATTGAATGGTTTTAGTTATATAGAAGAAAAAAGATAGATAATAATACAAATAACGAAAAATAGACAATGGCATGAAATCACGTTCAATTCTTAATTTTTTCATTTTCTGTAGTCGGGACATTTATGCCAAATTCCTGAGATCAAAAACAGATCATTTTTAACCCTTTTAATTTCTATTAGAATTATTTATTGCCCATCTACTATTTTGAAATTTTAGTTTTCGTTCAGTTGCAAACGGATTTTACTAGTCTACTATAATCAGTGATATATGAACTAAAAAATATAATGAATTCTTATTTTATAATTAAACATGAAAATTAAAAAATAAATTGAAAATATACTGGTTAATATGTTAACGAGCTAATAAATATAATTACTTTTTAGATTTTCGAGCTCAAATATGTAAATATTTATCTGTTTTGAGCTTGAAAAAATTAGTAATATAAACGAATAGATATATTATTCAAATCAGTTTTCGTATAAAATCTAATTTTTATTTCGTTTCACTTTAGATCTTTGAAGGAAAAAAAACGTTTGGAATATCCTTAAGTGCTCGGCTCTTAATTTTATTTGCTTAAATACGAATAAGTGATATTTCATCACTTGATAGTATTTATTATACGTTCCTAAGTGATCATGTAAAGTAAAAATCATCAAATAAATTAAAATATTATTGCAATAGTAAATATTGATTAAAAAATTATTATTTTTCTTTTATTTTAGCCTTTCATGGATAACTGCAAATTTAAAATATCTTTTAGTTCAAGTAAGAAGCTTTTTCACATATGCGTTGGGTGTACAAATAGTTTTTAAAGTTACTGAAAAATGAAAATATTTAATTCAAATCCTTTGCTTAAATATAGTATAAGTTTTATAGCAACAGTTTATACAAGAAGAAATATAGTTTCTAATTTTTTATTTTTAAAAGTAAATTTTTTTAATTTCATTACAACGGCATTATAAGTTGTATATGTTTTCGATTCTGTTCCTATTTATTGGCAATAACCGATTATAGGTTTAATTATTTCTACAGAAAGATAGACAGAATTTCATAGATTTAAAATTTTTAATTAAACTATTGACCAAATTACCAAAAATCATATTCAATAGGCTTCTATTTTACGTGCATACGATTATAGTGAAAAAAGTACGTTCACTTAATGCATAACAAAAATATTTAACTCACAATAACATATACACACATGCGCGCCCGCATGGAAAAATATATATGCGAAAAATATATGCAAATATATATATTCACATATATTTTTTTGTGTTAAATATATGTCCGCATATATGTGAACATATATGCGTGCATATATGCGTAGATATATGTTCACATATATGCGTGCATATATGTTCACATATATGTGCGCATATAAGTGTCTAGAGATACACAAAAAAAAATTTAACTTGAATCAAGAAAATAACTTTGAAAAATTTAACTTTCTTGATTTGAGTAAAAAAATTCTCAAACTTAAAAATTTTTTTTTCAGTGTATGCTTACATATATGTCTACATATATGTAAGCATGTATCTCTGCATATATGTCAAACATATATGCGTGCATATATGCGTAGATATATGTTCACATATATGCGTGCATATATGTTCACATATATGTGCGCATATAAGTGTCTAGAGATAACACAAAAAAAAAAATTTTAACTTGAAATCAAGAAAAATAACTTTGAAAAATTTAACTTTCTTGATTTGAGTAAAAAAAATTCTCAACTAAAAATTTTTTTTTTCAGTGTATGCTTACATATATGTCTACATATATGTATACATATATGTAAGCATGTATCTCTGCATATATGTCAGCATCTATGTGAAAAATATATGTTGACATATTTTTTTTTGCGTAAATATATGCGGCATATATATTATATATGCGACATATATTTTTGACATATATATATCTCCATGCGGGCGCGAAGAAAATTTTTAATCCTAACAGTTGAAAATCCCGTATAAAATTATTTTTATCTGCTTTTTTTTTTCTAATATAAAATGTGAAAATAATTACACAAATGAAAAGTAATGCTTCTACTTTTTACTGAGTTACAAGTATTGTTTTCCTAAACTTCTTAATGGATCATATTTTTTTTAAGAGGTTTGAAATAAAAATCCAACACTTCATAGAAACTAATCTCAAGAGGTAGTAATAAATATTACAAGAATCAAGGTAGTTGAAAATGATCTAACTATGATCTCAATAATTTGGCACAAAAAGACTCGTTCACTGTTATCCTATCAATTTTTATGCGACGAATATTTTGTTTTATCTGAAAATACTTTTTTGTTGATTAGAAGTTATTTACAAAAAAAAAAAGTGAATAAAATCTATAAAAAAATTTTCTTCTTTTTTTACTATTTTATTATGTTGATCTTTAAAATATACTGAAACAAAATAGTATGTCAAGACATCACTTAGCTATTATTTATCGAATTTAAATTATTTTGTTATTGCGATTCGCAAACATTTATTTGTACAAAGTCGACCTTTATTTAATGTTATATTTTTAAGACTTAATAAATCTATTAGAAACTGTTTAATCGATTCTGCATAATTTGTACAGAAGTGATAGGTCAAAATCAAGATTTAAATATATAATAAGAGCTATTGATCTTTGGGATCAAGAATTCACATGTAATCGATGTTATAAAGTTGCAGGACCTACTATTACTGTTTCTAGAAATAATTATTTGTTAGTACAGGTAATATATATTATTCACAAAAAGCTGGATGATCAAAAAACTTACCGAAAAATCTTAATTATTCTTAATAACCTGTAATTCTATGAAAAGAGATAGTAGGGCAATAAAAAAAATATTTTGAAGCTGAAAGTCGTTCATTTAAATGTCCAGAATCTATAAAAATTTTCCAGTCGATTGTGAAACATGAATCTTTAAAAAGATAAAATATTTGAAGTGTCAGGTCGGAAGCCAATCCTAGAATTTTCTCCTTTTATTAACTCTTTACTTTAGCGCTTGGTCTTGAAATTCTACTGTTTACTGTATCATTTGCGATAGGACCTTATAATAAGAATATGAGAATGCAGATAATAAAGGACCAGTGTAACACAAAGTTACAATATATACCCTGATAGCCACCTCAACTGAAACTTGCTGTCAATGTACGGCCGCAATTTGAAGGAACTTAACGGAAAAAGTTGGCAAAGCAAGCAGTTTCAGTTAAGCTGCCTATAAGTTAGTCTGCAATTAGACGTCAAGACTTGCTGTACAAGTATTTCAGTCCAGTTGTAGTAAAGTTGAAAGGAAATTTAACTACAAGTTTAATTGTTAAGGGGGATGGCCACTGTGAGGATCGAAAAAATAGGTGATATTCGGGAATTTTTTTGACTAGGATAATAAAGGAATTTGGGGATCGGGTTTATTTTTGTTTTATAAAGTGTACATTGCAGATTATTCTCCTAAATTTTTATCCAAAAATATCATGTTGTTACAAAATTATTAGCATTTTTGTGGAGCACCAAAAAAATTTCCCCCTCCCTTATGCGATCTCTAACTCAAAAACGGATTATCTAAAACAAAAAAACGAAAGAGCGTTGTAATCTGCATGCGTGTGGTTATCGTTGCACGTAGGGGATTTTGAAAATTTGGATTTAAAAAAAAAATGGCGACATATTAAAAATTTTTTCGTTTTTTTTCCTCATTTTAATCAATACGGGGAAAAAAAAAGTTGCAAATCGGTTCATATTTATGCGAATTACAGTTCTCATCAGTTCAAAAAAAGTAGTTTCGAGAAAAACGCGTTTTCGTCGAAGTGCCGCGCGTGTAAAGTCATTTGATGCGCTGTCACAAAAATAACTATAACTCGGAAAATATTCGGAATTTTGATACCAAACTCTAGATACATATTTTTGAATCTATAAACTTGGAATTAATAAAAAAAATAAAAATTTTTTTTTTTTTAATTTTACAGTGGCCACCCCCCTTAACATGTATTCAAATTGCGGCCGTAGATTTTCGTTGATCGAGTAATAAGAACAATTTATCGGTTATGTGATCAGCAAAAATAAAATGTATGTAAAATTCTTAGTCCGTTGACTGAATAGCTACAAGTAAAGTTAAATTTTGTAAATCTTACAATTACTTTTTCGCCGCTACCAAAGAGACGATTGTTGTAAGAAAATATAATTATTAAGAAAGAAAAATATTTGAATCCGTTGACCTTGGACGCCATCCCTGTAATTTCCTATATCTCTTGAGATTCTATCGAATTTTTTATTTGTAGAAACTGCACTTAAAGAATACAAATTTTTTGACAATTATCACTCCCGCACTCATATGTGGAGGAGGAATTTTGTAAGATCCTATTCGACATGATTTCTATTATAAATAACAGGTTCCAACAAAATTTCGTGTCCATAGAAACTATTGTTTGGAAATGAGAGATTTTTATCGTTAACGCCCCCGCAATCCCTTTTGAGGTTAGAATTCTAGAAAATCCATTCTTAGCTGAACTTGACATCATACACGAAGATTCCTACCTACTTTGGAGTCTGTAGAAGTTACAGGTTTGAAATTAAAATTTTAGATTTTAATACTTACCCCCGCGAATCCTATCGGAAGTAGACTTTATTGAAATCCATTTTAAAATGATATCTACATGAGAAATGAAAGATTCCTACGATATTTAAAGTTTTAAATATTTAAACGAAAGAATCGTGAAGTTTTTATTTCATGGGTTCGCGAAGGTGAAAACCCCGGAGAGGGCCCCTTGAATAAGACAATCGACCTCGGAAATAATAAAATAGCCTCCACTTACTATTGCGAATTTTGACTCCAACGATGATTCAATCTTGGAATGGACGTTTATCTTCCGCTGCTAGGCTGCTTTCTTCCTCCTGCTGAACTGGAGGTTGAAGGTTGAAGGTTCTTAGCATATAAATGATGAAACACTTCGATTCGACTTTTTAGTTTATATCTTCTGTTTAATGGCCCTAGGGACATAAGTGTAATAGCTATTACACATATTAACTATTAACAATATAAAATAAAGATTGAAAGTATATGAGTTCGTAACCGGAGTAACGACTCCGGCAAACAAAAGTTCACCGATTATAATTCACAATTCACAAAATAAGAATATAATTTGGATGGGACCAGGTCATCGGAACTGCGGGAATCTCGATTATCGTAATACAAATAGTGGCTCGAAGAATCACAATATCCACGTTTTGAAGTCCTAGAAAGCGATTACGACTATTCTTTTAAACAGCTTGACTAATTTGATCGCGGTTGGCACCATTCAAAAGGACCAAACTTAGATTTTCAATTCAAATTGGAACGATTCAAACCGGTAGATATCAAGAAATTTAAGAAAAAAATACAAAAGAAATTTTTTTCAAATGTGGTTTTTTTGGAATAATTTTTAAATGGCTTCATCAATCGATTCAAAAAACTTATGAGCTTTTAACATCAAAACAGCGAGACGATCGTCGCTAAGCCGTTTTAAGGGGGTATTCTAGTCTAGAAGCATGAATTTCAGGTAATTTTTTGAAGTGCCGTAAAAAAAGGCAATCAATATTTTTACTATGCATTTTTTTATAAGTTATTTATTAACATGGCAAGAATACAGAAAAAAATAAAAAAAGGTGAAAATTCAAAAAATTAGCAGCTGATGAAGTGGAGGGGGGTCTCAAAGAATTGGCACGTGACCATGCCGACGATTTCAACCCTCCTAGCAATCTGAAATAAGAAAATTAGGAAAACGGTTGACCCTGAAGGCCATTCCTGCAACTTCCCGCTAATTTCATACCTAAACGCTTGAAATTGTGTGTGTGTGTGTGTTTTTCGTTTTTCGGGATCTTGGGGGGGGAATCCTTTTTACGGATTCTAGGCATAGATGTTGGCCCGGATATGTGGCGACTCGACGCAGCGTCATACTAAAACTCGACGCTAACGCCCCTACCCACTTAAGAGGGTACTGTGGGATTAAGCAATTTTGATAGGATCCGTTGTATAGACGCCAAGTGGGGTACAGCGGTAGTAAGGTAGAAACTGCAGTATAGTCGCTCCATAAGAGGGTACTGTGGGATTAAGCAATTTTGATAGGATCCGTTGTATAGACGCCAAGTGGGGTACAGCGGTAGTAAGGTAGAAACTGCAGTATAGTCGCTCCATAAGAGGGTACTGTGGGATTAAGCAATTTTGATAGGATCCGTTGTATAGACGCCAAGTGGGGTACAGCGGTAGTAAGGTAGAAACTGCAGTATAGTCGCTCCATAAGAGGGTACTGTGGGATTAAGCAATTTTGATAGGATCCGTTGTATAGACGCCAAGTGGGGTACAGCGGTAGTAAGGTAGAAACTGCAGTATAGTCGCTCCATAAGAGGGTACTGTGGGATTAAGCAATTTTGATAGGATCCGTTGTATAGACGCCAAGTGGGGTACAGCGGTAGTAAGGTAGAAACTGCAGTATAGTCGCTCCATAAGAGGGTACTGTGGGATTAAGCAATTTTGATAGGATCCGTTGTATAGACGCCAAGTGGGGTACAGCGGTAGTAAGGTAGAAACTGCAGTATAGTCGCTCCATAAGAGGGTACTGTGGGATTAAGCAATTTTGATAGGATCCGTTGTATAGACGCCAAGTGGGGTACAGCGGTAGTAAGGTAGAAACTGCAGTATAGTCGCTCCATAAGAGGGTACTGTGGGATTAAGCAATTTTGATAGGATCCGTTGTATAGACGCCAAGTGGGGTACAGCGGTAGTAAGGTAGAAACTGCAGTATAGTCGCTCCATAAGAGGGTACTGTGGGATTAAGCAATTTTGATAGGATCCGTTGTATAGACGCCAAGTGGGGTACAGCGGTAGTAAGGTAGAAACTGCAGTATAGTCGCTCCATAAGAGGGTACTGTGGGATTAAGCAATTTTGATAGGATCCGTTGTATAGACGCCAAGTGGGGTACAGCGGTAGTAAGGTAGAAACTGCAGTATAGTCGCTCCATAAGAGGGTACTGTGGGATTAAGCAATTTTGATAGGATCCGTTGTATAGACGCCAAGTGGGGTACAGCGGTAGTAAGGTAGAAACTGCAGTATAGTCGCTCCATAAGAGGGTACTGTGGGATTAAGCAATTTTGATAGGATCCGTTGTATAGACGCCAAGTGGGGTACAGCGGTAGTAAGGTAGAAACTGCAGTATAGTCGCTCCATAAGAGGGTACTGTGGGATTAAGCAATTTTGATAGGATCCGTTGTATAGACGCCAAGTGGGGTACAGCGGTAGTAAGGTAGAAACTGCAGTATAGTCGCTCCATAAGAGGGTACTGTGGGATTAAGCAATTTTGATAGGATCCGTTGTATAGACGCCAAGTGGGGTACAGCGGTAGTAAGGTAGAAACTGCAGTATAGTCGCTCCATAAGAGGGTACTGTGGGATTAAGCAATTTTGATAGGATCCGTTGTATAGACGCCAAGTGGGGTACAGCGGTAGTAAGGTAGAAACTGCAGTATAGTCGCTCCATAAGAGGGTACTGTGGGATTAAGCAATTTTGATAGGATCCGTTGTATAGACGCCAAGTGGGGTACAGCGGTAGTAAGGTAGAAACTGCAGTATAGTCGCTCCATAAGAGGGTACTGTGGGATTAAGCAATTTTGATAGGATCCGTTGTATAGACGCCAAGTGGGGTACAGCGGTAGTAAGGTAGAAACTGCAGTATAGTCGCTCCATAAGAGGGTACTGTGGGATTAAGCAATTTTGATAGGATCCGTTGTATAGACGCCAAGTGGGGTACAGCGGTAGTAAGGTAGAAACTGCAGTATAGTCGCTCCATAAGAGGGTACTGTGGGATTAAGCAATTTTGATAGGATCCGTTGTATAGACGCCAAGTGGGGTACAGCGGTAGTAAGGTAGAAACTGCAGTATAGTCGCTCCATAAGAGGGTACTGTGGGATTAAGCAATTTTGATAGGATCCGTTGTATAGACGCCAAGTGGGGTACAGCGGTAGTAAGGTAGAAACTGCAGTATAGTCGCTCCATAAGAGGGTACTGTGGGATTAAGCAATTTTGATAGGATCCGTTGTATAGACGCCAAGTGGGGTACAGCGGTAGTAAGGTAGAAACTGCAGTATAGTCGCTCCATAAGAGGGTACTGTGGGATTAAGCAATTTTGATAGGATCCGTTGTATAGACGCCAAGTGGGGTACAGCGGTAGTAAGGTAGAAACTGCAGTATAGTCGCTCCATAAGAGGGTACTGTGGGATTAAGCAATTTTGATAGGATCCGTTGTATAGACGCCAAGTGGGGTACAGCGGTAGTAAGGTAGAAACTGCAGTATAGTCGCTCCATAAGAGGGTACTGTGGGATTAAGCAATTTTGATAGGATCCGTTGTATAGACGCCAAGTGGGGTACAGCGGTAGTAAGGTAGAAACTGCAGTATAGTCGCTCCATAAGAGGGTACTGTGGGATTAAGCAATTTTGATAGGATCCGTTGTATAGACGCCAAGTGGGGTACAGCGGTAGTAAGGTAGAAACTGCAGTATAGTCGCTCCATAAGAGGGTACTGTGGGATTAAGCAATTTTGATAGGATCCGTTGTATAGACGCCAAGTGGGGTACAGCGGTAGTAAGGTAGAAACTGCAGTATAGTCGCTCCATAAGAGGGTACTGTGGGATTAAGCAATTTTGATAGGATCCGTTGTATAGACGCCAAGTGGGGTACAGCGGTAGTAAGGTAGAAACTGCAGTATAGTCGCTCCATAAGAGGGTACTGTGGGATTAAGCAATTTTGATAGGATCCGTTGTATAGACGCCAAGTGGGGTACAGCGGTAGTAAGGTAGAAACTGCAGTATAGTCGCTCCATAAGAGGGTACTGTGGGATTAAGCAATTTTGATAGGATCCGTTGTATAGACGCCAAGTGGGGTACAGCGGTAGTAAGGTAGAAACTGCAGTATAGTCGCTCCATAAGAGGGTACTGTGGGATTAAGCAATTTTGATAGGATCCGTTGTATAGACGCCAAGTGGGGTACAGCGGTAGTAAGGTAGAAACTGCAGTATAGTCGCTCCATAAGAGGGTACTGTGGGATTAAGCAATTTTGATAGGATCCGTTGTATAGACGCCAAGTGGGGTACAGCGGTAGTAAGGTAGAAACTGCAGTATAGTCGCTCCATAAGAGGGTACTGTGGGATTAAGCAATTTTGATAGGATCCGTTGTATAGACGCCAAGTGGGGTACAGCGGTAGTAAGGTAGAAACTGCAGTATAGTCGCTCCATAAGAGGGTACTGTGGGATTAAGCAATTTTGATAGGATCCGTTGTATAGACGCCAAGTGGGGTACAGCGGTAGTAAGGTAGAAACTGCAGTATAGTCGCTCCATAAGAGGGTACTGTGGGATTAAGCAATTTTGATAGGATCCGTTGTATAGACGCCAAGTGGGGTACAGCGGTAGTAAGGTAGAAACTGCAGTATAGTCGCTCCATAAGAGGGTACTGTGGGATTAAGCAATTTTGATAGGATCCGTTGTATAGACGCCAAGTGGGGTACAGCGGTAGTAAGGTAGAAACTGCAGTATAGTCGCTCCATAAGAGGGTACTGTGGGATTAAGCAATTTTGATAGGATCCGTTGTATAGACGCCAAGTGGGGTACAGCGGTAGTAAGGTAGAAACTGCAGTATAGTCGCTCCATAAGAGGGTACTGTGGGATTAAGCAATTTTGATAGGATCCGTTGTATAGACGCCAAGTGGGGTACAGCGGTAGTAAGGTAGAAACTGCAGTATAGTCGCTCCATAAGAGGGTACTGTGGGATTAAGCAATTTTGATAGGATCCGTTGTATAGACGCCAAGTGGGGTACAGCGGTAGTAAGGTAGAAACTGCAGTATAGTCGCTCCATAAGAGGGTACTGTGGGATTAAGCAATTTTGATAGGATCCGTTGTATAGACGCCAAGTGGGGTACAGCGGTAGTAAGGTAGAAACTGCAGTATAGTCGCTCCATAAGAGGGTACTGTGGGATTAAGCAATTTTGATAGGATCCGTTGTATAGACGCCAAGTGGGGTACAGCGGTAGTAAGGTAGAAACTGCAGTATAGTCGCTCCATAAGAGGGTACTGTGGGATTAAGCAATTTTGATAGGATCCGTTGTATAGACGCCAAGTGGGGTACAGCGGTAGTAAGGTAGAAACTGCAGTATAGTCGCTCCATAAGAGGGTACTGTGGGATTAAGCAATTTTGATAGGATCCGTTGTATAGACGCCAAGTGGGGTACAGCGGTAGTAAGGTAGAAACTGCAGTATAGTCGCTCCATAAGAGGGTACTGTGGGATTAAGCAATTTTGATAGGATCCGTTGTATAGACGCCAAGTGGGGTACAGCGGTAGTAAGGTAGAAACTGCAGTATAGTCGCTCCATAAGAGGGTACTGTGGGATTAAGCAATTTTGATAGGATCCGTTGTATAGACGCCAAGTGGGGTACAGCGGTAGTAAGGTAGAAACTGCAGTATAGTCGCTCCATAAGAGGGTACTGTGGGATTAAGCAATTTTGATAGGATCCGTTGTATAGACGCCAAGTGGGGTACAGCGGTAGTAAGGTAGAAACTGCAGTATAGTCGCTCCATAAGAGGGTACTGTGGGATTAAGCAATTTTGATAGGATCCGTTGTATAGACGCCAAGTGGGGTACAGCGGTAGTAAGGTAGAAACTGCAGTATAGTCGCTCCATAAGAGGGTACTGTGGGATTAAGCAATTTTGATAGGATCCGTTGTATAGACGCCAAGTGGGGTACAGCGGTAGTAAGGTAGAAACTGCAGTATAGTCGCTCCATAAGAGGGTACTGTGGGATTAAGCAATTTTGATAGGATCCGTTGTATAGACGCCAAGTGGGGTACAGCGGTAGTAAGGTAGAAACTGCAGTATAGTCGCTCCATAAGAGGGTACTGTGGGATTAAGCAATTTTGATAGGATCCGTTGTATAGACGCCAAGTGGGGTACAGCGGTAGTAAGGTAGAAACTGCAGTATAGTCGCTCCATAAGAGGGTACTGTGGGATTAAGCAATTTTGATAGGATCCGTTGTATAGACGCCAAGTGGGGTACAGCGGTAGTAAGGTAGAAACTGCAGTATAGTCGCTCCATAAGAGGGTACTGTGGGATTAAGCAATTTTGATAGGATCCGTTGTATAGACGCCAAGTGGGGTACAGCGGTAGTAAGGTAGAAACTGCAGTATAGTCGCTCCATAAGAGGGTACTGTGGGATTAAGCAATTTTGATAGGATCCGTTGTATAGACGCCAAGTGGGGTACAGCGGTAGTAAGGTAGAAACTGCAGTATAGTCGCTCCATAAGAGGGTACTGTGGGATTAAGCAATTTTGATAGGATCCGTTGTATAGACGCCAAGTGGGGTACAGCGGTAGTAAGGTAGAAACTGCAGTATAGTCGCTCCATAAGAGGGTACTGTGGGATTAAGCAATTTTGATAGGATCCGTTGTATAGACGCCAAGTGGGGTACAGCGGTAGTAAGGTAGAAACTGCAGTATAGTCGCTCCATAAGAGGGTACTGTGGGATTAAGCAATTTTGATAGGATCCGTTGTATAGACGCCAAGTGGGGTACAGCGGTAGTAAGGTAGAAACTGCAGTATAGTCGCTCCATAAGAGGGTACTGTGGGATTAAGCAATTTTGATAGGATCCGTTGTATAGACGCCAAGTGGGGTACAGCGGTAGTAAGGTAGAAACTGCAGTATAGTCGCTCCATAAGAGGGTACTGTGGGATTAAGCAATTTTGATAGGATCCGTTGTATAGACGCCAAGTGGGGTACAGCGGTAGTAAGGTAGAAACTGCAGTATAGTCGCTCCATAAGAGGGTACTGTGGGATTAAGCAATTTTGATAGGATCCGTTGTATAGACGCCAAGTGGGGTACAGCGGTAGTAAGGTAGAAACTGCAGTATAGTCGCTCCATAAGAGGGTACTGTGGGATTAAGCAATTTTGATAGGATCCGTTGTATAGACGCCAAGTGGGGTACAGCGGTAGTAAGGTAGAAACTGCAGTATAGTCGCTCCATAAGAGGGTACTGTGGGATTAAGCAATTTTGATAGGATCCGTTGTATAGACGCCAAGTGGGGTACAGCGGTAGTAAGGTAGAAACTGCAGTATAGTCGCTCCATAAGAGGGTACTGTGGGATTAAGCAATTTTGATAGGATCCGTTGTATAGACGCCAAGTGGGGTACAGCGGTAGTAAGGTAGAAACTGCAGTATAGTCGCTCCATAAGAGGGTACTGTGGGATTAAGCAATTTTGATAGGATCCGTTGTATAGACGCCAAGTGGGGTACAGCGGTAGTAAGGTAGAAACTGCAGTATAGTCGCTCCATAAGAGGGTACTGTGGGATTAAGCAATTTTGATAGGATCCGTTGTATAGACGCCAAGTGGGGTACAGCGGTAGTAAGGTAGAAACTGCAGTATAGTCGCTCCATAAGAGGGTACTGTGGGATTAAGCAATTTTGATAGGATCCGTTGTATAGACGCCAAGTGGGGTACAGCGGTAGTAAGGTAGAAACTGCAGTATAGTCGCTCCATAAGAGGGTACTGTGGGATTAAGCAATTTTGATAGGATCCGTTGTATAGACGCCAAGTGGGGTACAGCGGTAGTAAGGTAGAAACTGCAGTATAGTCGCTCCATAAGAGGGTACTGTGGGATTAAGCAATTTTGATAGGATCCGTTGTATAGACGCCAAGTGGGGTACAGCGGTAGTAAGGTAGAAACTGCAGTATAGTCGCTCCATAAGAGGGTACTGTGGGATTAAGCAATTTTGATAGGATCCGTTGTATAGACGCCAAGTGGGGTACAGCGGTAGTAAGGTAGAAACTGCAGTATAGTCGCTCCATAAGAGGGTACTGTGGGATTAAGCAATTTTGATAGGATCCGTTGTATAGACGCCAAGTGGGGTACAGCGGTAGTAAGGTAGAAACTGCAGTATAGTCGCTCCATAAGAGGGTACTGTGGGATTAAGCAATTTTGATAGGATCCGTTGTATAGACGCCAAGTGGGGTACAGCGGTAGTAAGGTAGAAACTGCAGTATAGTCGCTCCATAAGAGGGTACTGTGGGATTAAGCAATTTTGATAGGATCCGTTGTATAGACGCCAAGTGGGGTACAGCGGTAGTAAGGTAGAAACTGCAGTATAGTCGCTCCATAAGAGGGTACTGTGGGATTAAGCAATTTTGATAGGATCCGTTGTATAGACGCCAAGTGGGGTACAGCGGTAGTAAGGTAGAAACTGCAGTATAGTCGCTCCATAAGAGGGTACTGTGGGATTAAGCAATTTTGATAGGATCCGTTGTATAGACGCCAAGTGGGGTACAGCGGTAGTAAGGTAGAAACTGCAGTATAGTCGCTCCATAAGAGGGTACTGTGGGATTAAGCAATTTTGATAGGATCCGTTGTATAGACGCCAAGTGGGGTACAGCGGTAGTAAGGTAGAAACTGCAGTATAGTCGCTCCATAAGAGGGTACTGTGGGATTAAGCAATTTTGATAGGATCCGTTGTATAGACGCCAAGTGGGGTACAGCGGTAGTAAGGTAGAAACTGCAGTATAGTCGCTCCATAAGAGGGTACTGTGGGATTAAGCAATTTTGATAGGATCCGTTGTATAGACGCCAAGTGGGGTACAGCGGTAGTAAGGTAGAAACTGCAGTATAGTCGCTCCATAAGAGGGTACTGTGGGATTAAGCAATTTTGATAGGATCCGTTGTATAGACGCCAAGTGGGGTACAGCGGTAGTAAGGTAGAAACTGCAGTATAGTCGCTCCATAAGAGGGTACTGTGGGATTAAGCAATTTTGATAGGATCCGTTGTATAGACGCCAAGTGGGGTACAGCGGTAGTAAGGTAGAAACTGCAGTATAGTCGCTCCATAAGAGGGTACTGTGGGATTAAGCAATTTTGATAGGATCCGTTGTATAGACGCCAAGTGGGGTACAGCGGTAGTAAGGTAGAAACTGCAGTATAGTCGCTCCATAAGAGGGTACTGTGGGATTAAGCAATTTTGATAGGATCCGTTGTATAGACGCCAAGTGGGGTACAGCGGTAGTAAGGTAGAAACTGCAGTATAGTCGCTCCATAAGAGGGTACTGTGGGATTAAGCAATTTTGATAGGATCCGTTGTATAGACGCCAAGTGGGGTACAGCGGTAGTAAGGTAGAAACTGCAGTATAGTCGCTCCATAAGAGGGTACTGTGGGATTAAGCAATTTTGATAGGATCCGTTGTATAGACGCCAAGTGGGGTACAGCGGTAGTAAGGTAGAAACTGCAGTATAGTCGCTCCATAAGAGGGTACTGTGGGATTAAGCAATTTTGATAGGATCCGTTGTATAGACGCCAAGTGGGGTACAGCGGTAGTAAGGTAGAAACTGCAGTATAGTCGCTCCATAAGAGGGTACTGTGGGATTAAGCAATTTTGATAGGATCCGTTGTATAGACGCCAAGTGGGGTACAGCGGTAGTAAGGTAGAAACTGCAGTATAGTCGCTCCATAAGAGGGTACTGTGGGATTAAGCAATTTTGATAGGATCCGTTGTATAGACGCCAAGTGGGGTACAGCGGTAGTAAGGTAGAAACTGCAGTATAGTCGCTCCATAAGAGGGTACTGTGGGATTAAGCAATTTTGATAGGATCCGTTGTATAGACGCCAAGTGGGGTACAGCGGTAGTAAGGTAGAAACTGCAGTATAGTCGCTCCATAAGAGGGTACTGTGGGATTAAGCAATTTTGATAGGATCCGTTGTATAGACGCCAAGTGGGGTACAGCGGTAGTAAGGTAGAAACTGCAGTATAGTCGCTCCATAAGAGGGTACTGTGGGATTAAGCAATTTTGATAGGATCCGTTGTATAGACGCCAAGTGGGGTACAGCGGTAGTAAGGTAGAAACTGCAGTATAGTCGCTCCATAAGAGGGTACTGTGGGATTAAGCAATTTTGATAGGATCCGTTGTATAGACGCCAAGTGGGGTACAGCGGTAGTAAGGTAGAAACTGCAGTATAGTCGCTCCATAAGAGGGTACTGTGGGATTAAGCAATTTTGATAGGATCCGTTGTATAGACGCCAAGTGGGGTACAGCGGTAGTAAGGTAGAAACTGCAGTATAGTCGCTCCATAAGAGGGTACTGTGGGATTAAGCAATTTTGATAGGATCCGTTGTATAGACGCCAAGTGGGGTACAGCGGTAGTAAGGTAGAAACTGCAGTATAGTCGCTCCATAAGAGGGTACTGTGGGATTAAGCAATTTTGATAGGATCCGTTGTATAGACGCCAAGTGGGGTACAGCGGTAGTAAGGTAGAAACTGCAGTATAGTCGCTCCATAAGAGGGTACTGTGGGATTAAGCAATTTTGATAGGATCCGTTGTATAGACGCCAAGTGGGGTACAGCGGTAGTAAGGTAGAAACTGCAGTATAGTCGCTCCATAAGAGGGTACTGTGGGATTAAGCAATTTTGATAGGATCCGTTGTATAGACGCCAAGTGGGGTACAGCGGTAGTAAGGTAGAAACTGCAGTATAGTCGCTCCATAAGAGGGTACTGTGGGATTAAGCAATTTTGATAGGATCCGTTGTATAGACGCCAAGTGGGGTACAGCGGTAGTAAGGTAGAAACTGCAGTATAGTCGCTCCATAAGAGGGTACTGTGGGATTAAGAAATTTTGATAGGATCCGTTGTATAGACGCCAAGTGGGGTACAGCGGTAGTAAGGTAGAAACTGCAGTATAGTCGCTCCATAAGAGGGTACTGTGGGATTAAGCAATTTTGATAGGATCCGTTGTATAGACGCCAAGTGGGGTACAGCGGTAGTAAGGTAGAAACTGCAGTATAGTCGCTCCATAAGAGGGTACTGTGGGATTAAGCAATTTTGATAGGATCCGTTGTATAGACGCCAAGTGGGGTACAGCGGTAGTAAGGTAGAAACTGCAGTATAGTCGCTCCATAAGAGGGTACTGTGGGATTAAGCAATTTTGATAGGATCCGTTGTATAGACGCCAAGTGGGGTACAGCGGTAGTAAGGTAGAAACTGCAGTATAGTCGCTCCATAAGAGGGTACTGTGGGATTAAGCAATTTTGATAGGATCCGTTGTATAGACGCCAAGTGGGGTACAGCGGTAGTAAGGTAGAAACTGCAGTATAGACGCTCCATAAGAGGGTACTGTGGGATTAAGCAATTTTGATAGGATCCGTTGTATAGACGCCAAGTGGGGTACAACGGTAGTAAGTTAGGTGTTAGAGAGCTACAGGGGCTTCCTGGCTTACGTTGCAGTCACTAGGCTGTTGCTTCTGTAGCAAGGCGTTGTTGATAAGCCCTCGTGCACTGAAGTCTTTGTACGAGGTGTCTTATTGACAAGTAGATATAAGCGGTGATGTGGAGTTGAGTGGAGTAGTTGTAAGTGAGTAGTTGTAAGGGAGTGAGGAGTACGTGCAAGTGCATGAGTTGTTATTTCACTTTATTTTATTTTGTTGAAAAAATTTGGTACCGTTGTTAATAAAAATATATTTATTTCCAGTACACCTTTCTCTCTCTCTCTCTCCCTGTAGAATAAGAAACTCAGCTCTGGCATCCGGTTCCAGGAACCGAGAAAATAATCCTGGTGGCGCCCTATTTAGTATTAGAGTCATTTTGTTGTTATATTGTTAATTATCAATTTTAATCAGGGCCAATAAGTACGGGAAATAATCCACCCGTTACACTGGCGCCCAACTAATGAAAAACCCCTTGAGAGAGAGGAAAAGCCGGAAATAAATAAATTTTTATTTAATTAAAATTTAAAAAATAAAAAAAAAAAATACATCAGTCATTAGCTAAAAATCTTAAGTTTGAAAAAAGTTATTTGAGTCTGAAAAAGTTTTTACTCGAGCATATTGAAAATTTTATTTAAGTATTTATTTTCGTTAATTTTAAAATTAAGAAAGTAAAATTTATTTGAAACTGGAAGTGTAAATTTTACCCAATAGCTTGTGCTAGTAATTACTACGACACACAGCTATTCTGGGGATTAGTAATATTATCTATAATAAACAAAATACACCCAGTGGCTTGCATTAACATTGTATATGTGAAGTAGCCACTCAGGGGATTATAGATAATAATAATATTAACTACAAAAATAAAACTCAAAAAAAAAAACATCTGTCTACGTAGAAAATTTGAGAACACAAAGCTGCCGAAGCTAGTGACGCGATCACTTCGGTCAACTTCGTTCATCATCGTACGTTTGGCGCGTTTAGTCGAGAAGATACTCGAACGAAACACACGACGCTACCGAAGCTAGTGACGCGGTCACTTCGGTCATTTTCGTCCATCATCGTACGTTTGGCGCGTTTGGCCGAGAAGACACCCGAACAAAGTTCTATACGACGCTACCGAAGCGGGTGACGCAGTTGCCTCTGTCACTTCGGATAATTCCGTTCGGCATCGAGTTGACGCGCTAAGCAATAACACAAGTACTGAAGTGTTCTCTCTTACTATAAAATTTAATCCGCTATAAAATTTTTTCACTAAAATAAAATAAATTGGAAAGTTAAATTTTTCTATTTTAAACTAAATTTAATATTGGTATAATTATAATTAAATTTTCGGATTATTTCCCAAGTGCAAGTGCAATAGTGAATTAAAGACAAGTATTATAAATTATTAATCAAAAATTAACCTAAAATATCCTGCGAAAAATCTTTTTTTTATACAATACATTTGGAAATTAGTTTTGTAAATATTTTCTGAAGTTTAAGATTCTTTTTGAGAATTTGATTTCCGTTTTCGAGGGCTAGTTTGAAAACTAATCGAACGTTTGGTTGAATAATTATCCTCCGAAATTTAATTAAGGAATTGAATTCTTCATTGAATTTTATTTTCAGATAAAGGCCATAGGCCGATAAGTATAGTGAATCGGCCCCAGAAAGATATCTGGCTTATAATTTCAGGGTATGTTGGTACTTATAAGATACTTCGATACTGCAAGTTTCAGCTCTTCATCTAATACCGTTTTCGAGAAAATCGAAAAAAGCTGAAATTCAGGAAAAAATGATTTTCTCAGAAACCCGTGAGCCGATTGATTTGAATTTTTAATATGTTTTGAGGGATGATAGTAGCTTCTAGGAAAAAAATTATGAGCTATATTGGTTCATAAGAACCTCGAAAAAAATGACGTTTTTTTTTTTTAATTTTAATTTTTAACTATGATAGAGTTCTGGCACAATTATGAAACTATTTTTTTTTAATTCCTCATCCAATTTCCTGTGGAATTATGACTTTTACGAATATTAATAAATGGTACGCCGTGTTGAAAAAAAATAGAAAATCATTTTTTTATTCAAAAATCAAATTATTTTAATGTTTTTATTCAATGAACAGCAGGAATGGTGCTCACTCGAATATTATTCTCGATTATGTATTCGATAACTACGTTTTAATTAATATTATTGTTCCCGCATAATAATTAGTTCATTCAGTAACTGTAAGATGGCACTGTTATTACAAGTCGGTAACCTTATTTTCTACTTTTAATTAAAAATGACATATTTACAAACCAACCTTCAAATTCACTGTTTACATTAAGAAAAAGTTTGGTTTGTTTTTCTACTATCGCTTGTTCCAAAATATAAAAAGGACGTATTACTCTGATTTTATATAAATACAAATATGTCTACGTCTAAAAATAACAATCCAAAATGTTGTGTTTGTTCAAAATTCATAAAAAAAGTACCTGGTTCTCCAAAACATATAGAAAGTGATGGAGATGCTGCAGAGTTTTCAACTATTTTCGACTGTCCAATTATAGTTGGTGATATTGTGTGCTCATGTTGCCGTGTAAAAAAATATAAAAAAATGAAACTCGATGATGAAGAAACGGAAACATTTGGATAAAATGAATTGACTTCAGATATAAGTGATTTGAGTGGCATGTTAGAAAGAACTGAATCAAACTTATCATCGATGACTTTGTCGCAATCAAGCTCTGATGATCCATCATATCATTTGAATTTTGTATCTCATGATACAGGGGAGTGTATTGAAATTCAAATTGAAAGAACTGTTGCTACTCACAGATACTGTTGTGTGTGTAATGTTTCAAATACTAATCTTGTACTTGTTCCTCAAGATGCACGTACTCAATGCGGGTGCCATAACTTAGTCCTAACAGAGACTATACAAAATGTTATGTTTTCAGCAAGGTGCGATATCCCAAACGTCTGATGTTGAGATAAGCACATTTAAGAAATGTGACACTTGCCGAAAATAAGTTTTTATAAACGTTACTTAATCCTAAAATGTATATGCTGAAAATGTGATGTATAAAGAATGTTCATATTAAGAAACGTTATACTTCCAAAATATAAAGCTTTTAAAAGCGATAGCTTCACAAGTGTGCGGTTTGTAAATCGTTCAAGGTTCTAAACGTGATGTTTTCCTAACGTCATACGTTTAAAAAAATTTAGCCGCGTTACCGACTGCAAAACAAGTCAAATTCAATCGATATTATAGATTTCTTATGATACTATACCTGGAAATTTTCATCTACAAAATCACACTGTCATATGTACAAATGTCAAAAATTTTATTTGACAAAAATTCAAGTCAGAATGATATTGATGAGCAAATTTAAATCCTCTTTGAGTTGTGAGAACACAATAATTAAAAGTCACAGGACCATTCGATTGTAGCATAGAGAACACACTTAATCGATTAAAAGTTTCAATAATTTCGAAAAAAATAACCAATGTAACAGCGAATTTAATAGAAAGATAGGAGAATGTAATTTTTATTTAATCATATATAAATTTTTAAGCCATATGTATTACTTTATAAATTAGTTGACGAGCTGAGTCAAAATA
>CAJNRD030001122.1:12552910-12586660 GCA_905319865.3 Cotesia congregata
ACGAAGTGACTGTTTGTACGGGTGCTGGATGAATAAATTATATTTATTCGTACATTTATTCAATTTTTTTTTTTTAAATTAAGAATGAATTGGGATGATTAGCTTGTTTTTTAAGAATGAGTATATTCATACGGATATTATTATTTTTTTATTATTAAATTTATTACTAAGGATTTTTTTTTTTACTAATAAATTTATTCTATAAACGTGAGTATGATTGTTGTATGTTCTTAGTGGAACGCATCATATGGAATTATGATGTGATTGGTGGAATGTGTATTTTGATTGGTGAACACAAGGTGGTAATCATAATTTAAATACTCAATTTTTATTTTAATAATAGATATTGTAAATTATTTTAAAATAAATCAATGAAATAAATTTCAATGAAAAAGGTAAGCTATTAATTCTTTTTTTTTCTTTTTTAATTAAAAATAATTATTTTTATAAAAAAGTTTCATTTGTTTATATTTCTGTCATTCTGTCATAAAGTATTTATAATAAAATAATTAAATTTGAATTTATTTAGCTTGTATAAAATATCTTACAAAATGGGTAATTATTAAATTAATAAAAAATATATATTTATTTCTTAACATAGAATTGTTTTTTAATTTTAATATTGATAATATATTCTTCAGATTCCGAAGAAGAATATGAAAACGATGAAGGTAAAGAGGAAGACCAAAACGGAGAAGACGAGAATGAAGTTGTTAATTCAGATGAAGCTGCTGATGAGAATGATAAAGACATGGATGAAAATTTATTGAAGTCAGGTGACAAATTTGATTCTTTTGAAAAGTTAGAGAAGAAAGTGAAAGATTTCGAAGAAAAAGAGTACGCGTTTTTTTATCATCGAGATGCTATGACAATTGAACGATGTCGCACAAAAGGAATCAAGAGGCATGTTGAAGCGTCCCTGATATATTACAGCATCCGATACTATTGTATTCATGGAGGGAAAAATTTTGTATCTACGTCGAAAGGAGCAAGAAAAGCGTTCTCGTTTCAGAAAAACTGTCCAGCAACTTTCAGCGTAGAAGTGGATGATACTGGCCACTATCTTATCATCAAATCAATTAACATGAATCACAATCACGATAGAAGTAAAAATCTTTTTCGACACTATCCACGGAGCAGAAGATTAACTGAGGAGCAAAAGAAAAAAATTGCGGAGTTATTAGATCTCGAAGCTAGCCGAGTGAAGGTTAAAGATATGATGGAAAGTCAAACTGATAAAATAATATTGCTAAAAGACCTTGATAACTGCAAATTAAAAAAAAAATAAACAAAATTTGTTAATTCCCACCCTTCAAAAGCTAGAAAATAAATTTAAAGCACAATGGTTATTGTATGAAAAAGAAAATACGTTTGCTGGGCTGTTTTTTGCAACAGAATCCATGAAGTCAGCGATGGATTCATATCCTGAGTTTATGGGAATCGATGCTACCTTCAAACTTTTAAATATTCGCGCTCCAGTCTATTTAATGGTGGTTGAGGATCCAAACGGTTGTTCTGAAGTCGCTGGAGTTTGCATTTTGGTCTCTGAAGATATTAGGGAATCAATTAACTGGATGATGAATTCCTTCAAAACAGCTCACCCTAAATGGGACCAAATAAAATGTGTGATGACGGATAAAGACATCAATGAAAGAGATGCCATTAGAAAAGCTCTGCCATCAGCAAACCTTATTATTTGTGCCTTTCACACTCTCAGAATATTCAATCGAGAAATTACAACCGATAAAAGAAATATCACACGCGATCAAAGAGATGCAGCAAAATCAATTCTTCAGAAAATGGTTTTTTCTGAAACAGAAGAAGAATATGATTTATTATATGAAGAGTTGAAAGAAATGCCACAATCTGTCGTTGATTACTTTAATGAGAACTGGCATTCTATTAGAAATGAATGGTCACTAAATAATACCTTCATGCATGGAAATTTTCTAAATAATACAAATAACAGACTAGAGTCACTTAACAGCAAAATTAGCCAGGCATGCAACTATAATAACTCCTTGGAAGAGTTTGTCGAAAAATTGCTTACGTTTTTCTGCTGTCGGAACTCCGAACGGGACCACAAAGCAGCTTATGCATACCAGAAAAAGGAACTGATAACGTTTGAAGAAAGTTCCCCATTAAAACAATATCATGACTTTCTGACACCTTATGCATTTAAATTCGTGCAAGAAGAATACGATTTAAAGAAATTCGTCAATGTTGATATTGATACGCCAGAATCACAAGAATTAATTATCAGTTATGATGGTCTAAGTCGAATCGAAACATCTGTTGATTCATGTGATTGTACAAAATATAGAAGCATGACTTTACCTTGCAGGTAACAACTATGCATATAACACTTATACTAATACTATTTATAAATATCGCATCTAAAATGCTATAAAAAAAATAAAATTTTTAGTAAAAAACGTTGACAAAAAGCTCTACAAAAAATTAAATAAAAATAATACTGAAGGATATGAAAATAAACTGTAGAGAGAAGATACACAACAGATAAAGAGGCACAAACAGTGTGAAATTTTCAAAAACTCGATTTTTTTTTCATTTTTTGATAGATTATACCTTTAAAAATAACATACTCAAAGTTTAAATCGATATCTCAAATAGTTTTCGCGTTTTTTTCGAAACAGCATTTTTCGAATTTACCAGAATGATTACTCGAAGACAAATGATCTGATCACTACTAAATTTTTTTTGCATGTTCTGGAAATAGTTCTTCATACGATTACCCTCCAGTTTTTTGATCTGATCAAAAATCGAATTTTGGCAGGCCAAAAACGACCAAACATTTGGGTAAAATTCAACTTTTTTTTTAAAAACGCCAACATTTTGTGAATTTTTGATTTTTTTTCGACCGTGGGTCATCGTATGGACCATATCTTCTAGTTTAACGAGAATTTTTTTTTTGGTTTTATTCATGGAGAAAGCCGGAATCACTCCAGCAGTGGAGGACTTTTTTTTTAGCGCCGTCGGAGATTGCGTGTAACTCGGAAAATATTTAATTTTTTTCCTTAAAAATTTTACTTTATAGTCTTAAAATATGTATCAATATACCTTTAAAATTTTTAAACAATTTATACAGAATTTTTTTTTATTTTAATTCCTAAAAATCGCCTTTTTTTAAGCTTTCACATTGGTTGTGCCCCTTAATGCAAAATGAGATGGGACAAAAAATTTACACGCCTTTTGGGCATTGGGATTTATTTTTTTACATTTTTAAGCTTAGAATCTGTTTTCAAAACGATTGTCAAAAAAAATACCCTGGCGGATCCACTTACACCGTGTATTACGGTGTAAACTAAGTGTAAATACGTCTAACACTGAATATACACCTTAATTACACTTGATCAACACGGTGTATTTGTGAAAATTTTAGTGGCGGTTTACACGCAATTTAGACTGTTACTCTAACACTTGAATTACACCGAATGAACGCTAAATTGCCTCTCTTCGTGGCTTTGAGCCTTCCGCGTAGACAAAGTGTGAACAGCATGTAAGTGTATGCACCGTGTATACGCTTTGAAGATACCATAGCTACATTCTACGTATATTAATGCACTGGATACACGGTGTATTTATGGTGTTCGTGCTTAGTATTTTGATATTTATGCTCCGCCTACGTTTAGATCTGACCCAGGTTGAAAATAAAACTTGATTTTGAATTAAAATTTAAGTCGTTTTTCATCATGTATCAAGGTAAAAATTAAGTTAAAAAAATGATTTTTTATCTGCTAAAGTATTAAAATATCTATGAAATTTGACTTACGTTTGACTCTTTGGTTTCGTTAGGATAGATTTAAGACAAAAAAAGACTCATTCAGCCTCACCCGAGATGGAAAAGGTGAATTACATTTTTATAAATTGTTATAAAAATTGTATCACACATTAATTTTTTTAAATCTTCAGTGAAAAAAGTAAAAATTATGATTAATTTTTAATTATATTTTCGTAAGTTTCTTATACGCTGTGTTTATATTACCTGTTCACTAAAAACTGACTAAAAGTAAGGCGTGAATTTTGGAGAATCCAAATGTGAATGTCGTAAGCGTTCTTTTTACGTTATACATTGCAGAAAAAAAATTATTCAAAAAAATAATAGAAGATAATAATTTATAAGTTAATTTTAAAAAAACTTAGTGGTTGTTTAAATTTTCCCGTGGACTGTAGTTTTTAACGTTAGTTGGGCACCGAAATATGTTTTGTCGCGTTAGTTACAAGCGCCAAAGCTCATGCGACCATTGACTCTCAATAAAATCTTTGTTTACAATAAAAACACAACATATGGCGGACAAAACAGACAATTATGTTTTGCTGTCAGTTGAAAGATTTTAAGTACAACTGCATGAAACAATATCAAGCCGTGATTATTTTAGTAAATTTCTCCGATAAAGTCTAATGACAAGATTGAAAAAAAAAAATTAAGCCCTAAAATTGAATATATTTTAAATCATCGTGGTCAAGCCACCATTAAATTTACAATTTTTTTCATTATAAGTTATTAATACGGGTTTTTTCACTAAAATTTACAGTTAATTAATTTATCTAGTGTTTTTGATCGGTTCAGTAATCGTTTTTCTTGTCCACAGAATATACTTTATGAGATTTTTATCAGAGTTATGGATTAGAAATACAATTTATCATGACGAAAATTTCATTAATTTTGAGATTAATTTTTTTGAGATAAGCTTTCTTTTCTCAATCAATAGTTATTTAGAAATAAAATGACTGAAAACTGTATGTACAATCGCGGCAACATGCCGCGTGCAATATGTCTTCGAACTCAAAACTCTGATAGAAGGTAATCTGATTAATGTTTGATAAAACATTAATTTTTCAATTTTCAAACTGCCGTAACTTATGAATAAATCAACCGATTTTCAAGCGCTTAATGACAATCAATATACTTTTTTGAGTCTTATGGAAGAATCAAGGGCACTAATTTCTTATAAGAAAAATTTCGGAGTAATATGGAAAAAAATTAATTTTTTTGATAAAGATATCTTACAAACAAATCATGATTTTGATCGGATTAACGACGATCGACGTCACTCTTTTGGTGTTAAGAGCTGATTTTTTTTTGCAATCAATCGGTCAATTCGCTTAGAAGTTATAAGCGGTTCACATACTTACACACATACACATGATACCCTCCTGGGAGTTGTCAGAGAAGCTTCCTAAGACCTTAAAACTGGGCCGTACTCAATGTATTTTAGGAATTTTAATTTTTGTAATAACTTTTTAAAAAAATTTTGGAGTAAGAAAATTCAAAATTTTTGAATAAGAAAATGTATCAAACTTAATTGGAAGCTTAAGATCACTTTAATTAAAAATGTTTTTTTTTTTTAAATATTATAGAGATGTAAAATTTAAAAAAGTTGATTTACTACGCTCAGGCTTAAAATGTCAAGATCTGATGGAAACTCAATTTTTAAAAAACAGTTTGAAAATAATAACTTCTCGATTTTTGAAAATTTTCAATTTTCTTAGCGGGAAGTTTAAAAGTGTGATTTAAGTCATAAAAGTCAACTTTTATGTCGGCAAACCGACAAATCGATGCCTATCCATAATTATCACTCTTACTGAGGATTATATCCCTAGATTATTTTACGTAATAATTAACCTACAGTATTTTGTAGATTTTTGACCTCAAGAAAGTATGATAATTTTATCTGTAAATCTTAAGAACTAAAATACTGACAAGATATAAAAAAATTTAGCTGCACGGAAAAAAGTAAACTGTAATAAATAACAATCGATTTATAATAAGTAATGATCAACTGCTAAAAATTACCATTTCAAACAGTAAAATCATGATTTTACTATTCACATTGTAATATTTACAATTTAAACGTTACAATTTACTCTTTACATGGAAGAAAATACTATTTCAAACAGTAATATTCGCTATGTAAATGTCTAAAATGTTAAAGTATAATAATTAAGAATTCAGACTTTAATATTTATCATTTCGTATCTAAAAAGTATAAAATAAAGTTAGTAAATTTCTAATACAAGCAACGTCAATATTTACAAAGTAAAATGGTAAATTTTAAACGCAACGCTAAAAATCAAACTGTAATTATTGACTTGCTTGGACTGGTAGAATGTATATTTTAAAAGTATAATTTTTACTGTTTCAAATGTTAAATTCTCCCAGAGTGAGACCCCCTTCTCTTTCATCTGAGTTCCCCTTCTTCTCATAATATCGACTATATATTGAAATGGCAATTTTTACTGTTTAAAACTGTAATTTTTAAAGATGAAAGAGTCGTTATTTACTATAGTGACAACTACTAATCACTTATTTTGGATATTAAATTATAAATTGTGGCCTTTATACTTTCTACATTAAGTTCTGTAATATTTACATTTTTGCCACCCCGATGTCCTCTTTACTGTTTGAAACTATAAAAACTAACTGGAATCCGAGTAAATATTACAGTTTACTTTTTTCCGTGTGAGAGTATAGTTTATAGCGGCATATTTATACCCAGGTACTATGAATATCATGTATAGAACAGTCGAACATTAAATGAAAACTTGTCTCTACTATAATTTATGATTGACGTGAAATAAAATTCGTATTAAATAATTTATATTTTTAATTGTAATATGCACCCATGAATATGTTGACTTATAATAAATATAAAATTATAATTATCGCCCGTACCATTAAACGGAGACGGAGAAAATTTTATAGTATAGAGTTTAAACTCTAATAATTATTATCTAGTTATGTTAAAATCTATTAACTGAATACGATAGTAGTAAATATTATTTAAATAATTAACTAAACCATCTGAATTGTAGTATTTACCATCCTGATGGTAACAACTACTATTATGATGGTAATCAGTAATAATAACTGTTATTATTTTAATTAGTTACTACTATTATCAAAATCGTAATTCCTAATATAACCTGATGGTTGTAGTTACCATCAGTAATAATAATAACTACTATCTAAGCTAATAAAAAATATTAAAAAAATTAAGAATCTGCGTTACCGTGGATGCATTTCTTTTTGAAAAAAATTTGAAATTTAAAAAAAAAATTAAAATTACAAAAAAAATATTTTAAATCTTCAAAAAATAAAATTTTCAAAAAAAAATTTTCAAGAGAATTTAAAATATTTTAATATTTCAAAGAAAAAAATGTACATTAGCTAAAATATGGATCTAAACAAAGGATTTAATTAATTAAATTTAGTCCTGTAGGTTAGAAAAAGAAAAAACTTCCAAAAATTGTCGAAGACCTCAACTATTTTTTAAACTTCTCTTTTTTCCGTTACCAAACTACAATACAGTTTTAACACTTTTCAAATTTTCCATAATAAACTCAACAGTCCAGAAAAGGAAAAGGTAAAAAAAAGCCTGATACCAGTTATGTCGTGTCTAGAAAAGTCTGAAAGAAAGGTACAAAGATAAAAAAAAAGAAAAGGTTGAAAAATGATCAACTATTGGTATAGTATTAAGTAGAAGTTACTGAAGAACTGGCTAAGCTTTAAAAATCAGTAACTTGTACAGATCATCAGAGTGTGCAAAAAAAGACTAAAGTAACATGCAAAAATGGGGTGTTGGTAATGCTTACTTAAACTGGAAAAGTAATAAAACAGCAGTTCATTGATAGATAGCAAAATTAAAGAAATTTATTTATTAATGAGATAAATATTTTCACACACATAAACTTAAAACAAATTAAAGAGAAAATAATAAAGAAAAAAAACAATATAATCTAAAAGTAAATCTTAATCAAAATTAAGGCCATTTTTACTGTTTTTCCTGTTGAAGCAGGCGCTTTCTCTCCTCTTTCTTCTGCTTTCGTCTTTCTTTTGCTTTTTGCGCGTACAATGCTTTTGTCTCAGGATTTAACGGTGGTCTGCGGTCGTTTTTCAAAACGTCATCAATCCATTTTCTTATATTTTCAAGCTTGTTTTCTTCTAATTTTTCGTTAAACTTTCGGCCTTTTTGTATCAACAGACAAATTTCTGTAAAAGAAACCAAACTATAATTAGTCATAGAACATACCAGTAATATTTTTTATTCACTCTGTGTACGTGGGTGGGATATACATATACTAATTTAAAAGTAAATGAATATTATGTATATGTATAATGTCTGTTCGCTTTCAGAAACGTCATTTTTCTTGTTTGATGGCGCTAACTCAGCAAGAATAGGCTAACAATGTCAATGCAGACGTATTAAAATTTTTGCTCTATCAACGTGCACACAGTGAATTATATGTCACTAACGTGAACACTATAATAGAGTTAAATTGATTGCCTTTCTACAGCACCATAATTTTATTCTAACTTTTTTATATATAAAAACATGTTTTTCTCTTCTATCCATACACGATTTAAAAGGAAAATCAGCTTGATTGAAGGTACAGAATTTATTCAAAAAAGATCATTTAAAGAAATTAGTTTTTTTTTTAATTGAACAGAAAAGTTTACAGTACAAGTTGAATTTTCATACTTGATTTAAAATAATAAAATTATTCAAGTTGATTTTTAAATATCACTAAATAGATGAAAAGTTATTACACAACCAGAAAACTTTATTAGTAGCTAAGTGTTTTTTTATCTTTATACTTTTTGCATGTCTTCAGGCTAAAGTGTTTTCATTTTATTATATCATATTTTTTTGGGATCAGTGTTTCATTTAACAATTTTTTATGTATCTTTTCGTTTGGCATTTTAGCTATATGACATATACCAGAGTCCAAATAATAAACTTATAGTGAACTTATCTCGACTTATTTTTTACACCATCATTTTTTATGTCAAGTCAAGTTATAAGTTCGTGAAGTCAAGATAAGTTCGTTATACGTTTGTTAAATTAAGGCAAGTTCAATATAAATTCTTTGAATCCAGATAAGTTTAATCTAAGTTTTTTGACTCATAATAAGTTTATTATAAGCTTTTTATTTTGACTCGGGTGAATGTAATAAATAAAATATTACATCGACGTTTTATTCAACAAATTAAGATTTTTCAGAAATTTTGAGTCGGCTTTTTGTTACATGTATTGAGGTATTTTACTCGGTTTTATGATTTAAAAAAAATTCAATTAATCTTTCTTTTTATTTTATCGATATCCTCTTGTTTAATTGTCGTTCTATTCACTTGTCCTCTTCGTGAACTTAAGACAAGCTTTTTCCTTATTTCCGATGGCCAATATGCACGAGTTATGTGATTTACACATTTTCTCATACTAACAACATCTTTTGCTTGAAAAACTTCATCAGCATCGAGTTGTCTTCCTAAAATCTCTATCTGCAAAAGTACTAAGTTTAAAAACAAATCCAAGTTTTCATAAAAGAAACAATAGTTTTTATATTAATTGGTAATAATTAAAATTTCCTAATATTAATGAAACAAATATTTTAAACTATTGGACAATGATTAAATAATCAATAGTTTTTAATTATCTTTTGGACTTTGTTTTTTAAACATTTAAGTAATTTTTTTATATTCACCTTATTATTTTGCACGGGTGGCATCTCGAATTCCTCCGAAGGTTTTTGAGAATTCTGCATTTGAGCCATGGTTTTTATAAGCTCTCCACCAAACTCTTTGAGGCAGGTTTTTACTTGTCCTATACTGACAAATGATTCTCTTTCGTTTGACGAAGAACTGCTCGCTTCAGGCCATAAATTTTCAAAAAAATTTTCAACCAGTGGTTGATGTATTGTAGCTGACGTCTCATTATTGTTTACTTCTCTATTATTAACTCTATTGTCATTCTCATTTCCAGAATTATTCAGATTTTGAGAATTATTCTGATTTTCAGAACTATTCTGATTTTGAGAATTATCCTGATTTTCAGAATTATTCTGATTTTCAGAATTATTCAGATTTTGAGAATTATTCTGATTTTGATAATTATCGTAGCTCCCTTCAGAGTCTGAATCATTTATGAAACCAGCCGGATTGCGTGAATTAATTTTCGATTGAGAAGTATGGCGAGAGTCTGGATCATCAGAATCTGGTACAACGAAACTATCTGATTCATTATGATCATTATGAGCAGAAATCGCAAAGTGTATTGGTGACGAAGAAGAAAGAGGCACGAAATCTATTACAGGTAATTCAGTATCCATAAGAACTTCGAAATCATCATCATTCGCTTGACGCAGTTCACTCGAATCTTGAAGATCGTCTTCGAACATGTCCTCTGAAATATCCAGCGTCGAAAAACCCTCTTCCGAATGTTTTGACGTAGAATCAGAAATGAGATTATTTTTGACAACTTGTTGCTTCTTGAAGACAAGTAGATGCAATTAGCAAAATTTTATTATGATAAGAAAAAAAGTTAAAGCTATGAAAGATGGTAAATTAAGTTTATCGGTTAAACTCATTAATATATAGTTTTCACTTAATTTATTTTCCAGTTAAGTTTCGATAGCCAAAATTTTCCAAATAATTCTAAATTTTTAACTTCCCGGTAAGAAAATTGAAAATTTTCAAAAGTTAGGAAGTTATTGGTTTCACCCCGATTTTCGAAAATTGAGTTTTCAACGGATGTTGACGTTTTGGGGTCCTAAGAAGCTTCCCCGAATGTTTCCGCGATGATGTCCGTATGTATGTCTGTCTGTCTGTCTGTCTGTCTGCATGTGTGTGTGTAAACATTTCACAACTTTTGAACGGCTTGACCGATTTAATCGCGGTTGGTGCCATTCAAAAGGGATCGACTAAACTTAGATTTTAAATACAAGTTGGACCGATTCGGACTGATAGATTTTGAGAAATCTTAAAAAAACTGCGAAAAAAAATTTTTTCAAATGTGGTTTTTTTTGATAACTTTTAAACGGCTTGACCCATAAATCCTAAAAACTAATCACATCTAAACATCAAATAACCACGTCGATCGCCATCAAGCCGGTCAAAATCGGTTAATTCGTTCGTGAGTTATCGTTAACAAAAGAAATCGAAAAAAAGTGTTTTTTTCGAATAACACCAAAATTTCAGGTCTGATCAATTTGTGTTTGAAAATATATCATAGAATTTGAAAAACTGCGTCGAATGGCGCCAACCGCGTGAAAATCGGTACATTCACTCAAAAGTTATTGCTGTTTGAAAATTCAAAATATAATCTTTTATTAAACTTCTATCAGACTCTTGAGCTTAGAGAGCTCAAAACTACACGAAAACTATATTTTTGAGCTCGAAGAGCTCAAAAACGTAATAAGTGCAATTTTGAGCGCTTAATTACGAAAGTAGCGGGGTTGCAAGGACAGCCCTCAGGGTCAATCGTTTTCCTAATTTTTTTTTTGATAATTTTAATACTAAAAAAAAAATGTTTTTCATCTACAAAGCAAATTCCAGGAAAAAAAATTTATAAATTATATTACAAGAAATTTAGAAACTATAATTAGAAGATAAATTTCATATTAAAAACTTTCAATCATACCTGCACAAATTTTAAATACTGGCCATCACCATCAGTAATAACTTGCTTAGTTGCATTATTAATCTGTTTCTGAAATATAAAAATAGTTTAGTATATCTGGTTAGTATTGTTTCATGAATAGATGTATATCTATTTATTCTCATACTTTAAATTTGATTGATTTTATTAGTCATTACATAAAATTCTTCTCAAGAATAATATGCATTGATTAGCGGAATAAACATGAACTAGAAGATACATTAATAATTCTAATAAAATTGTTTTTGAAATTTCTTTCATGAATATTATCAAAGTTAATTTACTCCAAACATTAATTAAAAATAACTTATCTACTGATTGTTCATAAACATAGAACAATAATAAAGAAATAAATTCGAAAAAATGAATAATTGTTTAGTAAGAAAACCTTAAAAAAAGTGTACTTGTAACCGTAACCGAAAATAATTTTTTTATTAATCATAATTTTGAGATCAATAACAACTCTGTAGTATTGGAAATTAAATTGGAAAATAATAATAATTAAACTGCCTGTTGTATCATAGATAATAATAATGGTCATTTTCAAAGAATTGTAAAATTAAAATGGGTTCTAGGAGATTTATCAATAAAATATATGAGTAAGAATATTCAGCTAAGGTACTTGTAGAAAAATTGATTGAATATGATATTGTAGAAAAATTGAAAATCTATTATTTTGACTTTTACGTTATTACATTTACCATTAATTTTTCATAATAAACGTTTCTCTGAATCATTGATTAAATTATTGCGTACTTTAAAATTTTCTACTAAATTATAAAATTTTGATTGGCTAGAAGATGAGAAAATTTTGAATGTTTTCAATTAATGCTTTAAATTTTTTTTTTCAGCAGTTACAATATTCTAAAAATAATCAACTTTATATAAATATTATATTCTAAGAAATAATTCATAGCAGTTGGAATGATATTTTCTTAATTATCATAAAAGTTATTACTTACTCTTTTTAAAATTATATCCGCCTTTTCTACCCGACTTATTCTCAATTTTTTTTGCTGTTGATTTTCCGGTGGCTTCTCAATCGATAAGCTTCTCATAATTTTAACTCTGTGTTTTGAATCAATAGATTTCTTCAATGCATCTTTGTCATCTGTAAAGTCAATATTTTGTATTCACTAAGTATATAAATACACATAAAAACTTTAATTCTCGAATATTCGATAGATTTCAAATAAAATGATTTGAACTGAAAGTGGATATTCAATAAATACATTATAAAATTAGTATAAATATTTTCGTGACCCAGATTTTGAAAGGCTGATGTCAAATACGTTAAATAACTATCTAAAGTTATATTTTCAAAAAATGGAAAATTTCATAACTATATTGCAAAAATTAACGATTTATGAAATCATATAAAAATATATATATTATTTATATTTGTTCTATGTAATTTCAACCGTTCTATTTTGAAGATAAGAAGTTGAACTAATTCGAATTATTATAGTAAGGTAAATAATAATATTCAAATCCTCATAACATCAAGTGAAGCTGTAATGATCTAGAAGTTCGTATTCCTAATTTATCTTTCTACTCAATTTTTTACACGTAATTAAAAAAAATATATTTTTATAATTTTTTATCAGAATGACTGACTGATTATTCTATTATAGGAACAAAATTATTTTGATAATTATATTAAGTAACATCTTATTATAGATACTTTATTTGATGCGATAAAATTGTATAAATTAATTAATTCAGTCATTAAAAAAAATTAATTCACCTCAATTGATTATATTTATACTTAGATAACTTTGTACTGGCATGTAAGACTGTATCTATAAACTAAGTCCTATGACTTATTTTTCTGAATTTTTTAGCATAAAAGTTTTTATCTTTAAATTTTTTTAAAATTATACTGTTTCCACTGCTCAAACCTCTAAGAATTGAAAATATATTAAAAATTTTGAAGCTATTTTTCTACGTAAAAGATATATTAAAAAAATATTCGTGGTTGAAGAAAGAATTACATACTTCAAGACAATGTTTAAAAGTAAGGTTTAAAAAAGTTGGTATTGGAAAACTATCTTCATTTCATTTTGATATTTATCTTTGTTTTACGCACACTTGTCTACTTGTAATGGAAATTTTGTTAAATGTTTTATTATAATTCATTTGAAAATATTTGAACTACTTGACAGACAAAAATTATCTATTGAAATAATCAAAATATGACTAAATAAAAAAATTCATTGAATGATAATTAAAAGTTGATTTATATGAATAAAATAAAAACATTACCACCACATTCTTTTAAATTTTCAATAGCCACTGGTTTCCGTGCATTATCCAGTATGTAAAAGGTTGTCACTTCATGATCAGCTGTTGTAATCGGATGTAAGCCATTTTCATCTTGATAATAAATGTCTTTCGTCCGGCAAATTGCAAAATCATTCTTTTTTCTTTCAATACAACAATATTTCTTAGTGAAATCCATGGCTAAAACATATTCAGTTTTTAATAAAGTAAAGTTAACTGCAGATACTAAATTTAATTAATTATCAGCTGACACTGATGCAAAATTTCAGTCTTTAAAGTTATTCATGTAACTATACTGTAATTTTGAATCTTGTTTAATTATTAACTACTGAAAAATAATATTTAAAAATAAAATACTTACTGTTAGATTTGCTAATGGTTTATTGTAATGATAGGGCATGTAATATATTAAATGAATATGTAATTCTCATAGAAACGCCGGTTGTTATCGAAACTTTACGTTGTGGTTGAATGACAATGACGACTGTGACTCGAAGCGAAATAGCTTGCGCAGGTATGTTGGGACTTGCGTGCGAAAGTGCGCAGTTACATGTTTGTAGATCTGTGGAGCAAAATAGTTGCGGGGTGTAACGGGAAAACAGGGACCAGCTTTTTCTATGACGCCATGTCGATCAAAAAGACTCAGATCTTTCTCGACTATTCGATGTTTCGAGACCAACTTCAGTAAATGCAAAAGTGCTTCATCATTGTGAATAAACGTCGTATTGAATTGTGTGTTATAAAATAACAATATTTAAATCACAATAGTATAACAAATATATAAATTTATATACTGTTGATTGAATTTTAAAAGCTGTAATTACCCATAAGATTTTTGTAATTATTTAATCAACATAAACCGCAACCGCACACGTTTTAAAGTTGATGTGTAACACACTTGCAAGGTTATAATAAAAAGTTCATTTTTTTTGTTGCATTTTGGATGTAAAGGTAAGTTGACTTTAGAATGATACAAAGTTTATTTGAGGATTATTAACCCTTCGTTGGTCGCGCTTTTTTTATAGCGAGTCTCTATAGGTTGAGTAGTTGTTAGGCGGCGATTCCCTCATAGCGCGACCAATGAAGGGTTAATTCAATTTTTTTTTAAAGTTCCAAGTATTAAAAAGAAAAAAAAATTTATTTATCTCCTGTAATCATAAATTTTACATAGTCGATAATCAAATTGAAAAAACTAATTTTTTTTTGTATTTGAACAATTATCAATTTGTGTCATGTTAAAATTTTTTAATTACTTTAGTGAAATAAAAAAAATTAGAATGTTGCCTGTTGATTATGATAAATAACAAAACTGATTATATAATTGACTTATACACTAATTTAATTCATTAAATATTTATGAGTGTGAATCTGACAGACATCCGACAATTGAAAACTTCAACTATTGACATCTTCATGAATATATCGATTAGTACGACTTTTCCAACGGGCTATGACGCGTATTTGAATTGTCTACAAAAGCATTTTTTTTTTTTTTAAATTCATTATTTGAGCTGTAATTGTAAAAATAAATTTTTGTTCGCTAATATTAGAAATATATATTATTAAAAATAAATGAAAAGTCAGATATTTTAACAATTTATTTCTTAAGTTTCACGAGCATTTTTTTTATATTACTCCGATGATCACTAAAATCAATGTTAAAATTTAAAAAATAAAGAAACAACTAAAAAAATGACTCAAATAAAAAACAAAAAAAATGCTCTTATAGAGTTCATCAAAATCTACAACAGCCTTTTTTTGTTTTTAAGTTTTCATAAGTTTATCATTTACAAAATAATTTTTTTATCAGCCGACAAATTTAATTTTCCGTATTTAGGCCTGGAAACACTCTATAAAAATATTAAAAAATATAAATTTTGTTTATATTCTGAAAAATTAAAAGAGCATTTTAATAAAAATATTTTTTTTTTATTTTAACCTCGAGAAAATGAAAAAATTACATTTTTTTGGTGAAATATCTGTTTTATAAACTTTTTAAGCTTATAAAAATTAATCGTTGAATTTTTTAATTTAATCAAATCGATGTATTTTCGTCCGGAATGTGCAGAAATGCAAAAAAAAATATTTTATACGCCCTTATGGCTCCCGGGACACACTTCGGATGCCATAAGGGCGTATAATAAAAATTCTATACTTTTATTTGTGAGTGAAAGATAAAAGTCAGATTTTTTTTATTTTATAAAAACTCTACTTACTAAATAGTTAAATAAATTAGATTCATAATTATTTATAATTTTTTTGTAAATTATGTAATTAATTTCATTACTTATAGTATTCATATCTATTTCAGGATTTAATATTTTAGCATCATGAGTGACAGTCGTGGAAAAACTCGAACCGCAATCTACAAAAGAAATAAGAAAAAATTGAAAACCTACCTGAAATTGTATCCAAAAGATACATTATTTAGTTTCCTACCTCAAGGGTATTTGGAAGAAGTAAGTTCATTAAAAATAAAATTTTTTATTTCAATTTTTGTTTAATTACCACATGTTGACTTATCACTGAGTTGATTAGTATATTCAATAAACTTTCATCAAAAATAGCTAACAATTTGCTGGCTGGTTTTATTATCAGTAGTTTTTGCTAACTTGAATTGAAATGCATCAATTTTTACACCTACTCGTTTCAGTATCTTGCTTCAATTATTATTTACTTATATTTTTGTTGATGATATTAGGAAAACGAGAATACATCATAAAGTTTTTGTATCGATTTTGCTAATTTTTGATGACAAAACCTTATTATTTAATTTTTATTTTACGAAATATCGCATAAGCTTAACAGTTGAGTTTCTAAAAATCATCTAATGATTAAATTATGTCGTAAATTATATTTATCAGTTGATTTTAACTTTTTTTATTCAAAAAATTGAGTTGATTTGGATTATTATAATTTTTTTTCACCACTTGAACTTCTCATTACCTTTCCCAAGCTGCCTGTACATCGACTTTGAGTCTTTTTGAAAGTTTTATTAACCAACTGCAGTAACCAGAATCAGCAATTTTGTGACAATAACTCTATTATAAGCTTTTTTACATATTTAATGTTTTAATATAGCTTATGCGGTAAATTCTATAGCAGTCAACCAATTATACTTTCCTGCATGCCAAAACTTACATAGCATTTTGTTTCAATGTCACTTATCTAGTTGAGTACGTATTCATAAATGGCATCTTTCAAAAATTTTTATTTACAACGTACTATACATGCACGATATTTGTTATCATAATTATGACTTTTATTTAGTATTTGAGTGATTACTTTGAATAGTTCATTCTAGAAAATCAGCATTACACTTAGTTAATTAGTTTTAGATTGACCAAGAAAACTTGTACTTTATAGTAAGTACTAAAAGTATTAATTTGTAGCTTTCACAATTTTCTCATTAATTTTTTTAAATATTCTATACTTATTTTTCGAATAATTACTAGAAATCGATTTATTTATAAGGAGAGTCAGTTTATTAGTTCAAAAAGAGTACCATTTACAGTTTTTAAAATAGTATAAATAAAAGTTTTGAGATTTCGTTGGTGAATAACATTTATGTGGAAAGAAGTAGTTAATTTTATAATAAATTTGTATTACTGCTGATAAGATCACCATTTATTTTGTTTTTATATAACAAAAATTCTCACAAAATAGTAAAATCTACCCGTCATCTTGACTATTTATGTTTGTTCATCAAATGGAAGTAATACTTATCGTGGACCAAATTTATGGCCACAATTCTGTCTATAAAAATATTTCTGCAGATTTTAAATTAATTGATAATTAAAAAATATAAAAAAAGTAAATGTAAGTAGTGTATTTCATAAAAAAAGTTGAAAATCGGTTGATTTATCAAAAAGTTACAGCAGTTTGAAAATTAGAAAAATCGTGTTTCATCAAATTTTGATAAGACTGTTGAGCTCGAAGAGCTCAAAAGCATAGCAAAGCTCAAAATAACACATAAATTGTGTTTTTGAGCTTGAAGAGCTCTAAAACGTCATAAGTGCAATTTCAAGCGTTTAGGTATAGAATTGGCGGGAAGTTGCAGGGATGGCCTTCAGGGTCAACCGTATTCCTAATTTTTTTAAATGATTTATTCACTTTGAATGTTTTTTTCCAAACATGGAGAACTAAGTATACTTGTGAAAAAAAAACAAACTTTTAATGCATTAAATTTTTAAATAGAGAACATCCCTCCCATCAACATCATCATCATCATCCTCATCAGTACCTCCATCATCGATTTTGGAAAATACATCAAATCAAATCATAAGTAGAAGGTAAACTATAATACAATCTTATTTACTATATCCTATATCTATCAAATATAGTAATTTTATATATTTAACTTTAGCCATCATGTCATATAACTAAATCGAAACTACAGAATTTTAGCAAAAAAATTAGATTTAATACAATAGTTATTAAATAAAACTATTTTATTTTGATAATAACATTTTCCAACTGATCTTACTTCAGCATTGATAAGCGGCTGTTTATTTTCAAATAGTACTGTACTCAAAAATTAAAAGAATAAAAATTTAGAGAACGATGATGAGATCTAAAAAGCTATTATTTTAACAAAAAGAATCATGTATTAAGAAGATTCTAATCTAGATAAAAAAATTTTACAAGTAGATCAGTCAAATCTATGTCTATTTTTTCACTGATATTAATACTTTTTCAAACAATTTGACTTATCTCAATAAAAATGACGTTCTAAATTTCAATCATTAGTGTTTCAACAGTCGTCAATTCGTATTTTTCAAGAGTAAAATATTGTTTTAAACTTGAGTAATTAAATACAAAAATAAAACGAATTTTCTTCAAATTTTCATTAAATACATGTGTTTAGATATTTGACCAAAAATGATGAAAAATAATTCCAACTAAAGTAGAACAGATCGGGTTTAAAAGAAGTTGCTTATATATATGCTTATATTGAAAACAATCACAATATCAATAGAAATTACAACTCAAGAATTATAATTTATCTATAAACCTCTTATACTTAAATTACTGAAATAATTAGAAATTATATTTTTAAATTATTTATTTTAAATTAATTTACAAAGGATTGATTGTTAAACGTTTTAATTCACTATGACTTTTCAATGTTGTAATTGTCCAAGAAATCATATTTTTTTTCAATTTAAATCATAACTGAAGAGCTGATTTTCAAATGGGTATCTTTTCATATTTTAAAAGACCAGTTTTCTGAACTTTTAAATATTAATTACTTCGGGAATTGTAAAGATTTATAAATTAAAATCGAATTGCAGCTTCATAATCGATAGCTCTTTTCAGCTAAATTAGAAAAAGTTCAATACAAATATTTATAATTGAAGATAACCAGTTTTTTATCTTGATTAATCAAAAATGAAAAGATACTCTTTTGAGACTCAGCTCCTCAACTGTTCTTAATAAAATAATTTTCAAAAATGTTTATTTCTATCGAACAATCTAGATCATTAGATCAGTCTCTACAACCTCATATGGAAGAGAATTTAGAAGACCGAATCCACCCCGTTCATGTAGAAGAATCAAATGAAAATAATGAAAATACTGGCAGCGAAATTGAAGATTATTTTTCAGATAGCTCAGAGGAGTTTAGTGATGCAGAGCGGATTGAAAATAGTACTTACGAAAATGAAGTGGAATCCAATCGTCATCATGAAGATAACAGTAACATTGATAGCAGTGACAGTGATTTTGAAGATACGAGCGGCTTAAATAATCCTTTTTTTAGTGTAAATACACCCACGTTTAGTTTTCCGTTTATATCTAAACCAAATTTAACCGAAAACGATCATTTGTTGGCTATTCTTGCCATCTCTGCACGTAATAATTTTTCATTTGAAGCTATGCTATCCATATTTACTTGGATGAAAATAACTCACACTAACAACAATTTACCGACAACAAAGAAAGCTCTATGGAAAGTCTTACATCGTGATGATACATTAATCAAACGTCATTTATACTGTGGTGTTTGTAAAGAGCATATTGGGGTAGGTAAAAAGCCGTCAAAAACGTGTACTTGTGAGTCATGTGGTCCTGATAAAAAATCTGTAGATGCACGTTATTTTCTTCAGTTGAGCTTAAAGAGCCAATTAAATGAATTTTTTAAAATACCTAATATTGATAAGTCATTGCAATACCGGTTCACACGAGAAAAAAGAGATTTGTCGGCAATAGAAGATATTTTTGATGGGCGATTTTATCAAAATTTATCTTTACCCGGTAACTTTTTGGACAATCCATTAAATTTTTCTTTTGCAATGAACACAGATGGTTGCCAAGTCGCTAAATCATCTAAAGCTAGCGCATGGCCTGTATACCTGCAATTTAATGAATTACCTCCACACCTACGTAAAAAGCATATGCTTTTAGCTGGCATTTTCGTGGACGTAAGTCATCCGTCTTTGAATCTTGTATTAGATCCAATGATCAAAGAACTGCGTGAATTATACACTACTGGGATTTTATGGAGAACTTCTGATGGTAGAGAAGTGAGGTCAAAATTTGTTGTAACAACATGCATTGTTGATTCACCAGCGACGCTTACACGTAATACACCGAAATCCCACCGTGCAAATGTGAAAAATTTACACTGTTCTAACACTAGAATCTCACTGTATGAGTTGAGAAAATAGGTGTTGCACCTTGACTACACTGTAATTACACTGTAAGTATTGCATAAAAGCGTGTTACACTATACTTACACTGGAATTACACCCAACTTTTAAATAGTTATTACACCGTAAGTACACTGTAATTCCACTATAAATACTGTATGAACGTGTGATACACTGTACTTACACTGGAATTACACTGTAAATATTGAATAAAAGCGTTTTACACTGTTCTTACACTGGAATTACACTCAACTTTTTAAATAGTTGTTACACCGTGAGTACAGCGTAATTCCACTGTAAACACAGTATAAATGCTTTTTACACTAACTTACACTGTAGTCTTACCTAATTATATATTATTTGAAATAGGTATAAATTCTGTGATTCCACTGAGAATAAAAAAGCTCGAAAATTGACAAGTGGATCTTAAATTTACGCAGCGATGGTTTACCATGAATTTTTTACGTACGGATAGTAACGTTTAATAATAAAATCGTTTCTTGTTTTTCTTTGTTCATAACTTTTTCAATAATGATCCAAACTTCATGCTTCAAAAATTTTTCATGTAAGAATTTTTAATTTTAATGACCGTAAAATTGAACAAGTAGCTGTATATATATTTTATAAACAATAAGAGCCAAAATGTTTATTATACTGCACGATTTTTAAAAATTTTAACATGTAAATGTTACTGATTATGAGATTAATAATTGTTGTCGATTATTCTTCAACCTGGAGTAATTTTTAACTTACCTTTTTTAACTATTCCTTTAATACCGTCCGCGAGGGTTAATTATTAAATCTTAATGCCTATAGCCGTATAAGATTAATAGGCCCACCAGAAAATATGAAGAACAATCATTTCAATAATACGGAGTGATGGAAACTGGAATTCGTAGCGATCGAATAAAAAATTACATTTTCGAAATTTTTAAATATCTCTACAAAAAAAAAGTATCTGTTATAAGCCCACGATCGTTACGGCATCGATTGTTGGGAAATAAGTAGTAATTTGTTATCAAATACTTCTAACAAAATTGATGAGTGCCTTCACTTCAGAAAATTACATTTAGAATTTAAAACTTCAACTTCTAGTTCTTTACAAAATTTCAAATGCATTTTTCCTATTTTTTCTGAAAAGTATATGAAAAGACGAGAATGAAAATTTCGGAAATAGATAGTGATTTCAGACAGTTGTCCAAAAAGATATTCACGAATAACCATGTAAAACTATTGTTTCAAATTCGTTATCTTCGGAACAGATAATCAAAAAATCTACAAATTTCGTCAGGGAACGTTTTTGATAGAAGTTGATAAATGAAAAAAAAAAATGAAATATAAAAGTTTTGCCTATAAATCTATAAAAGATCTTAAAAAATCACTATTCAATAATTTTTTGAAAACATCAGAATATTAAATTTAATATACTTAAATGTTCGAAATTTTCTTAGAATTCATAACTTTAATTAACATATGATTGAATAGATGTACATATATAATGTTTAAAATGTAGTACAATTTTGATGAATAACTTTATCAACATAGATTTAATGACATTTAAAGTAAATACAAATACACTGTAAAGAAACTTATTTTTTTTTTAATTTATTGAAGACTAGAATTTTTTTGGTTAAAAAACCATTTAAAATGACTAATTATAATTTGAGAAGACTGAAAAGAATGTAAATTTTTCCAATATATAAATATACACTTAACATCGTAATTTTTTCTAAGTTTTTTTTTTTGTAAATAATGATCGGATCATCATGACTTTATTAAATTTTGTGAAATGTTATAGGCATAAAATATGCAAATGTTTTAACAATCGTAGTGAAATTAAATTATAAGTTACTGTCCGACTCGAACAAATACTAACAAGCTTCCAGCTTTACTAGTATTTAAGTTTGATAGAGTACCATCGAACAAGTAAAAAGACAAAATGTCTCGACCCAAAGCGAAGATGGAAATGCTCCACTTAAATTAGATTAACTAGTCTTAATGACCGCAAGTCGTTAAAAACCATCCATGTAATTAAATTTCAAGTTTTTAGATTAGCCTTTATCGGTCTATCAACTAATTTTGGTTCAACCAAAAAATTATAAATATAGCATAAGTGTGGGTAAAAATTTCTTTTTTTTACGGAAGTAAATAAAGTATTTAGCTTAAGTAGCTTAGTTCATATTTTATTCTTATAGTAAAAAAGTACTGAATGACTTTCCATAATATACATTAAAAAATTACAATCTATAGTTAAACGTTTTTTTTTATTTATTACAGAGTTTTCTTACTAATATAAAATTCATCGTCACAATTCATCTTAGGGTTATATAAGCTGAAAGAAATTTGATCAAAATTTATATACTATAAGTTTTCTTTTCCAAGAAACATTCAACAGTTCACTCAAAGCTTTTAGAATCATTTATTGATGGACATGCCAAAAAATAATAAACGATTTTAATGAAAAATAAACAATTTTTGTATTCAGTCGAATTTGTATGATAACATCAAATGTCTTTTCCTAAATAAATTCCTATGCATTAAATATATTTTGATATCCACTGCTACGATTATTAATGCAATAATTCGTGCTTTATCATTTAAATTTAATAATCATTGTCCACAATATCGTCAATCGGTTTCCCAGCAATTTGGAAGAGCAAAAACAAAAACTCCTATATCCGTACATATTTTAGTTGCAGGTCTAATACTTTTTAACTCTTTGATAAAAGTTATGTCATTACTTATTTCCACTTCTTTAATATAAGTTGTCTCATAAGCACATTTTTTAATTTTATATAGCTTTATAAAAAAACCTTGAACTTTAGTATTAGCTTCGTTATGAAAATCTATGATTGATAATATCTCGCCGAATTGATTGCCAAAAGATACAACAGAATTACAATATTTAGTATCATTATTATTTTGACTTTGATATTCGGTTCCATTTATTTTAATTTTAGCGTATGAAAATGGATTGTTAACGGAAGCGTAACCTGCCTCTTGCAATACAGTAAGTTCAACTTCTTGGAACCTTACAATTTCTGGGCTACTTACAACTTGAAAGTCTTTATTAATAACTATTTCCTCAGATAAATTAGGGATTTTCAGAATATTGCAAATAAATTTCTTTGTTTCAGTAGAAATTGAATCACTATAAATTGCCGATTCCACAAATTTTGTCATTAAGAATTGCATAACTACTTGAACAGCTCTTTCATGGGGACTTGTTACTTTATCCATAATCTTTTTATTCCATGATTCATACGTAGATGCATTATTTACCCACATTGGCCCTAAATTTTTAATTGTTATAATCAAATGAGCAAATAAATGTAAATTATAGCTCATATTTTCCAATCCGAATAATTCTTCGAATTGTGAAATATATTTCTCTAAAAGATGTGCTGCTTTTTCAAGATTAGCAGCTGTTATAGAATCACTATTTAAATAATGAACAGCTTGAGCTAACAGAGCCAAATGTTTGATATATTTTGAATGTAATATACCATCCAAACACGGTGATGCATAATCTAACCAGTTTCTTAGTTCGGATCCTTTCCAATTGTTAAACGTTTCTACACTTCGGGGTAAACGAGCGCGGCGTGATGGCGGTTTTATGGATAATAGTCGCTTATCAATCATCGCTTTACTGGTCGGGTCACCAACATAGTATGGTGAATCTGTTGCAGTGAAAAATAAATTCGTATGCTGTTTTACAGCTCCTAAAAAAACTGCATGTAAGCTATCGACCGCAAGTCCGTTTGCCAAGTCGAATTCTGGTAGACCTGATAAAGCTGAAATACCTTTTATTCCATTGATGATTGTTTTTGTTTCATAAGCTGCAAGCATATCTCTTCTCATTTCTTCATCTGTTCGCAGATTCGTAGACCAGTCAGTTCTCGGATATACATGTTTGTGCTTCTGATGTTCTCCTTTTGCATAACAAAAAGTGCATCCATAATAGCCATTGAATTGCTTCATTCTTAAAATTAGAGATCGTGATCAATAATTCATCTCAATTCAATTAATTAGCTTCTGTTCTCAGATTACGAATATATTCGATCTTCTCGGATCAATATAAACAGATTACGAGTACTTTCAAAAACTCAAAGGCGGTTGAGGTCACCCCTCACCCCTATTGTACGCCAAGTACAATTGTCTCATTTTACATACACACACATACTCTTATTACATACAATTGTATCTATCTTCGAGGAGTTTTTCTCTAGTCATTGCTAGAGTTTTCTCCCATTGGGGAATAAATTATTTATAATTATTCACCCCAACATCGAGTGTATTATTTTTAAATTAGATATCCTGATCCTGATCCTGAATAATCAAGAAGAACAAAATAATTACGGAAACTCTCCTTCTTGGAGAGTTTGCGACAAAACAAAATTCATTATTTATTATTTAACCTAGTGATAATATCTTTTTGATTAATATTTATTCAAAAATAATGTATACATGAATTAAAAGACAAATATTGTAGTACGAAACTAGATTTTGTTTCCTACAAAATTCCGGAAAATTATTAAAATGGTCTATAATATGAATTTAAAAAAATATGGATAGAATTACTATATTCCGATAAACAAAATGATTGAGTCTGTATTAAAAATTATGAACTCAATAAAAAGATACCTAAATATAATAGGTACTACAATATTTATATTTTAGTTTAAATATTTTAATTCATGAAATTACTATTATTTTTGGAAAAATATTGATTAAAAGAAAATTATTATCAAGTTAAATAAAAACTAAAATATTTAATTGACCATTTTTTAGAATTGATTATTAATATGAATAATATAGTTCATATTAAATGGTATTTCTATCGAATTTGAAAATAACAACGTTTCGTTGGATACTTTGCAACTAGCCTGTATATGAGTTAACTTAGTCATTTAAAAAAATATATACTTTTAATTCTATTCTGTGGCCAACTTCATTCTGTTAATTTTGTGTCACGGTGCGCGCGCATTGTAAAGGGGCCGTTCATAAAATACGTTCGTACTTAGGGGGGAGGCGGGGGTGTTGTCAAGTGTGACCATACATGTTAAGAAGATGGGAAAAAGCGTGATGAAGGGGGGGAGGGGGTCCAAAATACCGATATTTTGCGTGACGTAATTTATGAACGGCCCCAAAATTTCACTCTCATCAATTTTTTATAACGCGCCTAAAGAAGTATAACTTCAAAAAAAACTAGTAAAAATACCCTTTTTTTGAACCTCTGAAACCCACCTAACCCCTTAATTTTTGTGAGTTGTTTATTATATAATTTTGTGAAACTTTTATCACATTTTCATGTAAATGCAAATGTAAATAAAATTATAATTTTCAAGTATATCTACATTTCTATTAATAATTATTAATTATAATTATATTACCTAAATTTTTCTTTCTTATTCCATTTTCTTAAATCACTGATCTCACAACGGGTTTAGCAGGCTTCCAGGTTGTTAAGCAGGCAATCATCATGAAAATTTTTTAAAGATCGAATTCCTTAACCTGGAATATTTGCGGCACTGCATCAACTTACAGAAACTATACGTGTATTTGCCTGTGCCCAACCGATACCACAGTGACTTAAATAGAAAAATCTCTGAAAATTTCAAATCTGCACAGTTTAAAGAAACAAATATATTTTCAACCACCGTTATGGTAGCTAAACCTTTGCTCCACCGCTCTGATGTCGAATGCCTTAACCGCTCGGCCGTGGATTCGGGTTTGTTTTATATAATTTGTGATTGAAATCAAAATATTTTTTGTTACAGATATGAACCAAAATACTAGTCTCAAAACAGGTCCAAGATTAGAACCATTTTGCTTAGGACAAATTTATAACGCAAGTAAAGCACAGCAAGTTCATGTTTTACCAGCTTATTCTACTTAATTTCATTGATTAAGTAGGAAATTTCTTCAATACATGTAACAATCATAAAATAAAATAAATGAAGGTTTTTGTAATTATTTATGTTTTTTTTTTACTAAATCATAATTTCAATTACGAACTTCATCAAGTTTTTATTTGTCTGAAAGTGTAATTTTATGGGCTAAATCGACTACTTAGTTTTTAAATATAAATTTTCATTACATATGCGTAAATTGTGCACAGCAGAGCTCCTAAATACTTGAATTGTCAGGGGCCAAAATTTTAGGAATTCAACAGTATGAGGATAGATACAGTATGGCAAAAGTTAGAATGGAGGAAACTTAGTCGAGTATTTGGGAGCTGTACTGTATTGAGAGTAGGCTGAGCGTCTTATTTCAATTATGTGTACTATTTATTTATTCATTTATTTATTTATTTATTTATTTATCAACTTACGCCTATTGGTAATATACATTAAAAGAAAATATATAAATATAGCAGTATATGATTAACATAGGTGTACAGGCTGGTTGTCGTCGATCTACCGCCTACAAAGCCATGTTGCTTAGTTGAAATAATATTTTTGAAGGAGGAAGTCAGTTGAGGTAAGACCATCTTCTCAATTAGCTTAGTGAATGCTGATTGAATACATATTGTTGATTATTCATAGGAACAATGTTATAAATAAACGTGTAAATATTTAGCAAATAGTTTCAAATACAATTTATTAATAAGAAGAAAATATTATACGTAGTAACAACTTAATGGTTCAAGAAAGACTGACTACTTACAAGTAGGCAGTAATACAATAATCCTTATTGGTATTTATGAGTAACATATTGAAGTCGGATAATTATAGAAATATATAAGTATGCATGTTTGCTATAGTGATTAAACTTTCAACACACCCTCTCAAACTGCATACTCTAAAATATTAATTAATCTTGTAATTAGTAACCAAATCCAAAACCATCCATACATTTTTCGTGCATAACTCGAGGTAATGGTTTTGTTAACACATCAGCAATCATTTCACTCGTCGATACATGGCATACATTTATCAACTTATTCGTAATTGCTTCGCGTATAAAATGATATTTTATATCCATATGTTTCGTTCGCGCATGAAACATGGAATCAACAGCTAAACATTGTGCGCCATAGTTATCTACAAAAATATTCATTTTTGCCCAATCACTCAGTTCTAATTCGCAAAACAAACTTTGCAAATACAAAGCTTCTTTTGTAGCCTCTGCTAGACTCACATACTCGGCCTCGGTCGACGACAGAACAACAGTACGTTGTTTTTGAGATTTCCAACATATAGCCGCGCCGCTGAACAAAAATACATAGCCTGAATAAGACTTTCGGTCAATCGTACACCCACCCCAATCGGAGTCTGAATAACCAATTAAAGCCTTATCAACTTTACTATAAACAAGTCCAGAACTTATAGTTCCAGCTAAATATCTCAACACACGCTTTGCAGCCAACCAATGGCATTTACGCGGCCTTTCAACGAATTGAGCTAACCTAGAGACAGTATTCGAAATATCAGGTCGAGTCGCTACAGATATATACATAAGAGCACCAATTAATTCGCGGTATGGATACTCTTCATGTGACTCATCCTCGCTTACATTTTCAAAATGTACATTTAATTCGGAAGGCGTTGCAACCGGATTACAGTCATTCATACCGTATTGTTTAAGCAATCCAGCGATATATCCCGATTGAGAGAGCTCTATTTGCTCTTCATACTGAACTATTTCTAAACCAAGACAATATTTTGCAAGACCTAATTCTTTTAACTCAAAAGATTCCATTAAATCTCGTTTTAACTTATCTACCTCTTTCATATCATTCGACGCAACAAGAATATCATCTACATACACTGATACTAAAGTTATACAATTTTTAATTTTTCGAAAGAATAAACAAGGTTCATTTTTTGCTATTTTAAAGCCAACTTGTCCTAATTTCTCACTTAACGTCGCGTACCACTGTCTGCCAGCCTGTTTTAGGCCATACAGTGCCTTTTTCAGCTTGCACGCATTTCCACCACTCTTTAGTTGGTGTAACATTTCTTTAGCACGCGCACACACTTTTATATCACATTTATCACTGGCGATGATTCTCTGCAACATCTCGATCAGCATATCCGGTACCTTCATGATCACTTCTTCTTTCAATGACCCATTGAGGTATGCGGTCACTACATCGAACTGCCAAATTTTTAACTTGAGTTGCGCTGCGAGTGCTAGCATTAATCTCAAAGTTTCTAGCCTCGCGACAGGTGCAAATGTCTGGTGATAGTCAACGCCGTACCTTTGACTATATCCTTTCGCCACTAATCGGGCCTTACGTTTCACGATTTCACCACTAGTATCATATTTATTTGTCAAAACTAAACGACACCCAACAACATTTTCTTCATCGCTCCTTTTAATAATATCCCAAGTATCATTCTTTATCAGCGATATAACCTCACTTTCAATAGCCTCCAGCCATTCATCTGATACATCACTCTTGAGCGCTTCTTTTACACTAACCTCTGCAACATTGACAAAAACGTCGTCCTCGATTTCATCTTCAATGCCAATTTGGTTATTTGAATCGGGGTCACCACTTGGTGGTGTATCTTCTGACGTGGCTTGTGACTGAAACAACTTCCTCGGTCGCCCTCGACAATTTGTTCGAAGCAGACGGGGTCTGCCGCGCCCACGTTTAACAGTCTGCTTTTAAGGAGAAACGCTTTCATCCTGGGGCGTCTGTGACAATTCAGGGGATTTTTGGACAGGTCGTGGCGATAATTCGACTGTCTTCTTGTGATCATCGTTTGGCATTATCCACTCGTCAAAAATCTGTGTATCCCAAGGGCCATTACATGTATCCTCATTGAACTTCACGTCTCGCGCTTCAATTAACTTCCGTGCATCTGGAATCCACACGCAAAAACCTTTTCGTTCTCTCGGATATCCTACAAAAGTGCCACTTGTGGATCTCGGAGCCAATTTATCTTTATTTGGTTCTTTATTTAACACAGCCACTTTCGACCCAAACTTTTTGAAGTAATTTATATTATTTCGTTTACCCGTCCACACTTCATACGGAATTGCAAAGTCTAAACTGGCTGTAGGGCAACGATTTCTAATATGACACGCTGTGGCTATAGCCTCAGACCAAAACATCCCGCTCATTCCAGACGACAGTAATAAACACCGACCCATATCCAACAGTGTACGATTCATTCGTTCACTTACTCCATTCTGTTGGGGAGTATAAGGTACACTCATTCGCCGCGTAATACCTTGGTCGGCCAAATACTTATCAAACTCTGTATTACAATACTCGCGACCATTATCCGATTGTAAACACTTAATCTTTTTGCCTGTCTGTCTCTCAACTAATTGTTGATATAGTTTGAATGCTTCAAAAACACCACACTTGCGCTTGATAAAATACACTTCGCACCACCGCGTACGGTCATCAACAAAAGTAACGAAGTACTTTGCTCCACCGGTGGATTCGGTTCTAAATGGACCAACAACATCCGAATGTACCATTTCAAGTACCTCTTTGCACTTTTCATGTTTACTGCGAAAAGGCAAAGCCGTCATTTTGCCCTTTAGGCACACCTCACAGCCTAGATAACCGATCCACGTTACTCACATTTATTTTTGGTAAAAACCCGTCACTTACTAATTTTACAAGATCTTTACCGTTCAAATGTCCAAGTCTCTCATGCCACAATAATAACTGATCATCGAGTTTGCTAATTGCAGTTTCTGCACACTCGACACTTTCGCGCACATAATACAGGTCATCTTTGCGATCGGCAATCATCATCACATCTCCTTGAGAACTACGCACAATCGCACTGTCCTTTTTGAAAATAACCTCAAAATTTTTATCGGTGATTTTTGCAATTGATATTAAATTAGATCTTAAGTTAGGCACATACAAAGTATCGCGAAATTCTATCAGTTTTTGACCCTTGTCACTACTTACTGATATACACACATCACCTTTGCCTTTAACTTCAGTTGTCACATCATTCGCAAGGTTCAATTTATCGCGCTTTATTTATCGTGTTGAACAACACATCACTTCCACATAAGTGTGACGTACACCCACTGTCTAAAACCCGTGGCTTATTGGCAGCTTTAGTTGCTGCTTTATACACACAATCAGAATTCATTACAGTATGACTCACTGTGAAGGCCGCATCAACATTATTTGCCAAGTCATTGGGCTTACTTGGGGATTTATTTACTTTCTTGCTTGGACAGGCATTAGCCTTATGTCCCTTTCCCCCACATTTGTAACACCTGAACTCACGTTTCCCGCCCGATTGTACGTGACCTTTCTTTGGGCAAAACGCCATTGCAACGAGGTCATTTCCACTTTCCTCCCGCGTGGATTCATTGTACTCAAGGATTTTTACTTTCAGCTCTTTCGGAGACGGTAGTGTGTCCCGCGTCTCTATTGCTGTACGAAAAGCTTGATACGATGGAGGGAGACTATTCAATAATATGACAGTCTGTAGATTGTCGCTTATCACCTCTCCCATGCTTACGAGCTTGTCCGTAGTCTCGAAGAAGCCATCCATGTGATCTCTAACATCACTACCCTCGCACATTTTTCGCTGAATAAGTTGCTTCAGCAATGCCGCCTTTTTTGCAGGTCCAGTTGACGCATATACCGATTGCAACTTAATCCAAATCTCGTTCGACGTCTTGCAATGTTTAATGTCCTTCAATAAACGTGGTTGAATCGACAGAATGAGTTCTGTCCTCGCCTGATCATCTTTTTCAATCCAATTTGTGAGTGCTTCCGTTGGTACTGCTGATGAACCACGTGCCGGCTTCACTGTTGTTCCGTCTACGTATTTCCATAAACCATTTCTCCTCAGCCATGCTTCGATTTGTATTGTCCATGTGTCGTAATTTTCCTTCGACAACAATTCAATACGCGAAGCTGACGATCCCGTATTTGACGCCATTTTAATAACAAAAAAGAACACTCGTTAACAACGCGTGACCGCTAAAAATATACAACGTAAAATACTATTTACTATAAAAATGTAGGTATGCACACTGGGCCCATAACCTGTTGATTATTCATAGGAATAATGTTATAAATAAACATGTAAATATTTAGCAAATAGTTTCAAATACAATTTATTAATAAGAAGAAAATATTATACGTAGTAACAACTTAATGGTTCAAGAAAGACTGACTACTTACGAGTAGGCAGTAATACAATAATCCTTATTGGTATTTATGAGTAACATATTGAAGTCGGATAATTATAGAAATATATAAGTATGCATGTTTGCTATAGTGATTAAACTTTCAACACATATGAGTCTGTAGTTGGAGACAGATGATGTAGAGTCGTCCTTATGTATCAAACTGACGGAAGAAACTTTTCAGTCTGTTGGGAAAGCCCCAAGTTGTAGTGATTTGCTAAAGATGTGAGTTATGGGCTCACAGATCCCGGCAGCGCAATTACTGAGGAAGATGTTTGGAATCCCATCCGGTCCAGCTCCTTTATTGGAGTTCAAATTCATCAGTTGCTTGTAGACGTGTTACGTCCAGATGTTAAATACGTAACTTTGATAACAGTTCCTTAAATTTGAGACTAATCACTTAAGATTATATGTCTCGGGAGGCGGGAACCGCGCCTATAGATAATCATATGTCAAGATTGCACGACTTCACGCAATTTGTCAGCGATTAAATTTATTAAATATAAAATCTATTAGGGGAATGGACGGACTAAGGTTACTACCGGGGTCAGATCGCACGCGAATAAACAACGGGAGATAATGTATAAATGAATGAGTAAGAATAGATAAATAAATACGAATTAATTATACCTGTCGATCGTTGAGTATAATGATGACGAAAAATTTCCTGGATTGATCTACCTGGATGAGTCCGCTCTGATGAGATTAGTTAATATTTAAAAACGTTGTATATTTAGTTATTAATTTTACTTTTTAGGTTTAAAAATAAAAGAAATGATTTTGTTAATATTACCTTTTTATTTTATTCAGAATTTATCGAATAATAAAATTGTATTGAGTTACACGGATAAATTAATTGACTGGTTGGTTTTTGACTGACACGATTAAAGTGAATTGATCCCATGCAACTTTTATGGGAGTTGTGTAACTCGTGATACTCTTTTACTGATATGAAATAAGAGAAGAACGAAGTACTAAATGAGTTATAGAATATGTTAACGTTAATGAATTTACTGAAACCAATCCTCTGGCTGCAGAGTCTTTTATAAATTCAGCCCTTCCTCCCTTATAACTGATGTCCTTCTCTCCCAAATGGTAACGACCCGGACCTACTCTTTTTAACAATAAAGTTGACGTATTATTTTATTTTTCTGCTGCCTATTCCTTAACTAGGTTATCACACTAAGCTACTGCGTCTCACGGCTATCTTAATTAACCATAAATTATCCAAATATCAGTGTTACGAAACCGTACTGACTCTACCACGAGATAACGGGTTCGAATCCCAGTCCGAGCTATCTAATAATTTTTTCTCACATATTCTATATACTCACATTAAGAAGTTCCTCCCCATAATCCTTTCTCAATCCTTTCCTACCAATTATCCTGTTACGTGAATGTTGGAACGCTTCACGTAATAATTATCCGTAACTCCTATTCTTTCCCGCTTCACAGCATTATTTATATTTGTTAAAAATGCTAGCCGTAAGATGGACGGTGTGGCTTAATGTATATAGAATAAGTGAAAGGAAATTTAGTATAGACCGGATAGCTCAAATGGTAGAGTAGCCGACATGTCTTCGGAAGGTTCTGGGTTCAGATCCGAGTCCGAGCTATCTAATAATTTTTTCTCATATATTCTATAAACTCACATTAAGAAGTCTTTCCTACCAATTATGTATCCTGTTACGTGAATGTTGGAACGCTTAACGTAATAATTATCCGTAACTCCTATTCATTCCCGCTTCACAGCATTATTTATATTTAAAAATGCTAGCCGTAAGATGGACGATAACAAATATAAATAATGCTGTGAACCGGGAAAGAATAGGAGTTCCGGATAATTATTACGTGAAGCGTTCCAAAATTCACGTAACAGGATAATTGGTAGAAAAGGATTGAGAAAGGATTATGGAGAAAAACTTCTTAATGTGAGTGTATAGAATACGCGAGAAAAAATTATTAGATAGCTCAGACTGGGATTCGAACCCAGAACCTTCCAAAGACATGTCGGCTACTCTACCATTAACAAATATAAATAATGCTGTGAACCGGGAGAGAATAGGACTGAGAAAGGTCCTAATTATCAGGAACTTCTTAATGTGAGTTTATAGAATATGCCAGAAAAAATTATTAGATAGCTCGGACTACCGGTTATCTCACGGTGAAAGCGTATATATATATATATATATATATATATATATATATATATATATATATATATA
>CAJNRD030001122.1:12601111-12613141 GCA_905319865.3 Cotesia congregata
AATTTATTTATAAAGTACCCAATTTTATGTCCAGTGTGATTTCAAATATAAAAAAAATCATTCAGCTAAAGTTTTTTATTCAAAATTCATAAATCTCGGTGGTCGCATATTAACTGCAGTAATTTATTAATACGTGTAATAAAGAGTATTTACTACTATTACCATTATATAAAACATCATATAAATAAGAAATCCAAAGAAATTTGAAAAAAAATTTGCAACCTCAAAATACCGTTCTGCTTACGGTAAATACACACTCGGTGGTCTGGCTTGAGAACGGAACTTGGCGCCAAACTCTACCGAGTTTGTTGATATTATTTTTTGATAGTTTGAAGCCGTCCTCAAAGTATCAGTCTTCAAACTATCGGTTATCTTTGTGGATACTTCGAGTCTGTCCCAAAACTATCGGGTTTGTCCTCAAACTATCTATTTTACTACAGAAATAGCTTCGATCTAACCGCTTAACATACATATATATACACATTATCTTTAAAACGAAATTTCCTGCTATAAATGTTTCGGTCACAAATTTTAACGAGTCAATATGATAATAACTCCCCGAGTTAATAGATAGCATGCATAATAACAATTGATCATACAAAAATATAGAGAGTTAATAATTTATCTGTATATGGATTCGTTTTATATTTTATATTAACCTTATATAGATGGTTCGAAATAGTCATTAATTTTATCTGAAATTCGATTTTATATAATATTAATTTTTGATTTTGACAGAATTTTTTAACGAATGTTTCGTGTTAGCATTTTCGCTGAAATTTTAAAATTTTATAAAAAAAAATATTTTATGGCTGAGTAGTGATTCAGTATTATAAATAGTTACATACAATTCCGAATAATAGAGTCATTACAGTGAGTCACTGAAATGTAGGAACAAAGCGCAACATACATTTCAGTGACTCACTGTAATGTAGAAACGGAGTGAAAATGCATTACCATGGGTCACCGAAATGTTGATGATATATCAAAATTAGAATGAGCATTTTGATGACTTCACCGAAATGTAGAAAACATATAAAATACATTTCGGTGACGTCACCAAAATGTAAAAAAGTCACCGAAATGTAGAAACGAATCGCAAAAAAGTCACCGAATTGTAGAAACGACATATATATATATATATATATATATATATATATAAGTTATTTGATAAAACTGCACGGTGTTTCAGCGACCCTAGTGTAATTTCATTATTTATTTAAAAAACGCCGGGGAGTTGAGCTTTTTTATTATTATTTTCGTAATCAACGGATCTTTTTACATAAAATGAAAAAATAAAATTCCACTAGCGTTACTTCTACGACGGGTAAAAATAAAGTCAGTGGACTATTAGTAACTTTTAGTGATTTGTTTCGTGGATCATGAATAATACAAACATAAAAATAAAATTAGTATTTACATTTTTTACATAATTTTTTTAAAGTTTTTTTTAATTGAAAATTTTAACTTTTTTTTTGTTTTATTGTACTAAACTTCTTGCACGTTTATAGCGCAAACGTGCGGCACTGTGCTCTCGTTTCCCTGATAGCCAGCGCTTTCTCAGTAAGTGTTGACTTCCAACAGTTACGGTTAATTTATCCATCAAGTTGGCGGTAATTCTTCACTTAACAATAGTTGTAAGCAAATTGACGGAAATCTACGGCCGCAACTTGAATACAAGTTAACAATCAAACTTATAGTTAAATTTCCTTTCAACTTTACTACAATTTGACGGAAATACTTGTACAGCAAGTTTTGACGTCTATTTGCAGAGTAAGTTATAGGTAACTAATAGGTAATCGCTCGCTTTGCCAAGTCTTTCCGTTAAGTTTGCTTCAAATTGCGGACGTAGATTGACAGTAAGTTATAGGTAAGGTGGCTATCAGGGCACTGTGTATTTTCGGTCATCATGAATTTCTGAATAATCCACGATTGGTAATATCAGTATCGCTTCGAAACAACTGTACCTCTGGAACTCTGTTCTACCGCCCGTTCGCTTAACTAATGTCCTTATTATCGAACGTGGATATTACATCACTACACATGATCGATAAGGAAATTTTCTCTTCAATCTTTAAGCAAGTACCCTGATAGCTACCTTACCTATAACTTACTGTCAATCTACGTTCGCAATTTGAAGCAAACTTGTCGGTAAGAGTTGGCAAAGCGAGCGATTACCTATTAGTTACCTATAACTTACTGTGCAAATAGACGTCAAAACTTGCTGTACAAGTATTTCCGTCAAATTGTAGTAAAGTTGAAAGGAAATTTAACTATAAGTTTGATTGTTAACTTGTATTCAAGTTGCGGCCGTAGATTTCCGTCAATTTGCTTACAACTGTTGTTGAGTGAAGAATTACCGCCAACTTGATGTATAAATTAACCGTAACTGCTGGAAGTCAACACTTACTGAGAAAGCGCTGGCTATCAGGGTGATGTATCTTTTTGTATTTAAAACTGAAAGCGCCAAAATTAGTATTTCTTAAGTTTGCCGTGCGATGGCGCCACTTGATAATTTTAATGACGTCACTAGCATTAAAGATTCTAAAATATCTATTTAAATATATTTAATAAGAACGTCTGTGCCCTGATAGCCGGCGCTTTCTCAGTAAGTGTTGACTTCCAGCAGTTACGGTTAATTTATACATCAAGTTGGCGGTAATTCTTCACTCAACAACAGTTGTAAGCAAATTGACGGAAATCTACGGCCGCAACTTGAATACAAGTTAACAATCAAACTTATAGTTAAATTTCCTTTCAACTTTACTACAATTTGAAGGAAATACTTGTACAGCAAGTTTTGACGTCTATTTGCACAGTAAGTTATAGGTAACTAATAGGTAATCGCTCGCTTTGCCAACTCTTACCGACAAGTTTGCTTCAAATTGCGAACGTAGATTGACAGTAAGTTATAGGTAAGGTGGCTATCAGGGCATACGTTTAAAAAGTAAATCGGCCATATCGACTGTAGGAGTTCCGTTGATGCAGTAGATTTCTTCATAGTCCATTGAAATATTACATTTTTTAGGCCTAACCTTGCGTTTTTTAGAGGACGTAATTTTATTTTTTTGATGTGTAGAAGGGGTCAGTGTAAAGCTAAAACCAAGTTTGTGGGGTCGCCACCCTTGTCCCACGGCCGCCATCTTGAAAATAGGGGTTGAAACGGTTTTTATGATATATCTCTTAAAATATTTATTTGATAAAAAAAATTTGTTAACATTTTTTGTTGTAAATTAAATTCTCTACAACTTTGGTCCAGTAACTTTTTATCGTAGAACTATAAATAAAAAAGTTATAAGCGAAAATCTTCAGAAATTCGAGAAAAAATTTTATATTTTTCGATATAATTTTTTTTTTATCATTTTACGAAAAAATAATATCAGACCATTTTTGTAGATCGTTTTTTGAGGAACAACTTTTATTTGCATCATTTTTTCATTAAGTTAATAGCTAAGGTTTTACAGCGCTCCGAAGTGAGTAGCTATAATAAATAATATATAATATAATATAATATATAATATATAATAATAAAAGTTATTGTTTTTTTTTTTTATTTTGTTATTATAACTTTTTTAATTACAAATTTAGCAATATTATTAATAATTAATTATTGACTCTTTCTCACTCCATAACAGGATTTAACAATTATTGATTTTTAAAATAATTTTAAATCTGATGGCCGTTACCGGGAATACTGTTCAGGTAGAAGTGACCATGAGGGAACAAAAGAACAGCTGCCTGCTATTGTTATTATTATTCCTAACCTCTGTTGTTGTAAGAATAGCTAATATAACATTGTGTTGAAGTTGTCGTTTAACCTATATCTTTTAGTTGTGCTACATATTTCTCCACGTGCGGATGTATTTTATTCTGTTTTTAATTGTGAATACGATTTCGAGTGATTTTAGACACGATTTAAATTTCAGTGATAACTATATTTTTTTTATTAGCATTTAGACTTTTTAAGCGTGCTTTTTTTCTATTATTCCATCATGAGTGATTGTTTTATTTGTAAAAAACCTTTAGGTGAAAATAAAATAAGAACTGTGAAGGCAAAAGGTGTAAAAACTTTACTAGACCGAGCGGTTGCAAAAAATGATGAGGTTAATGAAAAATTTTTACGGACTGTTTCGGAAGTTACTGTGCATGTTATGTGTTACTGTTATTACGTAGATAATCGAACTGATAATGTTGTTCGTCATCGCAGCAGCAGCTCCAGTAGCTTATCTTCAGTTTCAGAAACTCTAGAGCCAGACTTTGATTTTGCGAACAATTGTTTCATTTGTGCCAAACCGGTTCAGGATCCAAGTGTTTCGCGTACAAGCCGACAACCGCGGGTTTGTATTGTACGTAATGAGAGTACAAAAACAAGTATTATGAACCTTATAAACAGACGTTCCGATGACGTTGCAATGGACATTGCTAATCGCATAGCTAATATTCCCAGTTTAGTGGAAGTTGGAGCAAAGTATCATAACAACTGCAGTAAGCAATTGTATTCCAAAAAATGGTCGGTCGAAAATAAAAAGGATGAACGCAAAAATAATATTGACGCAGCAATGGCGGATATTTTTTCTTACTTGCATGAAAATAGTGAAGAGTGTCAATTCTTAATGACGGATTTAATGAAATCGATTACAGGAGAGTACATTCCCCAGAAGCGAACAATCATTGAACGATTGAAAGCAAAGTACAAGGATGAAATTGTATTTTTTAATGAATCCGGTCACGATTGTATAGTCTGTTTTAAAGGGTTCATTTATAAAATTATATCAAAGAAACCGCCTTCTCACAAAAAAAATGATGTTCGTGAAGAGAGATTGCAAATAGTTAGAGATGCAGCTGCTATTATTTTGGAAGATATTCGATCACAGTGTTACGAGACAAAGGAGTATCCACCTTCTGATAGTTTTCTAAAGGATGTTAATACTCTAGTTCCTGAAACTTTATCAGTTTTATTGAAAGGAATTATTTGTCAATCTAAACGCAAGTCACTAAATGCAGCGGAAAGAAAGTGCACATCAATTGCTCACTCTATCATTGCAGCAACTCGACCTGCTTCATTTATTTCTCCTCTGCTACTTGGAGTTGGCCGCTGGGCTGGTCAAATTCGGTTGATTTGTTCGTGAGATATCGTTGACGAAAAAATGTGCAAACCTGCTGTCAAGTTCAATAGTTGCTAGCGTCGTTTTTCATTTATGGGTCTGGCTGCAAATACTTGTGGTAGGTTTAAATTGCAAGTCTTGTGCAAGCTTTACATAAGAATTTTAAACCAGACTGTAGCTCATAAATTGTGGAAGAAAATTAAAAACATCTGATGCATACTTGTTGGTAAAATTAATAATTCTATTTTAGAAGAAAACTGGCGTCAGATGCATCTTGAATATACTTGTACATGGCTTGCACAAGATCTGATGAAGATAAATTTTTTCGAGCTACTGTATTTATTTCGTTCCTTTTGAAGTCGTGCACAAGCACTTGCTAAAAATATTTCTAATCCAAGAAACGCTTAAAAGGCAACAAAATAACATATATTCCACATCGTGAGCAAGCCATGCGTAAGTCTCTACCATAAAATACTGTTATAAAAATGCATCAGAAGCTTTTTTGAATGCACCATGATGTAGATACTTATAATATTCTTGCGTAAAATACTATGATCAAAGCAGACAATTATTGAGCTGATTCCTTGCGACACGAACTTGTACAAGATACTTACGTAGAATAAGACGCTAGTGGATATGAGTTTCTTGCAAGGATCTGACCTAAGAATCTTGCTAAAACATGTGTTATTGAAGACATATTCATTAAAAATATAAAAGCGCGATTCGTGTAACTTCTCAACTTTAATATTCTGAATTCAGATCGTAATAGGTGTTTTATTATATACTGAAATAAAATTTTCAAAACTGCTTCAAGTACTGCACAACGCAGAGAATATTTGATAGTGCGTTGCTGTAAGTGTCACACGCTTTGCTTTTGAAGCTTTCTATCTTCATGTTGCTTTAAATAACGCATGAAAAGGTATTATTTAGTTCTAAAAATTATAGAATTTTATAATCCTTCCTTTAATTATTTAGATTAAAATATAGCGAAAGGCTGTTATTACATTGTGCGTTTTGTTTTCGACGATTATAATGTTGGTTTTTTTAGAGATTATATGCTAGTTCTTAACTTTACAACATTCTTTTAAGCAGTTTTTCATCCAATCTACACAAATTATATGTTTTGTCATAAGAACATAAAATTTCAGCTTTTAAACTATAATGAGAACACTTTGTGGACGATTTTTAGCACTCTGTGACGAAAATTAAAAATTTTCACAAATTCGGGATGCTGCATAAATTTTAGTCCGATTTTCAAAAAATAAGTTTTTACCAGACCTCGACATTTTGAGGTCCGAAGAAAAGCATTCAGATCATTTTTTCAGTGTTTGTATTTGTGTATGTGTGTACGCAGTAAAAAAATTTTCGTCAAATTTAACACAAAAAATTATGTTAACGACATTTTTCACAGAAACTTAGTGTTATTTCAACTTAATCCGTGTGTATTGGGGAAATAACATAGATAGATGTTAGCAGTAACACAGCTCTGTGTTAAAAGTAACACAAATCTATGTTAGTAGACCTCGAGTATCATTTCTTAAGTCAACAACAATAAATCGCTTACTATACATACTATCGTTGAAGCACGCATCTCCCGTTTGATGGAACGAGCATGAATAACACACTCATAGTGTTATTTTAACACACTTGTGGTGTAACTTGAACACACTCATAGTGTTATTTTAACATACTTTTTGTGTTAAATTTGAAAGTAACATTTAAAAAGTGTTACTTAAGTATCGATTAACATTATTGTGTGTTAAAAAACCGATCGAACGAAAAACACAACCAATAAGGGATTGCTTTCCCCAGGGTGGTGAACTTCTGGGGACAACTCCTCTTAATTAGCACGCCAGCCCAACGCCACCAAGGTATAATGAAACCTACCCGGACTCAGACCCCTGGTTTTGAGTCCTATTGCCACAGTTAGCTCACTCAGGGACGTGGGAGCTTTTGTTCCCGATCACGAGGATTAAGCACAGACTGAAATAGAGAAACAGATTATTCTAAAATAAAAAGATTTTAATGAATAAATATAGAGAGATTTGTTAAGTCCTGCGAACAGCAAAACTCAAATGGCAAACTAGAAATATTAATTAGACTGGGTGAAAATAGCAAGAGGTTACCGACGTACGTCGCGCGAAGATTCGACGAGCTCAGCTTCTAATGGTGGATTCATGGACAGGTTTTACGTCGTCAGTGAGATTTACTCTGCAGCTCTCGTTCTCGTTGACAGGTTTTGACGGCCTAGAGTAAATTCTTGGATGTCCTCGAGTCAGGAAATTTCCTCAAAATTATTGTTCTTGACACACGACTCACACAAAATAACAAGATGACCAAATATGTGGATAGGATATTTTATTGATACTGGAGTGAAACACATCTAACTCCGTCAACTGTGTGTAGCCAAAAAGAGCGATGCCGGGGCAGCGTTAACTAAAAATTGGATCATTTTTTATAAAAACAGACGAAGATTCTGTGGTCAGAGTAGCGGTAGAATTAGACGATATTTTCGAGCAGAATGTTGATATATATTTGTTCAAATCTGTTTGTTAAAGATAGGCGGTACTAAATTTATTTTTAATGTATTTTTAGAATTTTCAGTTTTCTCATACCTTTCCAATTAAGATTGGGAACCGAAAAAAAATTCAAAGGTTCCTAGAAAAAATCTATGACAAATTTTCTCCGAAGGCTTACATTACTTGAGTTGAAATTCTTTTTTTAACCTTTCAGGACATGGGCTATGAGATTTTTTTTCACGCAACAACATTTAACATAATAAATGACGCTGCAGTGCAAGTGAGACACTAAAAAACACCCATATCCTGACGGGTTAATAATAAAAGAAAACTAAAATTTCTGAATACAATGTTAGTACCGGCCAGTCTTGGGTTCGTGACAAAAATTTGCCCATCAGATTCATGATTAAGGTAGTTGGGTCGTGCAATGCCCATAAGGACGCATGCTATGTTCAAGTTAAAGAGACAGAGTCCAGTAATTTGCGATGCCACCGCCGAGAAATGACAGACTTTTGTATGGACGGTCTTATTAGGTGACGAATAAAAGTCTCAAATGGTGCCTCGGATAGCTTGAGTGGAAAAGCCATTGATGAGTAATCAAAAAATAACCGGTTCCGATTTCTGGGTTATTTAAATGGTTACGCAACCGAAGATCCGCGCGACATTACATCCGTAACTATATCACTGACCTGTCTATACGACAAATTTAACTACAAATTAATTATTTGTTATTTACCGTAAGATGGACGGTGGTGTTTACTCAGTCAGGTTTTAATAGGTGACTGAATAGTAGTTACGGACAGTGCCTCGGATAGCTTAACTGGTAGAGCCTTTGGCGCGTAACCGAACGATCCGGGTTCGAGTCCCGGTCCGGGCTGTGCGAATTATATTTTTTCAGTTACCAAAAAATTCCTACTGAGTAAAAATAGGTCCCCCCTCCCTTTCCGTTTATCCTTTATTCGCCCAGTTCCCAAATTTGTCACGGACATATGACGCTGATATAGCATCGCGGATCAAATGTCCTCGGATCTCCGGTCGCGTAACCATTTGAATTAATTTTTCGATCATCGAAAGATAATCACTGAGTGATCTTCCCTTTCTCTTTATCCTTTCTTCTCCCCTTTCCTTAATTTGTTATAATGATAATGACAACTTACCATATTAAATATGGTAAAAAATTTTCTTTTTTTTTAATTTGACCCTGATAGCCACCTCATACTATAAGTTCTTGTAGTTAAGTTCTTGTAGATAAGTTAGCGACAAGTTATCGTTAAGTTATCGTCAAGTCTGCAAATGCCCATTCTTATGTGCAAGTTGACAATAAGATAGTGCCGATATTTAAAAACAAGTTACCTATAAGCTTATATTAAACTTTAATAGAAAATTTCGGCAACTTAACGGTAATTGTTTCAATATAATTCGTTGAAGTAAAGTTGACCATAACTTTACGATAACTTGTAGATTAACACTTATTGCCAACCTACTTTTCGTCAACTTATCTATAATTCGCGGCACTAGGTTATCTGAAAGTTATAGTATGAGGTGGCTATCAGGGGAGTGATAGAAAAAATTCTACTTTACCGATCGTAGTTTTTACTTTGCTATTTAGGAAATATTACTATATCGACTTTTCAATATGACTACAGTAACATCGTACTTTTCCTTATAGTGTATAAGACTGTGTGTAAAAGTAAAATTCTTTCAAAAGAAATTATGATGTTGCATCATATAAATTCGTTTGTTTGAGCTCTGTTCCGGCACTACAATGCCAAGATTTTTTTTTCCATGCGGGAATGTAGAGACAGATAGAAAGAAAAAGAGATGTCACTTATCGATACGTAAGCGAGGAAAGTAAACTCAACTATAGTTGGCCAGATATCATATATTTTACCCTTCCTAACTATAGCTCGAAAATCCAAGTTTCGCGGTTGGTATTACAAAAAATCTATTGCGTAGCAGAGCGTTTTTTTCAAAATTCTGCTTTGTCTACGAGAGAAATATAAAGCTGTAGACATAAGGACCGGCTGTTAATAAAATTAAATAATCTTACGTCAAATAAGATATTATTTCTAGAGTTAAGAATAAGGCGTTTTTCAGCTGAGATTAAAATTCATTATCACTAGAAACTTTTTTCTTAGTTTAAGAAATTAGCTTTTCACTTCAATAATTTTTTGTTTTAAATTAAGTATTTTCGATTTTTAATGAAAACTTTTTTTTTTTTTACTTACGCGTGTATTTGGTCTTTGGTTCGAGAGAAAAGCAAGGAAGAAAGTTTTTTACTTGAATCAAAACATCTTTTTTATCTGTATACAAACATTATCTATACTTGCCAAATGTGCAATTTACCTGATTTAACACTTTAAATAATGTAAGTCGTGATGATCCATCAAAACACCGTTTGAGTGGTATATATGTTCAATTTTATTTTACATGTCTTCAATTTTCATCTTTATTGAGCCTATAACCTGTATGGGTCTGGTTGTTAATGGATATCAATGATTTAGATTTATTTATTGTAAAGTGTAGACTTTAATTAACAGTAACTTTCGTATAAATATATCTGTATATCGATACTGTTATTCTAATACGTCGTATCCCACATTTAGAAATTTTTACAGCAGACGGTAAAAACAGTTCATTTTTAGCATTGATTAGATAGGATTCAACAGATGAAAATATTTATTTAAAAATACTTATTAAACGAAAAAGGCTGGCAATAGCCTAATCGGCTCGGTGCCTACATTTCGAAAGAGTAGGACCCGGGTTCGATTCCAGCACGCACCACTATTTTCAGTGATTATAAAATAAAAAGAATATGTGCGTTACGTTGTCAGCCTCTGTACCGACCGGGTTTTCTGTGGTTTCCCCGTGTAGTTATGGAAGTAAAAATGTCATTATAGAATTACTCCATGCTACTTAAGGTCGTAATGCAATTGCAGGTACTGATTATAACACGTAAGTCGACCACAGTCGCAGCACAGTGGATTATAAAGTGGAAAGAATATGTTGAACGCAAAGAAAAAATAAGTGTTAGTTAAAGGGGCGAATGCCAGGTATAACATTATGAATGTCATATGATAACAAAAGAGGCACTTGAGTGGTATTACTGTGGTAATAGCAAAAATGTGGAGAATATGGGTTACAGTCTTGTAAAAACCAAAATAGGTATACAAGTAAAAACGATATAATAATAATACTTATTAAACGATCTGAGCTTCAAATTTTTATTATGACTTGCATAATACTGTTGTGATTCTATTTTTCAAAAAAAGTCAAAATGTCAAATTTTGTGGGATACGACGTATTAGAATGGCAGTATCGATATATTAAACGTGTAACTAGCATAAGTGGTAAACGATTTATTTACCTGCCTAAAGAGATAAGATTTCATAACCGATCACAGATTTACACAGACACCCAAACATTCACAGAAAATGTGAGTATGCATTGAGCCAATATACTCGAACGGTGGACTACTATAAAATGTGGGTGTATACGCCGAGCGTGTGCACCATAGTAATTTTGAACGGCTCAACCGATTTCATCGCGGTTGGTGCCATTCGAAAGGGCTTGATTAAACTTAGATTTTGAGTATAATGTGGACCGATTTGATTGGTAAATTTTGAGAAATGTCAAAAAAACTACAAAAAAAAATTTTTTCGAATGTGGTTTTTTTGGAATAACTTTTAAACGGCTTTACCGATCAATTCCAAAAACTAATCAGCCCAGTCAAAATCGGTTTATTCGTTCGTGAGTTATCGTTGTTGAAAAAAAACCGAAAAAAATCTTTTTTCGGAATTACATCGAAATTCCTACTTCGATCGATTAAAACTTGAAGATTATTTATGAGGCCTGAAAAACTGCGTCGAATGCCACTAACCGTTTGAAAATCGGTTTATTCATCCAAAAGTTATTACTGTTTGAAAATTCAAGAAATAGTGTTTTATTAAATTTTTACCGGATTTTTGAGCTTGGAGAGCTCAAAATGACACGAAAATCATATTTTTGAGCTCGAAGAGCTCAAAATCGTAGTAAGTGCAATTTTGAGCTTTTATGTATGAAATTAGCGGGAAGTTGCAGGGATGGCCTTTAGGGTGAACCGTTTTTCTGATTTTTAACTTCCCACTAAGAAAATTGAAAATTATCGAAAATCGGGAAGTTATTGGTTTTACCCCGTTTTGCGAAAATCGAGTTTTCATCAGATCTCGACGTTCTAAGGTCACAGGAAGCTTCCCTGACTATTCCCGCGATGGTGTCCGTGCACGGAAAAAACTAAACTGTAATATTCACTCGGATTCCGGTTAATTTTTATAGTTTCAAACAGTAAAGCGGACATCGGGGTGGCAAAAATATAAATATTACAGAACTTAATGTAGAAAGTATAAAAGCCACAATTTATAATTTAA
>CAJNRD030001122.1:12613733-12628941 GCA_905319865.3 Cotesia congregata
TATAATTAGATGCAATTGTATAGAATTGTATCTAATTAGACAAAATTGTATAAAATTTTATGTGATTTGCCTTCACAACTTTATAAAATTTTATGAAATTGTATAAAATTATATATATGGAGATACATTTATACAGAATTCTCTTTTACAATTATAGATAACTTTATATAATCAGATACAATTATATATAATTGTATACAACTTTGTATAATTGTATAGAATTCATGGTCTTGAAAGAGATTTCTGCAATTTTATGTAAGTACAGACGTCTATCTATCTGTTATAAATTTTGCAGGATTCAATATATTGTGATTACTATAAGACGTTCTCTTTTTTTCAACCAAGAGTCTGTTTCTTCAATGATTAATAATCTTTTAATCTATAGTATTTTGCGGATGACATAGTAGGAACTTTATTAACTTATAAAAAAATTAAATTTCACAAAAATTAACAGTTTCGTCAAGTTTAAAAATTGTTACTTAAGACCCTTCAGCAATATATAGTTCCATATACTAAACAAATAATTCCTTCAAAATTTAATCTTTTAATTCTGATTCTACCTCTATTATTTTTTTAATTTTAAAGTAATTATAGATTCTAAAGCAACGGAACACGTGTTAAGGTACCTTAAAAATTTCTTAGAATCATTTTTGCAATTTTACGTATATATAGATAATTTTATAAATCTACATATAAATATCATTAATATATATATATATATATTAATAATGAATAATTTATAAATTTCATAAAAAATTTTGTTTATTACGAATCGATCATGTGTACGATTTTCATCACTTATAGTTATTACACACTCTGTCCTTTAACTAAGTTCTAGTAGGTAAACAGGTAGTGAATCAGTCTTCCAAGCGTCAGGTCCCAGGTTCGATCCCTGCCCACGCCAGATATTTTTATTTCTATGGAAATAATTCTATATAATTTTATACAATTATATACCATTTCTATCCAATTTATCGGGCCAATTTTTTTATATAATTATATATAATTTATACATAATTGTATCTAATTATATAAAATCTTTCTTACTCGGGTATATACTGATTGAAATGGTATTTTCTTCCATGCAAAGAGTAAATTGTAACGTTTAAATGGTAAATATTATAAAGTGAATAGTAAAATCACGATTTTACTGTTTGAAATGGTAATTTTTAGCAGTTGATCATTACTTATTATAAATTGACTGTTATTTATTACAGCTTACTTTTTTCCGTGTGCGACTGTATATATGTATGTGTATGTGTGTGTATGTATATAAACCTCTTATAACTTTTGAACGGCTCGGCCGATCGGATCGAAATAGGTGGCGATCCAACGAGTATCATTGCTATTAAATTTCGTGAAAATTTGAATCGATTCGGTTTGCTAGATTTTGAGAAATCTCAAAAATAAAATTTTCATAAAATTATTTTTTTGGAATAACTTCTAAACGGCTTTACCGATCAATCCTAAAAACTAATCAGCTCTTAAGTTTAAAAAACCATGTCGATTGCCACCAGTCCCGTCGAAATCGGTTGATTCGTTCGAGAGTTATCGGAAACGAAAAATTTCGAACTAAGTGTTTTCTTCACATAACTTTGACATTTCTTTTTGGATCGTTTTTGATGAAATAAAGTAATTATTAGAGCCTAAAGAACCACGTCGATCGCCACCAAGAACGTCAAAATCGGTTCATTAGTTCGTGAGTTATCGTTGTCGAAAAAAGTATTTTTTTGGAATTACTCCGAAATTTCTAGTTCGATCAATTAAAACTTATAGATTCCTCATGAGGTTAAAAAAACTGCGTCGAACACCGTCCACCGCATGAAAATCGGTTGATTCATTCAAAAGTTATTGCGGTTTGAAATTTTAAAAAAATAGTGTTCTATGAAACTTTCATCAGACTTTTAAACTCGAAGAGCTTAAAAGCATAGAAAAGCTACCTCTCTGAGTTCGGAGAGCTTAAAAGAACACATAAATTGTATTTTTGAGCTTAAAGAGCTTAAAAACATCGTAAGTGCAATTTTAAACGCCTAGGTATGGAATTAGCGAGAAGTTGCAGGGATGGCCTTCAGGGTCAACCGTTTTCCTAATTTTTTTTTTAATTTTTAAATGAACTATTACAAAGCTTCTTCAATAGCTAGTCACATGCTATTTTTCGAAAATTTCATTTTATTTGATTTCAAAATATATTTCAAACGTAATTAAAAAAATAAAATTTTTGAAAATACATTTTCTGCGGCCTACCCTCATTTCTACAATTTGTACTAATACATTTATGTCAACAATGCCACATCTTCAACATGAACAAATTAATTACGAAATTGTTTTGTAGATTGTTACTATAAATAAATTTAACGACTATAAATAAATTAAATATGATGAACAAACACTAGCAACATAACACGAGCCACCCAACCAACTAATAAATATTATAGGTTATACAATACTAAATATAGCAATCGATAAACAAGGTGATTGTTGAAAATATGAAGCTCAATTGTCATCTTTAGCCTCATACATGGAAGATTTTCTTATTAAACGAATTGATTAAACAGTATGAAGAATGATTTGATTATAATCATTTTTAATACTTTCTAATTCTTTAAATAAATATAAATATCATCTATTAGAGGCATTTAACATATAAAATCATATCAAATCACTTTGTTTAATGAGGATTATTATTTTATATTTGGATTAAGCCAAAAAGCTCTGTTGAAAAGAACAGTAGTAACTTCTATTTTTTTATAAATTAGATGATTAGAATTATAACGAGATAGGCTCTCGGGAAAAAATGATAAGACATGAACAGGCATGAGTCTTCAGGCCTGATCAGACATGAAAAATGACCAAGCCTGATCAGACATGGTCAGGTCTGAAAGCCCATTGTTACTTTTAATTAATTATTTTGCTCAATTTTATGGATATAGTACTTGATAGAGTCACACGCAATTCTCTATAATGAATTAAAATAAAAAAAAAATGATTACATATAATTGTACGGCTGTAACACCAGCAGTCACCCATCCAACTACTAACCACGCTCAATGCTGCTTAACTTTGGTAATATCCGTGTGCCTCGAAGTTCCCGCCTGCTGTTCTGCTATCTTATGTGACAAGAATTCTATGAAGTACATAACGTGTCGAATAAGTTGATCATAAATATAATATAAAAATTGATTTTGTAATCTATTGTGATAGTCCTAATTTATTTATTCAACCGAATCTCATTATAACATCACATTTATTTAAATAATAAAATAAGTAATTATTTGAATATTAGGCAGGAGCAGAGCAGATCAAAACATCCCATAGGAAATGTAACAAATTTTTTATTTCAACGTAATGATAAAATAATTTTGCACATTTTGTGATGAACAAAAAAATTTTTTTCGTCAAAGAAAAAATTTTTATCACATCTCTGACTATGCAAGTCTGATCAGATCTACCCGTTCATGTATGATCAGGCCTGAAATTAGACATGGTCATGCCTGAAGTATTAAATACGCTCAAGCCTGATCATACCTGTCCATGTCTGATCATCCTTGTTTATGTCTCAAGCGTTAAATACGCTCAGGCCCGATCATACCTGTTCATGCTAAGGACCAAATATGCTAAGAAAAAATTTTTGAATATGTTCAGTGTATGAACATTAATTTCGATTAATAAGTTTGTAAATTATCAATAAACGGTATATTTTATTATTCAATAAATAAAAGTTTTTTGTTTATTATTGAAAACCTACCGTAGGGTAAATCTAATTAACTTTTCCAGGCATGGACAGGCCTGAGAATATTTAATGCTTCAAACATGAACAGGCCTGAGCGTATTTCACGCTTCAGACATGAACAGGCCTGATCAGACATGAGCCCATTTAACCCTTCAGACATGGACAGGTATGGTCAGGCCTGATCAGACATGAACAGACATGAGCGTATTTAACCCTTTAGGCATGAACAGGCCTGATCAGGCTTGAGCGTATTTAACCCTTCAGACATGAACAGGCCTGATCAGACCTGAGCGTATTTAACTCTTTAGACATGATCAGGCCTGAGCGTATTTGAGGTTTCAGACATGAGCAGGCATGGACAGGCATGATCATGTCTAATTTCAGGCTTGATCATACATGAACAAGCCTAATTTCAGGCCTGATCATACATGAACAGGCATGGTCAGGTCTGATCATTTTTTCTAGGGGCTTTTAGAGCTCGTAGAGTTTCTTTACCAATCGGTCTTCACATTCCATCGTGTAGCTTATGAACATCAACATCTAGAAAACAAATTGCGTAATCCTCTTCAATTTCATTGTGAGGAGGATTCTCAAAAGAAAACGGTTGCTAGCCAAACAAAACTGCACTGAAAAAAATTTTCTTTAAAAATTACTGGTAAATTCACGGCAACCGTGGGACAGATAGCATGACCTAACCATTTGTCGGAAGTGAGATAATTTTTAAGTTTCATTTAAAAAATTTTACCATAGCCTGCCGTAAATTATATTATCCCAGTTAGCACAAATGAAATCAAGTTAACGTCAACCTGCGGCCGGAATTGGACGTAAGTTTACGCTAACAGTAAGGCAACAGTTGTACTCATAACTAGTTTATGTCAAGTTAACGTCAACTTTCCGCAAACTTCGCGTCAAATTTGAGTAAACCTTTCGGTCAATTTCGCCAGTAGGTTTATGTTAACTTAATGCGTAAGTTAAAGTCAAGTTCTGTGAAACTGATGCAAATGCAAGAGTTGACGCGAAGTTTACGTCAAGTTGACGTAAGCCATTGAATATCAACTAGATGATTGCCAACTCGTGCTAACTGAGATATTTTGGGTAAATTTTATAAAGTCTACCATAAAAAAATGAATTTTTTCATCATTTTTATTTAAATAATGGTAATAAATAAAGGACCGCACTATTTTTCACGATTACAATGAATTTAACACTAATTTTTAAAAAGGAAATTTCTTTTCGTGTGTAAACTTACGTTTTGATACCCAAAGTCTGAATATTGTTTATGATGATGTCATTAGGAAGTGTTAAAAGATCACACCCTGGTACACTTATGTTATTTAGAGAATAAATATGTAAAAATGTCAATTGAGCTTTCTCTTTTCGACAGTCACCTTGCTTACTGACTTCTATATTTAGTATTGTATAGCTTATAATATTTATTCGTTGGTTGTTAGCCATGTGCTGCTAGTATTTGATCATCATATTTGATTTATTTATAGTCGGTAAATTTCTTTATATTAACAATCTGCAAAATGACTTTTTAATTATTTTGTTTATGTTGTATATATGGCATTGTTGACATGAGTGTATTAGAACTAATTGTAGCAGTCAGGATTAACAGAGAGAATATCTTTACGTTTTTTACTGTATTTAATATTTGATACTACGTTGTACTAATTTTGTTGTAATTATTCGCCGTTGCTTGACGAAGCATAATAAATTAATGTAGGAAACGTTTCAATTATAAAATAGTTAAAACTTGTTTATTTGTCTAAATTCCCGTAATCCTGAATTTTGTTTGATTACTGAACGTTAATATCGAGTTTAATTTTAATAATTTTCAATGTTTTAGCTGCGAGTCAATCCACCAATATGTTGGGGTCTAATGTTCTTACTGGTGATTTAGATAGTAGTTTAGCAAGCCTCGCTCAAAATTTAAGCATCAATAAAAGTTCTCAGCAACAGGTTAAGTAAGTATTCAATTAACTATAAAAAAGTTATTTAATCGTTATTTTATTGATATTCAGTGAGTGCTGAGGTCTCTTCACTTGCAATTTTTTTATTTTGCCAGACTACAATCATGTAAAACATAAGAATAAATAAAAAGTCATTTTCAAATATGTTATTATTGATGATTAATCGTGGTAGACACTTCGAGTTTATGGTTTTTCTTAACAAGCTGTATATTGAGGTGTCCATTAATTCCCACATTTATTCGAAAACAAATATCAAACAATCAAAAGTTTTTAACTTTTATATTAAGCCGGGCTGAAATCATATTACATTTACCACTTAAACAACATGGAATTTTTGTACTTTTCGCAATGAATTTTTTTATCTCTAGAATAAATAGCAGTACAAAAATGATAGATATATCCCTTATTAAAAAAAGGCCATTCGGCAGCCGAAATGGAAGTAGATTTCATACTAATAAAAAAAAGCTACTGGGCTTGTATAAAAAAAAAAAAACGAGTGCAACAGCAAATTTCATAATTGGCATAGCAGAATAGGACATTATTTTGAGATTACACATATGATATAGTACTCAAATTGAAGCTTATTCAAAGAGCTTTCAAATGCAATTTACAGAGATTAAATAAGTTATTCCATTCAAAAGTTATTTGAGTAAGAAAGTGAAGAAAAATGAATTTTTAAGATTTTAAAAATTTTGAAATCCCGGCATTTTTAAATTACTTGACCGATTAAGCTCATCTTCGAATTTGACTTTGGTATTTATCTGTAGAGTAAGTATGTTGAGTTTGGTGGAGATCCGTTGCTAATTGTAGACACTATCGTCCTGACGCGTTATATCCTATATATATATATATATATATATATATATATATAAACTAGCTGTTACCCGCCCGCTCCGCTGGGCACTTTATAGAATTGTATTTTTAGATCTAGACTTGAAATTTAATTGGAGTATTGTTTTAACTTCCACAGATTCCAAATTCCATCGGATTGGCCTGTATTTTTTATCCATGTGATTATTCTAGCTAAAATTCATTGTAACTTTCAATGTGCAATCACTATAACATTCCTGTGGCTTTTTTCCAAAAATGAATATTAATTGACACCAAGAAAAAAATTTGAAATGCGCATTGAAAGTTTCAGTTAAAGTAATTGCAGGTCTCATAATTGTGGTTGAAATCTTCCTAGCTTAAAGTGCGACTAATTTTGCCTTTAATTAATAATTCCTCCGTGACATCAATTATTCATCGAAAATTATTTGTGCATGGTTTTTACGAATTTTCTCATAATGAGTAGCCAAATTTCTTTTCCATATCTCAAGTGTTTAGAACATGCATTGATTTTAATCTGTTACATTCCTGCGATCCCGTAATAAGAACAATTTATCGGTTATGTGATCAGTAAAAATAAAATGTATGTAAAATTCTTAGTCCGTTGACCGAATAGCTACATGTAATATTAAATTTTGGAAACCTTACAATGACTTTTTCGCCACTGCCAACGAGACGATTGTTGTAAGAAAATATAATTATTAAGAAAGCAAAATATTTAATCCGTTGACCTTGGGGGCCATCCCGGTAATTGCCTGTTTCTCTTGAGATTCTATCAAATTTTGTATCTGTAGGAACTGTATTTGAAGAATATGAATTTTTTGACAATTGTCACTCCCGCACTTCTATGTGGGGGAGGAATTTCGTAAAATCCTATTCGAGATGATTTCTACATTATAAATAAAAGATTCCAACAAAACTTTGAGTCTATAGAAACTATTGACTGGAAATGAGAGATTTTTATCGTTAACGCCCCCGCAATCCCTTTTAGGGTCAGAATTCTAGAAAATCCATTCTTAGCTGAACTTGACATCATACACAAAGATTCCTACCAAATTTAGAGTCTGCAGAAGTTACAGTTTGGAAATTAAAATTTTAGATTTTAACACCCACTCCCGTATATATAAATACATACATATATAAACTTTTGAACCATATGCATTTTCTGCATCCGCTTGACGAGCTGAGTCGAAATATAGCAAAATTTTTCATAAGTTCCGTCATGAAGACCAATGCAATAGCTAGATTTCTATGAAATCTACTAAAAAAAATAATTTAAAACGATTCAACCCATGCAAAATGTATATCTATATATGTGTCAAGTTGAATCGTTTTTAATCGCTTTGAGCCATTTCTAATCGTTTTAAATCTTTTTTTTTTTTTAATAAGGGATATTTTTTTAGAAAATTGAATGCTTTACAAAAACGGTTTCTTACAGTTTTCTGATAAATCTATTCCTCAAAAGTTCTTCAAGGTCTTAAATACTTAGATAATCTTATACGGAATTATGAGTTTTTTCACTTTTTTGGTAAATCTATCATATTCAATACAACATTTTACAATAAATTGTCTTTTCAGAAATGTCTTTGTAATTCTGAGGATATTTATCATAAAATAACAATAGATTCGTCCAAAAGACCTTATTTGAGTAGCTTTTCATGAATTAAAAAATTTTGAACGTTTTTTAAGTTCTCTGAGCTAAGAGATATGACTTTAATACATTTTTGGGTTCTCTGAGCAACTTGTAACAAAATCAAAAAAATCGGTCGAATCAGGCTTACTCACAAAAATTAACCAATAAATGAATGTTATATCTCTATAAACGCTATATGAAGGCTGGCAATGGCCTGGTCGGCTCGGTGCTCGCTTTTCGAAAGAGTGGGACCCGGGTTCAATCCCAGCACGCACCAATAGTCTAGTCGAGAAGTGAGTTTTCTGCGAATAATCGTTAGCCGCCTCTTAAAAATATGGCGATTGGTAAGAGGTATTTTTCAATTTTTCAGCCATTAAAATTTTTATTTGTTATAAACAAAAAACGAAGAGAAAAAAAGGTAGTCTCCATTTTGTAGCTATAACTTCAAAAATATTAAAGATATTTCAAATTTGAAAAAAGATCCTAAAAGAGGAGAAAATTTTAGTAAAATAAGTCTCGACTCCCGGAGTTGTAGCACTATTATTTATAATTTTAATTTAACGGTGAAAATTGGGCTCCGCGCGACCGTTTCGCTGCCTAGACGTTGCCGCCAAGCAAAGTATGCAACACAAAATAATTTTTTTATAACATTCAATATTAATTTAAAAATCTGAATAAATTATAGTGTCATCTAGACACTTGAAGGAATATAGCCCCGCCAAAAAAAATTTTTAACTTGATTTTTGTTTAAGTTATTCAATTGTTAATTAACTAATTTTTCGTAGACTTGAGTTTTGATAAAAACTCTTATAAAAGTTTAAAAAATGTGTCTATAAATTTTTTTTCTCTTAGGAGCTCTTGTTATATAAATAATGAACAAGACCGCGTACTAAAAATTTATAAAAGTTTTTTCATTTGTTTATAATGATTTTTCAAAGTTATCAAAAATTGAAATATCCGGCTAATGTTATAAAAAAAAAATTTTTTCCTAAATTTTTAATTTTGGTTGTTTTTGTATTGATATATTGCGTCTAGTAGTTTGGATAAAAAAATTTTAATATTAATTGTTTAAAAATTTCTTATAAACAAATAGACAAATTGAATATTTTTGAAAAATTTTTTTTGTCATTTTATTGTCATAGTAAAATAATGATTTTTAAAAAAAAAATTTTTTCTTAAAAAAATTTTTAAATTGTTTATTTTTTTTTTTTTCATTTAACCACCATTTAAATTATTTATTAGGAGAGTGGTTTAGGTCGTGCGCGCGACGTGACGTGTTTTTATGTTACGCTTGCATTTATACATTTTTTCTTAAAAATATTGTTTAACTGGAAAATTTAATAAGTGATACCTAAAAAACCCAGCCTGAGAGGCTATGCGTAAATATCTTTTTAACTAGATGCTTCATAATTACTCTGATAATCATTTAAATAATCTGCAGCAGTGATTTGAGGTTATACCCCATTGTTATGGTCAGCAATTCACCGTATACTGTTCAAGCTAATTTTATTATCAATATTTATTTTAATCACCGTCTATATCAAAGCTTGTAATCTGACTTACTAGTGACAGTGAAATTATAATAATCTATTTAGCACTAGACAATTACATTTACACCGCATGGTGAGGTTAGGTTATGTTAAGTGACAACTCTACCCCAACCACTCAAACTAAGAGTGGCCCAGTGCTTGACATTTCTGAGGCTTCAAGTAATCAAACCACGGAACCGGCCGACAGTCTTAGCGTTACTCCAAAGATCTCCAGCACTCCTGGTAACGCTGACACCCCGGTGTTTATCTTTAACTCTTCGAGACCAGAGTCCACACTGAGACACCGCAAAGCAGGCCGTCCCACCAACGCCGAATGTCTACAAAAACTCCAAAACCAATCAAGTGGCTCACTTGAAGATATCTTCCGTAATCTTTCAAATAACAAGAGAACCACAGAACCTGAATTGGGTACCAGCCCTCCTCACAAACAAAAACAACGGCGTTCGTCTTCTTCAACTCCCTCCACACGTGTTAGTAAATCACCCACACACGTAAGTACTGAATATACTACTCCAAACAAATCTGATATGTCTGATACTGAAGATTGTAAATCTGTTTCCGAGCTCTACAAGCAACTGTGCTCCTGGCGTGATGAGGACAGCAAGAAACTGGAGTTGTGGAAATCCGAGATCAGCAAGCAGCTTGAAGAAGTCAAATCTTCAAATGCAGCCCTGATTCAAATCATGAAGGATGATTTCGATGCTGAGAAGAAAGTAGTGCACTCCGAATTATCTGTAATTAAAGCGCGTTTGGACGCAATTGAAAAACAACCGTCATCACTCAACACCAGCGATCCAACTCTCGCCCAGTCGCTTAACAAACAAATCACCAGCTCCGCAATCTCTTCCATCGAGAAACATCTAAGAAAAAACATTATTATTAGCGGCCTGGAGGTAGCCAATAATGACGTATACCAAACAGCCGAAAACTTTATCGCCGCTCACTTCAACCTAAACAACAGCCTGTTATCTGCTGTTCAAATCGGCAAATCTGGCAATCGAATCAAGGCCACGCTTAAAGACAGTGAATTAAAAAACAAAGTCATGGAGAAGAAAAAAGAACTGAAAGTACCTGTATTCATCAATCATGACCTCACTCCGGAAGAAGACTTTGCTGCCAAGAAACTTAGGGACTTCGACAGATCTCAAAAATCTGCGGGACATACAGTTAAATATGGTCATCTCAGAATCTACGTTGACCGTATTCCATATAAATACGACCCCATCTCCAATACTATTGTCTGTATACCAGCCAGCGTTCCTGCCTTCCCACATAAGTCATCCGACGCACCTGGCGGCTCTCAACTGATACATTCTAAGACAAAAAACACCTAACTTGTACAACACACACCCGTCCAAAGTCAACACCATCCAGCTTAAAACTTACATTCTGGAACATACGAGGCTCCAAGCAACTACTTAATTCTCCAGACCTTCTCTCGTCTAACTATATTGGCTTCTCTGAAACATGGATCACTGACACGCCCACAGTCACTGCGTATCTATCACGTCACTGGAACTGCCTTTCAGCTCCAGCATCCAAACCACCCGGCCCAGGCAGACCAAACGGCGGTCTCATATCTGTCACTAACCTCAGCTCAACCTCTGTCTTAATAGACTCCTCGGATTATTGGATCATTTCAAAGATCTGCATCTTTAAACTCTCAATCATAGTTGCATCTGTATATTTATCTCCTAATATCAATCTTACGTCGACTCTAGAAGTACTGCATTCCACCATTCAGAATATTCAATCTACTTACGAATTCGACATCTTCATTATTGCCGGTGATTTCAACGCACGTCTTGGGACTCTTGGTCGGCTTGATCAGAATGCACTTGTGTCGACTCCACTTTCGGAACTCAGAGCGGCCAGCGATCAATGTATCAACCAAAGAGGAAGAGCTCTTCTTGAATTTATGGAATCGAATAACTTCGTTTTGCTCAATGGCAGAACTAGCAGCGACAAGGCGGGCCAATTCACTTTCTCCAATAAAAATGGACAAAGTACAGTCGATTTGATCTGGGTTGACTTGATTGGCATACAACACGTAAAAAACATGTGGGTTGATACCATTTAGTCCACGTCTGATCATTTTCCTGTCACCGTAGAACTCTACGTACAAGAAGTACCTACTACTGAACCCATACAACCCGGGCTTGTCTGCCAACCGCTTCGTTGGAAAGCACAAAACCAGGAAGCATACATGGAGGAAATGCTCTGGTCTCCCTTGCTTGCTACTAATCTTGCAAATGATTCTACTGACCATCTCAACAACAAACTGATCTCTGCCGTAACTACAGCTGCTTCCAACTGCAACATGCTCAAGCCAATTAATAAGAAGAAAAGACTCCCACAAAAATCCTGATTTGATGAAGAATGCAGTTCCGCTAAGACCAAAGTAAACACCTGCCTGAGAATCTGCAATTCCTCACCAAGTGACCAGCACGTCTGGAACGCCTATCACGAGACCAAGTCTGCCTATCTTGAGCTTCTAGCTAAGAAGCAGGCATCATACATCAAGTCTCTGCACAACAAATTCTCTAATACCAGAAACGCATCAGAGTTTTGGAGCGTCATAAGGTCTACACGTAAACCTGTCTCACATCCAGCCCTGATTTCACTCGAAGACTGGGAAAAATTTTACCATGAGGTCTATCCTCCCAGATTTGAATTTTCTCCTCCTCTCACAGCTTCACCAGACGACGCCCTGGACACCGAGATAATGATCGACGAACTCCTAAAGAGTCTAAGCAAAGCTAAACTGAATAAATCAGCTGGAGTTGACGGAGTCTCAAATGAGTTTCTCAAGTCACTACCGCAGAACTGGTTGCTGTATTTAGTATCACTATTTAACAAAATTTTCAACACCGGAGAGGTTCCCTCAAGCTGGTCTGATATTATCATGTGCATGCTGCACAAAAAAGGAGACTTAGCTGACCCGAGCAACTATAGAGGCATAGCCTTGGTTAATTGTGTCACTAAGGTTTTCACCCAAATTCTGCATGACCGAATCAACCACTGGCTGAGAAGAAAGGCATCATTCCTGAAGAGCAAGCTGGCTTCCGTTCGGGTCGCGGATGTACCGATAACGTATTTGCCTTACACTCCCTACTTCAAATTCAAGCTCGGTTCAAGGGACTCAGCTCATATGCTCTCTTCATCGACTTCAAAAGAGCCTTTGATTCAGTCCCACATCACAAACTCTGGAGTAAACTCAATTGGCTGAGCCTGAGTCCTAAAATGCTGAATCTTCTCTCGAACCTCTACAAGAACACCGCAATGAGAGTCAGAAGCTGTGGTAGTCTATCTGCTCAAATTCCAATCACCAAGGGCGTCTTGCAGGGCGAAACTCTTAGCCCACTCTTAATCAGTCTGTACATAAGCGACATCATCACTTACTTGAAGAGCAAAGGCTCCGAGGGCTTCTTCTTGGACGCTCATGAAGTACTACTCTTGATGTACGCTGATGATATCGTCCTCTTAGCTTCCACGGCCATCAAACTACGCAGGAGCCTCAGAAACCTAGAAGAATACTGTACCGTCAACGACCTCACCGTCAACACCGCTAAAACCAAGGTGCTAATCACCAGATCGACTGGTCGATTACCCAAGAAGACTAATGACTTTGCATTCAAAGGGCGTAAGCTAGAAATCGTCTCCTCCTACGAATACCTTGGAGTCGCCTTCTGTACCTCCATGCAAGGAAACCTAGCTACCTCTGACTCTATGAGAAAGGGCAAGATGGCTGCCAACTCTGTACTTGCAATACTAGCTAAGCTACGCACCAGTGACTGGCCTGGCGTTACAAAACTTCACAGCAGCATCACAAGATCGACTATGCTATACCTTGCTCATATCTGGTGCCTAAAACCGGAGAATCTTGAACATCTAGAATCAGCCAACTTATTCTTCTTTAAAAGACTCCTGAAGTTGCCAATGTGCACCCTCAACTATGCTCTACGCCTAGAACTGGACATCGACCACATTTCAGTTGCCATCTTGAGCGCCGCGATTAACTGGGTAATTAAAATACTGGACATGGACAACACTCGGCTTCCTAAAATTTGTCTCACAAAAGTGACCTCGCTAACAGCGACACCGTTTAACTCAGATAGATTAAACTGGGTTCAGCAGCTATCAAATTTGTTAAGTTCCATCGGCGAGGAAAGTTTAATCAACAATTTGTCAGCCTCTCACTGGAAGCTTAACAAGTCGCGAATCGTAGATAAGTACAAACTACATCGCCGCTCTTTGGATATTGAGCGTTACAGAGCGTCTTCAGCTTGCCATTTCAACTTTAATATTCCTGGACTACACCATTCTTCTACAAGACAAGCTCTCCAACAGCTTTCTTATCATCTAGCCTTACCGATATCGCAAATACGCCTGGCATCCAATTATGCAAGCTCCATCACTGTCGGCAAACACACGCTAAAACTTAATCCCACCAAAACATGCCCGTGCTGCTTTCTCACCGCAGATGATTCTGTAACTCATTTCCTCGCCCAGTGTTCTGCCTACTCAGAGCCCAGAGAGAAATATTTAGCTGATTGGTATGGCGAAGAAGTCCCTCACCGCCTATCACTCAACTGCTTAACTTCATGGAGTCCTCAGTCAATTAAAAAACTTTTCACATACTGTAAATACTGTATTAGAATAAGAGAAAATGTTACCCTGTAATTTTATAAATATTTCACCTCACCTCTCTCTACTGTCTAATATTGTATCAAGGATTGTATCCTAATAAGTGCAATTAATAAACTATTATATTATTATTGTAAATTATTTATTAAGAAATATTTTTTTTTATCATTATTTACAATTCTCAATATAATTATGAAAAAAAATTTTTTTTTTATTAAAATTTTCATTGTTTATTTTATAAACAATTTGTTATAAACAAATTTTCATTTTCATTATATTTTTTTTCCGTAGCTTTAAAAAATTACAAATACAACCATATGCACAAAAGTTGTAAAAAATTTTTTCTCTATTTTTTATTGAATTTTAAAATACTGTACCCCATTAAAATCGAAGCGGTCAACTATTTTATCAACTTATAAATTGTTATAACTTCTAAACTATTGATGATACGGTCTTTGACATTCAAGACGATCTTTTAGACAATTTATTGATTTATATAATAAATTTTTGATATGCTCGATATCTATTATGGTTCAATTTTTATAAACATTAGTTTATAAAAAAATGCATTACTTGAATCCTTTAAATGATTATATCTAGAATGTTATTGCTCATGCCATTTTGGTCAGATTGACTAGTAGATATGATTCAAGCCCATAGATGGACGCTTTCATCTTTCCTTATTTTCGAAAGATATTCTCTCTTCCAATAAGTTCGATGGATATCCATCGAACTTGAATACTAGTAAAGCTAGAAGTTTGTGGTATCTATTCTGATTGTAAAGGTGTTGATTAAGTGAAAGATAGTGAAAGAAAATTTGAATAAGAGCAAAGATAGACTTTGAAAA
>CAJNRD030001122.1:12630795-12640935 GCA_905319865.3 Cotesia congregata
AAAAATGAATTCATTAATTCCCATCAAGGGTGTTAATTATTATTAACCTGCAGAATTAATAATTTAGATACTCACGACCAAACCCAGGAGGTCTGGAACATTCCTCGGGTGTAACAATCCCCTGGAGGAATTGTTCTCAAGCTAACAAAAATTAATTTAATAAAACAATTAATTATTATTAAATAAATTATTATAATACGATTGAATTACCATTAATGAAATGAGGAATAGATCAGTAGTTCGAGCCGGGTATAAACCCCAAGGCTCAATTAACGAAAATTTTTACCTTAACAATTTTTCGTACTGAAGAACTTCTAGGATTGGCTTGGGCTTCCTTCCTGCTGTGGTGGTTGGTGATGCCACTTGCTGAACCACTTCACTACTTCTGCCCGCTTCACGCCGAGCGATCAGCTAAATAACCTCAAGCTTCCCCTTCCCCCTTAACTCTAATCGGGTATTGTCGGGTCCCGAAGATCGAGAGGCCAGTGCTGCGTCGAATAATTATCACGCGCGATCGATTTTATCGATCAGGGGCAAAGTGCCCTGTTACACATCTATGGGCTTGAATCATATCTACTAGTTAATCTGACCAAAATGGCATGAGCAATAACATTCTATATATACAATAGGTCATGAAAACATCTTTACAATGATTATATCTTTTAAACTATTGAAGTTACGGTTTTTATGATTCTAGACAATTTTATAGAGTAATTATTGGACTACTCAAAAAAATAATTTTTTTATATTTTTAATTCCATTTGTTTATCGTTTTTTTTTATTTAGTCAAATTATTACACGATTAAGGGTACATTTCCTGGAGATTATTGTCACATTTATATTCACGCACACAACAAAAAAAATCTTACTTATGTACTCCTTTGAAATTCTTTATTTCCAAATTTTTCTGAAGTTTTTAGTTTTTAATTTTAAAATTTAAATTACTTTAAACTGCGTAGAAATATATTCTGTTCTATGCATATTTTTCAAAATTTTAACAATAGAATATATAATTATAAACATAAACGACAAACACAAGTAAGTATTTTTATTTTTTTTACGTAAGTCTGATTAAAAAATTGTAAAAAGTTCATTACATTCCTACGCAGTTTAAAGTAATTTAAATTTTAAAAACTAAAAACTTCAGAGAAATTTGGAAATAAAGAATTTCAAAGGAGTAGATAGGTAAGATTTTTCAAAAATGGACAAAAAAATTATTTTTTTTTAATTATATTAAAACCAATGCGATTCGGAGTATAATGTAGTAATCAGAAACTATTTTAAATGATGAAAAATTCCGGGCGTCCGCTGGGTTCGAACTCGACTCCTCCTGGTTATCGTCCTGCACGCTGCTCGCTGGTCTGAATCACATACTGTACACGACACAATCTATTGAATTTATTTAAATTCAAACCCAAAAAAGATCATATTAACACATAAATTTTATGAAATTTCTTAAAATCCTATAAAACTTAATAAAAGCAGTACATTTTTGATAGATTGTTTATTTTGACTATTGTAAATTTTTATATTATTTATTTTCCATAGAAAATGAATTGTATTTTTTAATTGAAGAATTGAAAGTTGAACATAATAAAATGATCAGTAATTTAAATACGCAAGCAGTAGTAAAACATATTATACCAGTTACAGAATCTGAAAATTATTTGTTAATAGAATTGAGAGAAATACAAAGTGTTTTTCAGTTATTAATAGTAGATTTAGAGATTTTGTATGTAAAAGACCAGACAATTCAAAGAGAATTTGGCGATTTTATTATAAAATTGGATTTAAATCCCTACTAATATTATAAATGTGAATGTAAGTTTGTTTGTTACGCTTCCACGCAAAAAACTACTTAACCGATCATCATGAAACTTTGTACACACATTCTTGGAAGTATTAGAAGTAACATAGGATACTCGTTATTAAAGAAAAAAATTTATTTTTTACAAAAGAAAAAAAAATTGTTTGTCAAAAAATTTAAATCACATTGATTCAGTTCTATTGGAATGTAATGATCTTTGATATTTATCGAAGGACTTCAACGCGAACGAAGCAGCGGGTAAATGCTAGTTAAAAATAAAATCATTGTTTATAAAAAAGTAATCTTTGTCATCACTTTTTTCAACTTTGAAGATTTAGAACATCATACATAAATATGTAAATATATAAATTTTTAAAATCACACACACACACACACAGAGACAGACATACAGACGGTTTACTGATTTTTGGGCCCAAGACAATTTATCCCCGACAAATCATCCTCACGACAATGAGTCCCCACGATAATCGATACAATAACAATTAATACCCGACAATTCATCCTTTATACATTAAATACGGTTTTAGTTTACAAGATAAATAATAAACAAGAATCCTACAGTGTATTTACTACAATTAAATCTAAAAACATATATATTTAAACGAACACATTAGACCAACACATATGCTTGTGACCGTGTTGTGCCCTTTTAACATGGTTTTTGTATGTATTTATTCGACATTAAACCAACACAAACGCGGATAATCGTGTTGCGCCTTTTTAACATGGTTTGAATGTGTGTTTACTCAGGGTGTCACGTTAAATGATCCCCGGAATTTAATACCGCGACAACTAATACCTGTAATTTGATCCCAGCGTCAATCGATCCCACTGATCTTGCTGACAAATGATCCCGCCGACAAATGATCCTATCGACAAATGATCCTACCTTCACGGTTTTGGAAATGCCGTAAAGATTCGGTATTTATACGATATAAATGCTGTATTTTTACCGCAATACTTCAGTTATTTTAGCCAGTTTTTTTGTCGAATTATAACGAAAAAATTACGAAATAAATTCAGAGTATTTACGGCAATACAATAGAAAAATTACGGTATATAAACAGCATTTAAACCGTAAATGTACCGCATATTTACTGTATATCTGCGGCACTATTACAGCAAAAAACCGGAAAAGAAGATCCCTACTTTCTATTACCGGCAAAATACCAAAAATATGCTGCTTTACTATTTTTCAATAGCTTAAAATTTTTCTTTATAATATTATAAATTATTAGGAATCATTTTTAAGAGGTTGATAAATTAATTTCTCTGTTATTATTATTATTATTATTATCATTTTTTTTAGTCCAGACCGGGATTTGAACCCGGATCATATAGTTACGCGCCGAAGGCTCTACCAGTTGAGCTATCAGAGACACTATCCGTATCTATTTACTCAGTCACCTAATAAGATTCACCGAGTAATAAACACAACCGTCCATCTTACGGTAGAAAGCATTATATCTTTAATTATATCAGTATAAACGCGGCAAAATTGCAGTATATCTTTGGTATTTTTACCGTAGAAAAACGATTTTATTATTGTAAAATTATAGTTAATACATAGATTTTTTACGGTAAACGTTCTAGAGTTTTACGGTAATTTTATCGTATTATTTTTGAACTTTGCAGCAAAAGTAAGGTAGAAATGCTGTATAACTATAGTAAAAAAACTAGCCAAAATGACCACAGAAACACCGTATTATTTCAAAATTATAACGGTAAACTTATGGTAAACGCATTAATACCGGAAATTTACGGTATTTCAAAAACCGCGAGGGCACCTAGAAATGATCCTACCGACAAATGATCCCAAGGTTTAGCGGGGTCCAGGGCGAAGCCCCGGTCGGGGTTGGAGGGCGAAGCCCACCATTCAAAAAAGTTATCAAGGTTCGAGGCGAAGCCTCAGAGGGGCTCGGGGCGGAGCCCCGGTGGGGGTTGGGGGGCGAAGCCCACCATTCAAAAAAGTTATCAAGGTTCGAGGCGAAGCCTCAGAGGGGCCCGGGGCGGAGCCCCGGTGGGGGTTGGGGGGCGACGCCCCCCATTTGAAAAGAAATGAATTATTATTCTATTCTACATCTAGTACAACTACACACAACATCCTTGATAAAAGGGCACAACACGGTAACAAGCTTATGTGTTGGTCTACTTTCGAATAAACACACACATCATCCTTGATAAAAGGGCACAACACGGTAACAAAGTTATGTGTTAGTCTAATGTCGAATAACACATATTCCTTTGACCGTGTTGTGCCCTTTTATCATGGTTTTTGTGTATGATCAACACATAAGCTATAAATATTAAGTTTCAATTTTTTCAATTCTACAGCATATTTACTACAATTAAATCAAAAAATATAAATGATAATAATACTAAATTTTAACAATGAATAACAACACTTCTGATCTAAATCAATTATAAATCTATTGAATTTTATCAACATATTACAACACACAGTGTAAATTTATGAATAACAGTCATTACTAATATTACAAATAATAAACAAATTATAATATCGTAGCGCGAATAATTCATCCTGGGCCCAATAATCAATAGTGATTTGTCGCTGAGATGAATTGTCGGGGATGAATTTTCGGTGACGCGACCAGTGATCCGACGACATTTCATCCGTGACTAGGTCGCTGATTTATCAATGCGACAAATTTAACTACAAATTAATATTTGTTATTGCCGTAAGATGGACGGTGGTGTTTACTCATGTCAGGTGTTAATATGTGACTGAATAGTAGTTACGGACAAGGTCTCGGATAGCTTAACTGGTAGAGCCTTTGGCGCGTAACCGAACGATCGGGGTTCGATTCCCGGTCCTGGCTGTCCGAATTATATTTTTTCGGTCACAAAAACAATTCCTACTGAGTAAAAATAGGTCCCCCCTTTCCCTTAATCCTTTATTCACCCAGTTCCCGAATTTGTCACTGACATTATGACGCTGACATAGCATCGCGGATTAAATGTCGTCAGATCAATGGTCGCGTAACCGAATTTTCAGGGTATGAATTGTCGAAGGAATGATTTTTCGGGGTTAAATCGCGGAAACACTCGGGGAAGCTTTCTAGGACCTCAAAACGTGAGCATCCGTTGGAAACTCGATTTTCGAAAAACGGAGTAAAACCAATACTTTCCCAACTGTTGAAAATTTTCAATTGTCTTAGCGGGAAGTTAAAAATTTGAATAAAAATTGACCTTGAACATAATCTTTAAAACCTTTTTCTATATTTTCGTTTCAAGGAGCTTCGCTCAGTTTGAATCTTTAAAAATTTGAAGTAGAAATTTTCGTATATAAATGTATCTGGAAATGTTTTTTTTTTTTTTTTAAAGCCTAACTACTGTACCGATTAATTTTCAAATCCCTTCAGCTTTATACGAAAAAAATATAAGCCGCACTAAAATCGTTCGAGATTTATACATGGTTGTCGAAATATATTATACCTTTATCGGAATTGGTTGATCTCAGAATAATACTTCACAGATGGACTAGCATTACAAAACTATATTAAATCATCACTTTTTTTTGTTAATATCGTAAGAAGTTGCGTCTAAACTCAACTGTGAATATTTCCAACACGAACAAAAAAGTTTTCCTATCAAAAAAATTTCTGCATCAAATAAAAATTTTGATTTCTAAATAAGTATGAAGAGGCATTTCTGTAGAATAAAGAACAAATTATTTTGATACATGCATACTGTTGATTTTTGGGTGATTATTATTATCACCTGCATTAGGATGTTTTAAGAGAGACTTGCTTCCTATGAAAGCTGAGCTCTGAATAGAAATGTTACTTGAAATAGATGTGGTATCAATAATTTGTTGCCCAACTATCCTTGTTGTTCCTGCATTAGTGATTATGTTACTTTGATGGTACTGATCTTGTGATTGCGTTGGTTGAACATAAGATTGCAACTCAGTGGATGCTTGACGAGATGAAGAACCACCTAAAGCAATGCGAATTTGATCATTTAAATCATCATATGCACTCTTGGTGACATTATTAGTTGAATTGATTTGGTTGGTCGATCCTCCAGTGACAGTTGGTAATTCAGAACTTGGTATAATATTTGTACTCGCCGATGGAAGTGGCGGTCGTGGTGGTGGAGTAGCGGAAACATTAGAAAAATTGATCTCACTTGTTTGTTTCCTTTTACTTGCATCATCTAACATAGTAGAACCAATGACACTACTGTGATTATTTTCCGTAGCTGTAATTATAGAGTCACCGTTAAGAAATCGGTCACTAGCATAAAATACGGCCTCTTTTTTGAGGTGTACGTCATTACCACTGTTTTCGGTTATATTGTGTAGATTAAATAAATCAGAATTTGCAGTAGTCCCAGTTTGAGATGGGAGGGTAGAAAAGTTCGCCATAAAAGGGTTTGGTATAGATCCAGCTAAATCTTGGATGGCAGCTTGCGCAAAAAGTTACAGTAAACAATTATATAAACTTATTTCGAAGACATTTAATTTGTTATTTTCTTTAAATCTTTTATTGAATATGCCAACAGCAACGCTGCATGAGGAATAAAATGCATTTAAAGACGATTTTTTCTTTTCATTAATGAAGTTATTGATGAATTTATTATATCAAAAAAGGACAGAGACGGAGTTTTAGCATCTTTTTTATACTTACTTGTTTGCTGATCATGATTCTCAAACGCCGTTGAAAAATTGTTATCTGTAACAAATTTATTACTTGCTGGAAGAACTGGTACCATGAAACCTACAAAATTTAATGAAATTACATGCATATGATAAAGCTATAAAAATAATATTTCTAATGAAATGAGAAAAATTAACATAAACAAAAAATTAAACTTTGGTTTATAAAATTTACCATTGATTATCCATTTATTGGGTGAAATATTACTTGATACAACGGGTGCTGCCTCTGTTGAAGCGAACATATCTGCAAATGGATTCCCAGCGAGTTGAAGTAAATCATCCGAAGCCTTTTGAACCTGACAATTGATATAATTTAAATCGATAATCTTTACTAACTAATGAATATTAAAAAAAAATTGGTTATCTGTAAAGTCGGTTTACGGACGATAGTTTCACGTGATAACGTCATAAAGAAACATTGATGAAAAATTGCATACTTTTATGGATTGAATTGAATTATTATCACTGAATTATCATTATTTTGTATTTAAAAATTTAAAAATTTTGAATATTTAAAAATTATTTTAACAAAAAAAAGGACTTATTGATAAATTGTTTATCAAAAATTGATACAATAATTTGATAATTGATATGATTATTATTATTTATAATTAATATTAATTATTTTATAAATTTATCATTTTTTATTATTTTATTAATTTATCGTTTACAATTATTATTAATTTATTTATTTATAATTGATATTCTTTATTAACAATTATTAATATTATCAACAATAATAATCTGATATAATTGATATAATTTGTTTAAATATAATCACGAACAATTAGTTATAGAACAATATTCTGACTGCTAGCTCTGACATTACACGAAAAGAGAGATATGTGTCATAAGGCAATGCTTGGGCCTCTCTACAACAATAATAATCTGATATAATTGATATAATTTGTTTAAATATAATCACGAACAATTAGTTATAGAACAATATTCTGACTGCTAGCTCTGACATTACACGAAAAGAGAGATATGTGTCATAAGGCAATGCTTGGGCCTCTCTATCGTTTGTTTGATCGTGCCTCTCTATCGCTTGTTGCGCGCTCTCACTTGCACTCACAAGCTCAGGCGGAACGCTCAGGAGGAACACAAAAGCGGAATGGTCTGTCGGAACGCGACATTTTTTCGTGAGCGCTGTCGGTGTTCATCAATTTATAAGACGTTATCACGTCAAAAATTTTTTACTTTCAAATTTATAGAAAAATTTATTAGATTTACAACCATGAAATTAGATATTCAGTGTTACGTCCTAGTGGACCATATTTTTTGCGATTCTTATTTCGAAACAGTAGAATTATATTTGATTGAAGTAGAATTATAAAAAAAAAATATGACGTATATTTACATTAATTTATCGATATCTCTGGAAAATATACGGGTTACGGAATTTATTTTTTAACGTGATTCGTTCGCGAGAAGTTTTTTTAGTTAGTATATTTCAATAGCGAAAAATCATTTTGTCCGTAGATATCGTAGAAATCTAGCTACGGAATTTTACTCAATGAGGTCGATTTAAAAAAATATTGCTATTTTTTGTCCCAGGCTATAATATAAAATTGATGATTGAACTGAAGTTAGTTTAGTATCGAAAATCTTGAAAGAATGGTTACTGATTCCTTATTGGCTTCGATTAAAACGCGCATATGCGCGCAATTTGAATTCCTAGTTTAGATATTACAAAATAGTTTTAGTCCCAAAGTTTATATATAGATGGTGGTTCGGCTGCGCTGTTTAAGGAGGTATGGGAGTTAAATCGAAATAATGAAATCAATTTCAAATTTTTATGATCGATAGAAATATATTATTATTATATCGTTTTTACTTGTATACCTATTTTGGTTTTTACAAGACTGTAACCCATATTCTCCACATTTTTGCTATTACCACAGTAATACCACTCAAGTGCCTCTTTCGTTATCATATGACATTCATAATGTTATACCTGGCTTTCGCCCCTTTAACTAACACTTATTTTTTCTTTGCGTTCAACATATTCTTTCCACTTTATAATCCACTGTGCTGCGACTGTGGTCGACTTACGTGTTATAATCAGTACCTGCAATTGCATTACGACCTTAAGTAGCATGGAGTAATTCTATAATGACATTTTTACTTCCATAACTACACGGGGAAACCACAGAAAACCCGGTCGGTACAGAGGCTGACAACGTAACGCACATATTCTTTTTATTTTATAATCACTGAAAATAGTGGTGCGTGCTGGAATCGAACCCGGGTCCTACTCTTTCGAAATGTAGGCACCGAGCCGATTAGGCTATTGCCAGCCTCTCGATAGAAATATATTTAATACGTGTTGTGTTAAAATTTCAGAGACCTAGGGTTCATAGTTTATTTATAAAACAAGATTACAAACAGGTCATTTAACATTGTAATGAGATACCAAATCTCACACCTACTCTTGTTTTAATAAATTTCATGATGAAAAAATAATGAGAAAGTTTTGAAAAACTCATTGTAAAAAGAAAAAAAATTTGCAAAAATTATTGAAAACATAAAATGAAGTTGAGGGTACATAGTTATAAAAATAATTCAGTTTGAAAAATCTAAATTAAAAAAAAATAGTCAGCCATAGCAAATGTGGGTTATGTTGACAGCAACACCGCAAATGGTGGGTAACGCAGGAAATTTAAGGCTTCAATAAAATAGGCTAAAAGAAATATCAAATAGATTAAGAAAAGTATTATAAAATTTTTAATTTTTATCGTAATAAAAAGTTACTATTTATTATAAAACATAACATAATTAAATAATATATATTTTAGTGCTTTAATATTTTAATATTTTAAATAGCATTACTTGTAAACATAATACACACGTACACATCACAATCACGAATAGAGCAGTCAACGCATGCGCAACCGCAATAAAATTGATTGCGTTGCAAATCTTTTTAAAAAATATTAAAAACTAAAAAACTTATTATTTTATTCAAATTTAAAATAAATTATCAATTATTTGATAATAATATAGTTATTTAATGCATAAAAGATTATTATGGTAAGCTAAATGTCATTAAATCACTAGTCAAAACTTGTTAAGTTTTCTGAAAGTACAGTCTCGAACAAAATTAATCCTTCTCAAGTCAAGTACTATAGTATAGCTATATATATGCATTGTAAGATAAAACTCAGTGAACGGACTGTACGTCCTATACTTCCTCCAACGGTGCAAACATCGCGCGTCTCTCACATGTAGGGGAGGAAGGGGTCAATTAAACCAAAAAAAGTTTAACAGTTTTTTATTATTCGAATTAAAACTGAAAAAAAATTTCTCGAGCTCGAAGAGCTCAAAAAACGTAATAAATGCAGTTTTGTGTGCATAAGTATGAAATGAGCGGGAAGTTGCAGAGATGGCCTTTAGGGTCAACCGTTTTCCTAATTTTTAACTTCCCGCTAAGAAAATTGAAAATTTTCAAAAGTCGGGAAGTTATTGTTTTTACTCGTTTTTCGAAAATCGTGTTTTCATCAGATCTCGAATCTCGACGTTTGAGGTCCTAGGAAGCTTCCGTGACTATTCCTGCGATGGTGTCCGTGCGGCTGTATGTATGTATGTGTGCGTGTGTGTGTGTGTGTGTGTGTGTGTTTTTTTTTTT
>CAJNRD030001122.1:12641170-12655099 GCA_905319865.3 Cotesia congregata
GGGGGGGGGGATCCTTTTTACGGATTCTAGGCATAGCTGTTGGCCCGGATATGTGGCGACTCGACGCAGCGTTATACTAAAACTTGACGCTGACGCCCCTACCCACTAAACCCTAAACCCCTTTCTCTTCTATCCTCTGATCCCCCATGGTACCGCCGTAAGGCATTTCTTCGCGGGGGGAGGAATTAGCTGCCGCTCTTCCTTCTGTGTGTGTGTGTGTGTGTGTGTGTGTGTGTGTGTGTGTGTGTGTTTGAGTGTAAACCTCTTATAACTTTTGAACGGCTTGGCCGATCGGATCGAAATTGGTGGCGATCCAAAGAGTATCATTGCCATTAAATTTTGTGAAAATTTGAATCGATTCGGCACGCTAGATTTTTAGAAATCTCAAAAACAAAATTTTCGAAAAATGGTTTTTTTGGAATAACTTTTAAACGGCTTTACCGAACGATTCCAAAAACTAATCAGCTCTTAACCTTAAAAAACCCCGTCGATCACCGTTGGACCGGTCAAAATCGGTTGATTCGTTCGTGAGATATCGAAAACGCAAAATTTCAAAAAAAACTATTTTTTTAAAAAATCTCTTAAATGGCATCACCGATCACTTCCAAAAACTAATCAGCTCTTAACCTTGAAAAACCACGTCGATTGCCACCAGTCCTATCAAAATCGGTTAATTCGTTCGAGAGTTATCAAAAATGAAAAATTTCGAAAAAAGTGTTTTTTTCACATAACTTCGACATTTCTTTTCGGATCGTTTTTGACGAAATAAAATAATTATTGGAGCCCAAAAAATCACGTTGATCGCTACCAAAAACGTGAAAATTTGTTGATTGGTTCGTGAGTTATCGAAAAAATTTGGAAAAAATGAATTTTTCAAATTTCTCTAAGATTTTCGGTTCGATCAGTTTGTGTTCAAAAGCTTATCATAGATTGTGAAAAAGTGCGTGGATTGCTGACAACCGCGTGACAATCGATTCATTCATTTAGAAATGATTGCAGTTTGAAAATTCAAAAAATACTGTTGTATTAAACTTCTATCAGGCTTTTGAGCTCGAAGAGCTCTAAAGCATACAAGAGGTAATTCTTTGAGCTTGGAGAGCTCAAAATAACACACAAATTGTATTTTTGAGCTCGAAGAGCTCAGAAACGTCATAAGTGCAATTTCAAGCGTTTAGGTGTGGAATTGGCGGGAAGTTGCAGGGATGGCCTTTAGGGTCAACCGTTTTCCAGATTTTTTTATCTTGAAATGGTAGTTTATTATGTCTACTATCATTATCAATCCATAAATTAATCAAAAAACAACGTGAATTCATAAAAATTATTAATTTATGCAAACGCGTCAAATGGTTCAATTGACCTCCGCTTGGGAGCAATTGAACCACTGCTCGGGGTCAATTGAACCAATAATATTCAAAACTCAAACCCAAACTTTTAATAAATAATATATTAATTGTTACTTGTTAATATTAATATTGCACATTTTTAATGCATATATATTACATTATTATATAAATTAATTATGAATTTAAAAATTATATTTATTATAAACTAGACGACCCGGTGAACTTCATATCACTTACATATATTAATGAAAAGTATAGTCAAAACTTGATACAAAATTTTTACTCACATTAAATACAACACAATTATATCTTTAATCAATTTAAAGCTTTCTGATGTACTACATTTTTTATCTTTTTTTGCGGTAAGTAAATATATATAGATGATTGTTTTCTCACTCACGACCACGCGACGTATAATTTCCTATGCACGAAACATTGAAACTTCGATTTGATTTCGCAAATTTTCAACGACTGACCTTGCGGTTTATTTATGGTCGTCAGTGCAGTTTAAACGTGAGGTAGCTCGTCGCACATTTGATTGACTTCGACGACTTAAGTCAGGGGTTCTCCTTGGCATTTTGAAACAATAACAATAAAAAAGTTATTGCGCACTGACAAAGCAATGATAGATTTTATTAATCGGCTTAAAATTTATTTTTTTTTTTGACAACTATCTGACACTTTCTTTTATTTCTGGAAACAAAGCAGCCCAAAAAGATCGGACCTCATTTTACAGATAGGAGCAGATCAAAGAGATCGGACCTCATTTTTCAGCTAGGAACATTTTATATTGGAAAACTAAATTGTCATTTTTAGTATTTTCTGTTATTTATTATTTATGTTTCTCACCGTTTAAACCTTTCCTGAACTTCCACAAATATTTCAAAATCAAAATTAGCCAAATTGGTCCAGCCATTCTCAAGTTTTAGCCAGACTAACGCACAGCAATTCATCTTTATATATATAGATTCAGGTCATCAAATTGTTAGGGTATTTTCCTGAATATTTTAAACTTCCCGGTATGAAAATTGAAAATTTTCGAAAATCAGGAAGTTACTTATTCTACCCCGTTTTTTGAAAATCGAGTTTTCATCAGATCTCGATGTTTTAAGGTCCGAAGAAGCTTCCCTGACTATTCCTACGATGGTATCTGTATGTACGTATGCATGTACCGCCACCAGACTGGTCAAAATCGGTTGATTTGTTCGTGAGTTATCGGTGACGAAAAAAATCGAAAAAAAGTGATTTTTTCGAATTACTCCGAAATTTTCGGTCTGATCAATTTGAGTTTAAAATTTAATCATTAGGATTCGGAAATTGTGTCGATTGCTGCCAACCGCGTGAAAATTGGTTCATTTATTCAAAAGTAATTGCAGTTTAAATATTTAAAGAGTAGTTTCATTAAACTGCTATCAGACTTTTGAGCTCGAATATCTCGAAAGCATAGAACAGCTAACTCTTTGAGCTCGTAAAGCTCAAAATAACGTATAAGATAGATTTTTGAGCTCGCAGAGCTCAAAAACATTATATGTAGAATTTTAAGGGCTTAGGTATGGAATTAGCGGGAAGTTGCCGGGATGGCCTCTAGAGTCAACCGTTTTCCAAATTTTTTACATAGATTTAAGATGCGCGCGTATGTCTCATGCTTCTCCGTGGTTCAATCGTCCCCGGGACTGCTGGTTCAACTGACCCCATATAATTTTTTAAAAATTAATAGTATCTAATAAATAAATAAACCATTATATCACTATAAACTAATTCGGGGATTATTAACTATAAGTATATACAACTACTACAATTCAAATTTTATTAATTACTTCAAAAACTAAAATATTACTAAACAATTTGTCACCAGCTGAAAAAAAAGGTTACATACTCAAAAATACAAAAATCTTAATTTTTAAAAATTTATTAATCGCTATCCCTGATTAGAAAAAAAGATTTGAAATGACTCAAAGCGATTAAAAACGATTCAACTTGACAAATATATAAATATACGTTTTGCATGGGTTGAATCGTTGTGAATCTTTTTTTTTTTTAATAAGGAATGATTTCAAATGTTGATTATATCAGATTTTAGCATATTAGAATGTAATTCTAAGAGAATAAAGCATTTTTTCGATTTTTCAAGTCGAGTGGTTCAACTGACCTCTTTCTTCCCTACTTCTACTCACACCTATTTTCCCGATTTTTGAAAATTTTGAATTTTTTTACCGGGAAGTTAAAAATGGAGATTGGGATTCCAAATCAAGGTCAGAGTACCTACACGGAAAGAAAAATATATTTATAATTACTATGGATACCTTGTAATTTTTAGTATGGGGCATTGCAGTTCCAGACCAGAGCAAAAAATTTGAATTATTACGATGCAATATCGTGAATTCTTTTGCAGGACTTGTACTGTTTAAGATTACACATAGTCTTATACACTATAAGATAAATTACAATCTCTGATAACCAGCGCTTTCTTAGAAAGTAGTTGACTTCCAGCAGTTAGGTTAACTCAACATCAAGTTTACAGTAATTCTTCACTGAATAACAGTTGTAAGAAAATTGTCGAAAATCTACGGCCGCAATTTGAATACAAATTAACAATCAAACTTGTAGTTAAATTTCGAGTCTTTACTACAACTTAACTGAAATACTTGCACAGCAAGTCTTGACGTCAAATTGCAGGGTTACTTATAGGCAAAACTTAATTGAAACCGCTTGCTCTGCGAACTTTTTCCATCAAGTTGAATTCCAATTGCGGCCGTAGATTGACAGCAAGTTTCAGTTAAGGTGGCTATCAGGGATGTTACTGTAGTAATATTGAAAAGTCTATACAGTAATATTTCCTAAATAGCAAAGTAATAACTACGATCGGTAAAGTACAATTTTTCCCATCATTCAAATTAAAATGAAAGACAATTTTTAACTGTATTTAATATGGTAATTTGTCATTACGACAAATTAGGAAAAGGGGAGAAAAAGGATAAAGAACCCCATTTCTTTGGTTATGCTCTAAAGGCTTTCCACTTATGTTATCCAAAGCATTTATGTTACATCGTAAAAATTTTTTTGTTTTTATTACTTACATCGTTCGTGAGAATTACGATGTTTACATCATAAAAATTAATGTGTTAATGGTAATTTTTGAAATTGTAAAAGTAAATATATTTAAAGACTAGTCCTGGATTACGATGTCACTATTGTAATTTTTACTCAATTTTTTTTCCTCGTACTATTCAATTTGCAGATAATTATTGTTTGTAGATAATCCATCTTTAGTTTTATATAATTAATCAGTAGAGCAAGATTCATGGGATAGTATCACTTCAGCATTTCTATCATACTAAACGAGAGATCAGAACTAAAATCCTCCTTAAGATTAACTAGACTAATGAACAGTTGGGAGTTAATTGAAAAAAATCTTGAAAACTGTACTCTAGACATCAAGGCTAAATACGCAACGTTCTTAGTTGTAATTATCGATTGTATCCATAATGCAAATACAACTACAATTAATAAAAACAACGATAATCAAAAGAAAAAGATTAATACAAACCAATACACTTAATGGCGGTACAGCGAGTGTGAAAAATTAATAAGAGTAAGAGAAGCAGCCTTGCTCCCATTTAAACAAAAATCCAGCAGAAGAAACTTTGTATAGTTACTCAAGGCGGAACATAAGTCTGGTCTAAGGTAGTGACTCCGATACCTCAAGTGTCAAATTTCCCATACTAAGCCTTATTTGATTTACGTAGTTGATTTTCCTATATAAAGTCGCATTAGAGAAAGAGAGACAGAGATTTTTGAAAGTTTTTTTGATTAATTATTTCTATCACATTCTCTGAATCTGTACTTTTAATTACACAAAATATTAATTATGTCATTTCTTTGCATCGTTTGAATTTTTATTGAAATCTGAACGTCTTTTTTTGTAAAATAAAATATAAACAGACATTTCTCATAAGACTTAATGTTTTGCCCTAAAACTTTGAAAGCTCAAAATTTTTTTACTGATTTTCTTGAGACTTTTAAAAATTTAGTAGGCTTATTATTTTACTGTAATTTACTAATATATAAAACTTCATCAAATTCTGAGTGGTAAATCTCTAACCGAGGGTACTACCTTAATCGAAATGAAAAAGAGAAAATTTCAAAACTTTCTGCCCCACGCGTACTAAATACACAAATCCATCTTATATTTGGCAAAAACTAAAAAGCTTAAAGAATACATGGAACTCCTCTAATACAGCCAATGAATACTTTGAAGAAAGAATTGAAAATGTCAAACAAACTATTGAACAGTTATGTTTACCTTGGGTGCCCCAACAAGAACCAGACTTCTTAAATGAAGAGGGAGATTTCTTAGACCCTGACGGATCCAAAGTGCGGTAGAGTACGGTAATGTACGGCAAATTTACAGTAGGGTACGGTACGTACAGTGATTTACCGTAATACAGTATGACAGCGTAAATTACGGAGATTGTAGGGCAAAGTACCACGATTGTACAGTAATTTATTTTATTTTTATTTTATTTATTTATTTCAACATATATATGCCAAGGCCTCATAAGCCGAATGGTAAAAATAAAATACATGAGAAGAGTATATTCACGTAAGTTTATAAGAACTGATTATCAAAGTAATATAAGTAGTGATTATATTTATATAATTTATGATTATTAAATTCATTTTACATTTTATCTTAAAATAATGAAAAAAAGAAATTTAGAACAATTTGACTAATATTAATGATAAAATAGTAGATTTATGCAATAATACAGTAGTATCAACCAATAGTAAAAATTTTTATAGTATAGTCTAATCTTATAGTACAATCAGCCTATTTTTTTGTCTCTCATTTCTCGCGACATAAGAAATTCAAATGCACTTTTTTTGAATGTATCTAAACTCAAAGAATTTATGATATCCTGTGGTAGCTCATCCCAAAGTCGTATAGCTGATACCACGAAAGAATGTTCGTAGCAAAAGGTATTACAATTTGGCAATTTAAGATTTGCACTGTTACATTTTGTTGCCAGTCTATTTGACCGTCTAACATCAGGATCCTCTTTAAACATAGCACGTACAAACTTTGGTTCACCTGTATTTAATAATTTATATAAATAACAAGCTAGGTAGTACAATCGTTTAGATTTTACATTCAGCCAGTTTAACGAGTGACGATGAGGCGTGATGTGTTCATCACGCCTCAGATTTAATATGAATCTAATAGCCACGTTTATTAGCCGCTGAAGTTTGTTGTCAAGTCTCTTTGACGAATCCAGTAATACTAACGAGCAGTAGTCAATGATTGGTAGGATTGTAGAAGTGACCAGTAACTTGCGAGTATGTAGTGAAAGTATATTTTTCCTGTGCTTCAAGTTACTTAAGACACCAAATACTTTGCGAGAGACTTGTGCAACATGATCATCCCAAGCTAAATCATTCGACAGGTGAATTCCAAGATGCTTTGTTGAATTTACGTAGGGAATAATATTTCCATCAATAATTATTTATGGGAGATCGCAGTTTTCAAGACATCTTAATTTTCTTTTACTACCAAGAATCATGACTTTGGTTTTCTTGAAATTTATTTCAATCCCATTTTCACGGGCCCAATCCGCAACAGCCTGGGCATCAGTAGTAAGATGAGTGGCAGCTTCTTCCAGTTGGTATAGCTTGAAATGCAAGTATACACATTTGTCATCAGCGAAGAGGCCGTGCGTACATGATTTTAAACATTTTGCTACTCCATTTATCGCAATCAAGAATAGGATTGGACCTAGAATTGAACCTTGAGGAACACCTGATGTTGTGTCTACTGATTTTGAGGCAACGTTTAAGTCGTTTAAAACTGATTGGGATCTTCCTGTGAGATACGATCTAAACCATTTTATCACATCAATTGAGAAACCCATTTCATACATTGCGACGAACAATACTTTTGGATCTAAGTAATCAAAAGCCTTGGTGAAGTCAAACAAAATAAGATAGGTTAAGTCATTATTGTCTGAGGCCAGACGAATATCATCCGTTAACTACAACAAGGCTGCTTGCGTACTATGGTACTTTCTAAAACCAGATTGATGATCATCAAGTAAGCTATTTGATTCAAGATAGGACACAATTTGATTTGCCACAATACGTTCGAAGACTTTGGCGATGTGTGCTAGATTTGCTATTAGCCTTGTGTCGGACATGGTTTTAGGTGGAGTGACCTTGTTTAGCGGAATAATGAACACTGACTTCCACGAGTCAGGAAAAGTGCATGTTTCTAGTGAGCAATTGAATACAGCTGTTAGATAAAGAGATATTTGCGATACATGATCTCTTAGCCATCTTAGACCTAATCCATCTGGACTCGAACCTTTAGATTTGGTAAGGGCGATTTTCAGATTCTTTGTTACGTCGACGATATCAATCAGTGACCAATTAAATTCACAGATTACATTGTTTGAGTGATAAGTCGGTAGATCTTCAATGAATTCTGTTCTGCATGGAGGATGTTTAGTTAAAGTAACTGCATAGAATTGATTTAATTGATCAACGTCGAAGTGATCTAGCGGTGATGATTTTTTGATTTTGATAATACCAATGCGTTTTAGTTTGCTCCATATATTTATTCCAGATGAGTTATCTTCAAGAATATTTTTGAGATAAACATTTCGTGTATTATTCAATTTAATTTTCAGTTCTTTTCTTTTATTTTTATACAAAACAAGCAAATTTCTATCACGAGTTCTGCGCGCTTTTTTATATAAAGCATCACGATGTTTGAATTCAGCCTTCAGTTCACATGTTAACCATGGACTATTAGGTCGGTTTGAATTTCTTTCAACCATTGGAGCAAATGTATTTAGTGAATTAATGGTAGCATGAGAAAAGTAGGCAACGAGCTCATTTACATCATGTGTATTAATGCTTAGGTCCTGAATTTTCAATTTTTCTTGAAGATCCTCCGCAAGGAATTTACCGTTATTGTGCGGTAAAATACCGTAATTTTTAGTAAATTACTATAATTATCCGGTAAAAAAGTACTGATTTTGTACGCTAAAGTACCATAATTGTACGGTAATGTATCGTAATTGTATGGTAACTTATCACTAAAATAAGGTATATTTGACGGTAGGTTACCATTGGAATACGGTAGTGCGGAAAGTTCAGAAGTATATATTCTACTATATTTTCACCGTACACTACCGTAATTTTACCGTTCTATACTGCATTTTCACTGTTCTTTACTATACGTTACGGTATTTTACGATTTCTACTGTGCAAATAGAATGCTATTGTAATCTATGGTGGCCATACGGTATATCGACCGTATTTTTACCGTATAATACCGTAACTCTACGGTATTTCAGATCCGCCAGGGGAGAAACCTCTTTTAATAACGGAATTGAACGTCGCACTAGATAAAATTGACTTCGAAAGCAATCCGGGAATTAATGGAATCAACTGTCAAATCTTCAAAAAGTTTCAAAAAAAAATTACGCGAGTTGCTGAAAAAAATGTTTAACGAGATATTTCTTACTGTGTTATTTCCTAATGATTGGCCTAATTATGTACATAGCTTTACGTTTAATTATATATATGGTCCTATATCAACTAGATCTGATCAGATATAATCATCTATAGATTCATATATAATCATACATATAGCCCTAGATAACTCAGGTCTAATCATATCTCATTGTATATAGATTTATATATAATCATATATAGACTTATATAAATACATTATAATATAACATAATATAACAATATAATATATTAGTCTATATATGATTATAGAAATTTTATATAAAAATTTAGATATAATCATATATAATTCTATATATTCTACACTAAGGGGCCGTTCATAAATTATGTAAGGCGTTTAGGGGAGGGGGGGGGTGTTGATTGAATATTATAACTTCTTACTACAGGTAGGGGGGGGCAGAGAATCTAAAATTACGTAAGATTTGAAATTGAAAACTCTGCCACCTTCACGCTGAAAGATGGTTTTATTGAATAGCACCACCAGTCAGTCAGTTTACATGTATCAGTGTGCTCGAACTGAAAATGTACAACCGATTAAATTATTGCGTCGTCGAGTTGGACAGAGCTTGTGTCTCACATCATACAATAATGATACTCATGATATAGAATGGTACTATACGACAATGAAGATATTGATAACGAAAAATTGGAAGATTCTCAAGAAATATATATATATATATCAAAGTTAAGTTTAAGAAAAGACTTAAACTCCTAATAGTTATGAAGCCCAGCCACGCGGCAAGGGTCAAAAAGTGTATTGATTATTAAAAATTAAAAATATACATAAATTTAAGTCAGAAATCTCATCAAGAAAAGTTTAGAAGAAAAAAGAATGGATATGTTGAAGAGTATAAAACCATTAAGCAGTGAGGCTGAATGGCCACTGTGGAAGCACAAGATACGAGATCTACTTGATTATCATGAAGGAGCCTTGGATGTAATTGATGGGAAATTAGTAAAACCAGCTGATCTAGATACAACAGCTACAGCAGACCAGCGAAAAATCCACAAAGAGCAAACTGATTTCTATAGAAAATCAAATAGTTACGCCAAGTCCATGATAGCCACCGCGGTAAGTGATGCAGTTTATCAGAAAATTATGGACAAAAAAACAGCCAGTGAGGCTTGGAGTGCGTTCAAGTCGCAGTTTGAAGCCACTTCAAAAGATCAATTATTTAAAATATGCACAGACTTCTTTGCGTTTTCGTGGACAACAGGACAAGATGTCTCAACACATATAGCAAAACTTAAAAGCTTATGGAATGAATTAAATAGCGGGCTTTCAGTAAGAGATGAAGAAAATTTACCCGATTTAATTCTAGTATGCAAAACGTTACACATTCTGCCAAGTAGTTTTGAAACATTCAAATCAAGTTGGATGTTATTAACCAAGAATGATGAAAATACATTTGATGAGCTTACGACTCAACTGTGCATGTTTGAAAGAAATTTTAATAAAGTTGATTCAAGCAATGAATCAGCTCAAGAAGCTCTAACAATCAAAGTAAATGGTGGCAAGCAAGGAAATAACTTCAAGAAAAATTCAAGGAAAGATGATGTCTGTAATTACTGCCATAAAACGGGTCACTGGTTATATCAATGTAGATATTGGATTGCAGATGGAAGACCAACTAAAAATAAGAAAAAAGACGTAAGTAAAAATGATGCAGTTACTAATATTGCTTTATTATCTGTTTGTAGTGAATTGTACGCCCTTATTGGCACCAGCTCCAACGACTGGTGGATAGATAATGGTGCGACAAGACATGTAACCAACAATCCAAATTATTTTGAGGACTTTGAAGAGTTTAAGAAACCGTCAAGTATCAAAGCTGCCGGTAAAGAAGTCTTGAATGCTGTTGGAAAAGGAAAAGTTAAAGTTGTATCTAAAACTAAAGATAAAGTTTTACAAATTACGTTACATGATGTTTGGTACGTTCCAGAAATTTCTAGAAATTTGTTTTCTGTTATAGCTGCTCAAGATAGAAATACAAACAGTGAATTTAAATTATCAGCGACCGAATGTTGGCTTAAGGTAAATGGAGAAGTAGTGCTGTATGGGAGTCGGCAAGAAAATGGCAGTCTCTACAAAGCATCCATTGAACCTGTAAAGCCAGAACATAAAGTCGAAGCAAACTTCGCTCTCAAGGATGATTCCCTGTTACAGCTGTATCATGAAAGATGGGGACATCAAGATAAACGTCACGTAAAAGAAATGATCGAAGAAAAATTAGGAATCAAGGTGAAATTGCATCAAGAAATCTGTGAACCCTGTATTTATGGAAAGGCACACAGATTGCCTTTTGGTACAAGAGAAAAAGCAACTAAACCAGGAGAATTGATGTCAACAGATGTATGCGGACCGTTCGATGAATCATTTCAAAAGAAACAATATCTAGTTGTATTTAAAGATAGTTATACAAAATATCGTTATGGTTACGTCATTAGAGAAAAGTCGCAGGTCAAGGTAGCACTAGAAGACATGTTGGCAAATATGAAAACTTTAGGTCACAATGTAAAAGAATTGCTAAGTGATAATGGAGGTGAATTCGATAATGAAGACGTAAAAGCGATACTGTCCAGAAACGGTACGACTCAAAGACTCACAGCTCCGTATACACCGCAGCAAAATGGTGGCAGTGAGCGTGAAAACAGAACAATCATTGAAATGGCAAGAACAATGAAGTACTCAAACCCTGATGCAGAGTTTCCAGCAGCCATGTGGGCTGAACTAGTAAGCACATCGATTTACATTCTAAATAGAACGGGAAAGTCATCAGTAAAAGGGATGAGCCCTAATGAATTATTAGTAGGGAAGAAACCTAGAATCAATCATTTAAAAATCATCGGATCCGTTTGCTATGCTCACGTTCCATCCCAGAAAAGAAAGAAAATGGATAAAAAGGCCTCAAAAGGATATCTTGTAGGATACGATGGAGATGAACGTTATGGTGTATGGATAAAAGAAAATCACAAGGTGATTGTATCAAGAGACATAACGTTCAAAGAGGAATCCTGCGATTGCGATAACCATGTCAAGTTGCCTTCTCAGCTTAAAGAATCAGTAAAGGTACAGGAGAAAGAAAATTTAGATGAGAGTAAATCAGTAAAGTCAGAGGAAAGTGATGACGAATCGGTATATAAAGAAGAGAGTGAAGATAGTTTTACAGATGCACTTGATGAAAATATTATCGAAAAATCACTAGATGAGAGCAGTGAAGATGCTCAAGAAAATATTGAATCTACAAACCAAAAATTAAGAGATCGGAACAAACTAACAAAGCCGGCTCGCTTTAATGATTATGTCCTAGCAGCAGAAGAGATAATAAACACAAAATCACTTCCTGAAACCTATCAAGAAGCTATAAACAGTGAAGACAGCATTGAGTGGAAGAAAGCCATGGAAGATGAGATAAAATCTTTAAGGAAAAATCAAACTTAGGTCTTAACTGATCCACCAGTTGGTGCAAAACTGATTCCATGTAAATGGGTCTATCGTATTAAGTACAATCCTGATGGGAGTGTAGAAAAATATAAGGCAAGGCTAGTAGCAAAAGGATTTAGTCAACGTAAAGGGATTGACTACAGCGAAACATTCAGTCCAGTAGCAAAGTTTGGTACAATTCGTCTTATATTAAGTATAGCAGCAAGCGAAAATCTTTATTTAACTCAATTTGATGTTGAAACAGCCTTTTTATATGGAGACCTGGAAGAGACAATCTACATTAAGCAACCAGAAGGATTCAGTGATAAAACAACAAGAGTTTGCAAGCTATATAAAAGCTTGTACGGACTGAAACAATCACCTAGATGCTGGAATGAATGTTTTGGAAGTTATCTAGAAGAACTAGGGTTTTGTCAGAGCAAGGCAGATCCGTGTTTATATATTCTCGAGATTGAAGATAGAAAACTGATGATTGTCCTATACGTAGATGATGGACTGATGGCAGCATCAGACGAACAAGATTTAGACTATGTGATTAACAAACTTAAAAGCAAATTTAAAATTACCACCCAGCCTGCAAAATATTTTTTGGGACTACAAATTGAAAGATTGCCCAATAGAAGTATAAAAATCAACCAGAGTACTTATGCAAAGAAGATTCTTGAAAAATTTAATTTTTCTGAATGTAAACCAGTGTCAACACCAATTATAAAAGACTTAGAAACAACTGAAACAGGGAAAGATGACACAGAGAACATAAATTTTCAATACAGGCAGTTAGTTGGAACACTCATGTATCTAATGATTGGTACAAGACCCGACCTAGCATATAGTGTTAGATTCATTTCAAGGTCACTTGAAAATCCATCTTCAGAAGACATAGTACGAGCAAAGAGAGTACTCCGATACATAGCTGGGACAATAGACTTGGGTATTGTTTACTCATCAAACTACAAGAAAGGTATTCTAGAGTGCTACAGTGATTCTGATTGTGGAGGATGTCTAAAGACAGGAAGATCGACATCTGGAGTAGTCACAATCCATGCTGGTGGGGCAGTCACCTGGTTCAGTAGAAGACAGGAGTCAGTCGCTACCTCAACAACTGAAGCAGAATTGATGGCAGCCAGTGAAGCAGCAAAAGAAGTTATTTGGTTAGTCAAATTATTTAAACAAATAAAACCCCTGCAACAAGTTCCAATGCTCCAAGTTGACAATTCAGCAGCAGTAAGACTAGCTCAAAATCCAGAGTTTCATCGAAGAACAAAACATATAAGTATTAAACATTTTTACATCCGAGAAAGAGTTACTGACGGACAACTGAAAATACAAAAGGTTTCAACAGAACATCAGCTTGCAGATTTATTGACGAAGCCATTGCTGAAACTGCGTCTGAGTATTTTATCAAGAAGATTAGGAATGCAATAATGAAATTAATATTTTCATTTTATTTTATTTATTCAACTAGGGAAAGTGTTAAGATTAAAAGAGTTAAATTTAAATAAAGCCGAGTGTTTCCAAGTTAGTAAAAGAGAGGGCAGCACTTCTTACTGTATTATTATTATTATTATTATTATTATTATTATTATTATTATTATTATTAATACTATT
>CAJNRD030001122.1:12701286-12711855 GCA_905319865.3 Cotesia congregata
AAATATTTTTAACTGCTCGCCATTTTGTCAAATATTTTTTTTTTTTTTTCATTCTAGTATTCACGATAACTATACTTATACTAATCAAAAATCAGTCATATTTTTTAATTTCAGATCAGAGGGAGAGATCAATCTACTTCCACCAGTCAAGTCCATTTTTTTTTGAGAAGGGGACTTCAGCACCATTTTTCTAATTTAAAAAAAAATTTTTTTTTGTTTTGATTTTCATTTTTGTGTAGTTGATAAGTAATAGAATAAGTGTAAAAAAATTTGAAAGCATTAGTCATTACCTTCACATAGAAATAAAATTTTTTAAAATAGCTTAAATTTTAGGCCGCTAGACCACCAGGTCCCCTTAAGACTTTAAACTAGAACTTAGACGAAGGAAAAAAGAAATGAAAATTGGATTTTTGCCAGAGGTCTCGACGAAAAAGTGAAAAATTGAAAGTTTTTAGAAATTCGGGAAGTTATTGGTTTTACCCCGTTTTGCGAAAATCGAGTTTTCATCAAATCTCGACGTTTTAAGGTCACAGGAAGCTTCTCTGACTATTCCCGCGATGGTGTCCGTGCGGCTGTATGTGTGTGTGTGTGTGTGGCCGTATGTAAACTGTTTATAACTTTTGAACGACTTTACCGATTGGAAGTAAACTAGTGGTGTTTTAAAGAGTTTCATCAAACTAAAACTTCCTGTCATTTTGAACCGATTCGGACCGGTAGATTTTGAGAATTCTCAAAAAAAACTACGATAAAAAATTTTTCAAATGTGATTTTTTTTAAATAACTTTTAAACGTCTTGACCGATCAGTTTCAAAAACTAATCAGCTCTTAACATCAAAAAACCACGTCGATCGCCGCCAGCCCGGTCAAAATCGGTTGATTTGTTCGTGAGATATCGTTGTCGAAAAAAATTGAAAAAAATGTTTTTTTCGAAATTTCTATGAAATTTTTAGTTTGACCAGTTTACGCTAAAAAATTTTCCAAAGAACTCAAAAAACTGCGTTGAATGCCGTAAACCGCGAGAAAATCGGTTAATTCATTCAAAAGTTATTGCGGTTTGAAAATTCAAAAAATAGTGTTCTATAAAACTTCCATTAGCCTTTTCGAAGAGCTCAAAAGCACAGAACAGCGATTTATTTGAGCTCGGAGAGCTCAAAATTACACAAAAATTATATTTTTGAGCTCGAAGAGCTTGAAAAATAAGTGAATTGTTGAGCGCTTAGGTATGGAGGTGGCGGGAAGTTGCAGGGATGGCCTTTAGGGTCAACCGTTTTCCTAATTTTTTTTTTTAAGTTTTAATTTGTCTCGAAGAAATTTATGAAACTGTAATATCAGGGAATGTATTTTGAATGCTATAAGAACCGCTCAGCACGATCAATTTTTTTTAAAACATAGGAGATTTAAAGACATACAAATAAATGCATACGCTAAAAAGATTGTATTAAACTAAAATAATCTGAATAACAGTTGACTGAACAGGTATAAAAAACGCTGAAAGTAATCTCTGAAAGTTCACGCTATTTTTGAGCTTGATGCACTCGCAAATATATTTTTTGGATGTCTGAGCTAAAAAATATAGATTTCTATCCATTTTAAAACTCAAACAGATTAAAAGTAAATGGAAAGATAGATTCGTACATACATTTTCGTATTCAATTCCATCTTTAGATAAATCTAAAAAATAATATTATATACCGGGCATTCCATACCAAATCGGCCACTTTTTTAGGTCGACTTCTCCAATTTTTTTGAAAATTTTATGTTTTAAATACCGTCGAAGAACACCTTCATGAATTTTTTCAAATTTTTTTGACCACCCGTTTCTAAGATATTGATTTTTTCCAAAATTCAAATTGTTTTTTTGAATGAGCTATAACTTCGCGAAAAATACAGCTATTGGGGTCCCGTTTTTTTCAAAATTTTTGTTTTTCATGCTCTTTTAAGAAAAAAATACCTCTTTGATCTTCTTTGATTTATTCCTATTTTTATTTATCCCCTTCGATTTTTTATTTATCCCCTTCGATTTTTTTGAAAAAAATTCTTAAGAAAACTTGGACAAATATAGAAAGTTTTTAACCAATCCGATCGTGGACAGACATTTCGTTCTATTTTTTTTCTTAATTCAAAAATTTTTTTTGTTTGAAATTGCATGTATTTACTTTTACACTCTTATGCATGTGCTCGGATAGTTAATTTTTTGTACCAGATAAACAATTTAATCAATATTTTCATTAATTTAGCATTTATTTATTAATTTAATGAATTGGAGTTTATTCGTCACATCAAAATGATTAGCCTCTTTCAAATTCATCATAAACGTATTAAGCGCCATCTTTACAATTTTTATGTTGGTTGCATTGGCAAGCAATTTTGTGATCTTTAAATGCCTCTATCACAACCATATTACACTTATACAATAATATAAGTAGATATACACTGGGAAAACACGTAAATTGAACCATCTTTTACTTTCTAAAATCATTTCATGCAGCTATTTGAAAAAAAAAAAACGTTTTGAAAAAAATTTTTCCGTGGACATCCGGATGTCACACCATTTTGGATGTACCAACGATTACTCCTGAACAAATTGATATTTCAAGACCGGACCTTTTTTTATTAGTTTAAGAATGCGATGAACTGGGTCCATATTTCATATCAATATAGCCTAGTTTACGCTTTTTTTTGTCAATTGAATTTTTATTAAAATTCACTACGATACAACCGTACAAAGACAAACAAATTTTTCGTATTTGTCACGTGAAAACTATGGCGCCCCTTGATCAAGCTAGATTTTTTAGATTGCGTGCGCATATGACTAGAAAAAAGGGCGCTGATATTTAAAAAAGTAATAAAAAATACTCTGTAAGAAATTACTTAATGATAATGTTTTTTTTTTTTTTTCATCAATTACACAATTCATTTTTTTCTTATAAAGTGAATGAGCGTTATGAGGCGTGCACTTTTGGATTTTCCAAAATTTTATTTAATTTGGTGAATTGACGTTTAATTATTGATTACTGATTTTTGTAAACATACCGTACTATTGAAAATTAATTACTCAACTCTTTCAAATAATTGTAAAATCAAACTTTATTTTAAGTAAGTATTAATATTAATTTAAATATGAACGTAAATTAAAGTTAGTTTTAACACCAGTAATAAAAAATTTAACGTCAATTCACCAAAATAAACAAATACCGTGATAAAAGCCAATGCAACCAACATAAAAATTGTACTTACATAAGGAAGAAACCTAATCAATCTCGTGGTCAAAAGATTGCGCTTAGTACGTTTATGATGAATTTGAAAGAGGGTAATTATTTTGATGTGACGAATAAACTCCAATTCATTAAATTAATAAATAAATGCTAAATTAATGAAAATATTGATTAAATTGTTTCTCTGGTACAAAAAATAACTATCCGAGCACATGCATGAGAGTGTAAAAGTAAATACATGCAATTTCGAAAAAAAAAAAAATTTTTGAATTAAGAAAAAAAATAGAACGAAACTTCTGTCCACGATCGGATTGGTCTAAAAACTTTCTATATTTGTCCAAGTTTTCTTGAGAATGTTTTTCAAGAAAATCGAAGGGGGTATACATTTCGAAAAAATGTTTTTTTTCTTAAAACTTAAAAAAAAATAGGAATAAATCAAAGAAGATCAAAGAGGTATTTTTTTCTTGAGAGAGCATTAAAAAACTAAAATGTTGAAAAAAACGAGACCCCGATAGCTGTATTTATCGCGAAGTTATAGCTCTTTCAAAAAAAAAATTTGAATTTTGGAAAAAATCAATATCTTAGAAACGGGTGGTCAAAAAAATTTGAAAAAATTCATGAAGGTGTTCTTCGACGGTATTTAAAACATATAAAATTTTCAAAAAAATTGGAGAAGTCGACCAAAAAAGTGGCCGATTTGGTATGGAATGCCCCATACACTTCAATACAGTAAAATCTGATTAAATCTGATGGACTTATTTCACAAAAACTTGAGTTTTTAATGTATTCGAAATTTCCAGTTTTTCTGGTAATATGACCATTATATTTGAATACTATGAACAAAATACGGTGAAATCTAAAAATTTTTTGAGATTTAAATCATCGTTTTATGAAAAATATTCATCGAGGAATTCAAATGATACTTTATTGTCAAATTACATTTCATCAACTTTCATTACTCAGAAATCAAGGTCGAGCACGCGCAAGAGTTAGCTTGGCTATTGAAAAATCAATATGAATTAATAAATACAGAACGACTTATAAAAATCTGAGAAAAAATTAAAAAGACATAATAATAGATTAACATAACTGAGATGGAAAATTATAAAATGGAATTAGTTTTTTGAAGCTAATAGTACTTAATAATTTTTATAGAAACGGAAGGAAAATGGACTCATGTCATATCGAAATTCTGGAATAAAAGTTTTTTTTGAATATATAAACAGTATGGTATCAAAAACAAAATTTCAATAATAGTTATATTTTTTAATTATTTTAAATTCTCGTAAATAAAAATAAATCGATAGCTTATGTGAATGAATTATTTTTCAGACTAGCATTAAAAATCCAGCATTTTTTTAACGTTAATTAATTTAATAACTTTCGATTGAACACATAAGTAAATGAGAAATAATTTAATGTATATATGAAAGTTTAATCCAAAAATGATGTTATTGGTGAATTTAATGATTTTAACTCACACTACATTCATTTTCTTGAAAAATAAAATTCATTTGAAATATAATACATTTTTATGAATTGTTTGCCCAATATTCATTGCGTAAACAACAAAAAAAAATTAGATTTTATTTTTATTTAAATAAAAAATATTATTAGATGTTTATACATCAAATCAATGCTTACAGTCTAAGTGTTTCTTTTTAGGACCTATCATTTCCTCTGTGGTAGCTTTGCAAACAGCTTTTGCAAGACCTTGGCCAGCAATACTATGTCTAGCGGCGAGTAATCTGTCGTTGATTGTTTGTCCAGCCATAGTTATTATTTTTATAGTTGTCAATAGCCGGTTCTCGGTTACTTTTTGTCAAAAATCGCAAGAAATTTTTGACAGCTCAATAAATATTGCGACTCGTTCAAGAACCACTATTTTTGTTAGTATTAAATGTTACAGAAGTGTTAAAAATTCAATTCATCATTGACGCTTTGATAAAATGACAATTTTTACGTCAGGACCTAAATCGATCAACACTTGCATACATCAGCACATGATAAATATTTACTAGAGCTGGATTAACGCCCCCCTTTTTTAAACTCTATGAATCACCTACTAGAATCTTCTGTTTAGAATGTTATTTTTAACTATTTATGCATTCACACTAATTACTTTAAATAACAAGATTAAATAATGGCTTTAAAAACTGAGCTCGCTCGCACATGTTCACAGCTGAGCTGTACAAGCGACAGCATTATACATCTATACTAAGTAATAATAAAGACAAACAATCGTTTAGTTTTTCTCGTATGAGATGAATATGCATTGCAAAGTCTAACACTTTGATACGCTCTCTAGTGATTACTCTTTACATGATCACATTGATTTAGTGTCACACTTCACATCAGGCAGTTAGTTGGAAATCGACCATTCTGAGCTTTTAGTTCGAAAAATGACCACCAAAAACTTATTCAAAAACATTATAACACCAAAATTAAAAAAATAATCAACTTATCAATTGTACATATTGACGAACATTATCGTAATTAAAAATAAAATGATTATGATTGAACTATCGAACTATCTATATTGTAAATATGTAATAATACTTTTTTTTATTATATTGTATAATGGTCAATTTCTACCCAACATGAAATTTTTTATGCCAAATACATATGTATGTGTACAACTCATAACGTTACATTACATTGATTTTTGCGCCGCCTAGTGATTATTATTGAAGACTAGAATGTTTAAAATGTCAACTACATTTTAGTCGCTATATGAATGATCAATGTAGGGCGTTTTTTAAACGATGGTGTTTTTTTTTAAGAAAAATCGAAGATTTTCAAAAATCGGGAAGTTATTGTTTTCACCCCCCTGATTAAAAATACTCATTGAAAAGTATTGAAAAAGATGAGAATTGAATACTTTTGAAAAAATCCTATCCCACAAGTTTTTCATCTGAACATAAAATTAATACTTTTCAATTATATTGAATCGAAAAATAATAAAAGAATTTCTGAACTCTTAAAGAATTGAAAAAGATTCAAATGAATTAATATTTTTAATCTTTTTGAATCTTCTGCAATAACAAAAAAGTTCAGCATTTTCGGGTTACGTGTGAGATTGAAAAAAATTGAAATAAATTGACAGTTTTCAATCTTTCTGAATACTTCTTAATACCAAAATAGTTCCACATTTTGGGTTATGAGTTGAATTAGAAATGATTGAAATGAATTGACATTTTTAATCTTTCTGAATCATCCTCAATAAAAAAATAATGTCGAATTTTGGATCACGTGTGGGATTGAAAAAAATTGAAATGAATTGACAGTTTTTTATTTTTCTGAATCATCCTCAATAAAAAAATAATGTCGAATTTCGGATCACGTGTGGGATTGAAAAAAATTGAAATTAATTAACAGTTTTTTATCTTTCTGAATCATCCTCAATAAAAAAATAATGTCGAATTTCGGATAACGTGTGGGATTGAAAAAAGTTAAAATTAATTGACAGTTTTTTATCTTTCTCAATCATCCTCAATAAAAAAATAATGTTGAATTTCGGGTTACGTGTAGGATTGAAACAAATTGAAATTAATTGAGAGTTTTTAATCTTTTTGAATATTTCTCAATACCAAAATAGTTCCACATTTCCGATTATTTGTTGGATTGAAATGAATTAAAATTAATTTAAAATTGTGAATGTTTCTGAATCCTTCTCAATACACCGAAATAGTACATTTCCGATTAGGCGGTGGCTTCAAATAAATTGATATGAATTCAAATTTCTGAATCTTTTTCAATCTTTCTCAATACCTAAATAGTCTAATATTTTGGATCACGTGTAAGATTGAAACAAATTGAAATTAATTGACAGTTTTTAATCTTTTTGAATATTTCTTAATACCAAAATAGTTTCCGATTTCGGGTCACGTGTAGGATTGAAAAAAATAAAAATTAATTCAAATTTGTGAATTTTTTTCAATCTTTTTCAATACCGATATAGTTTTATATTTTTGATTACGCGTAAGATTGAAAAAAATTAAAATTAATTAACTAAAGCCAAAATTGAAATTCTCCATCCTTTCAGAAAGATTATATCCTAAAATCAACTGAAATTTTTTTTTGCTCAGAAACTATAAAATTTAAATTTCTTATTGTCGAATAGAATGTTTTATTTCTACGTTACAAATTACCTTATTAAAAAATAAATCACTAAATAAAATCATAGTTTTTATGCAATACTAAATTTTATTGTAGTTTTATAAATTTATCTAGCGTTTTACATAAAATTAATTACAAAAAAGTTCATTTTGATTACACGTTAAATTTTTAGAATTATTTTTTATATACAAAGTTACATCTGTAATATCACAACTACACTACTGAACTTCAAAGTTATTCGGCTGTTGAGTTAAGTAATTCTGATCTTTCTCATTACATGTCATCGCTTTTATCGACATGTATATCATTTTGCTTTCAATTATGGTTACTGGCAATATTACAGTTTCTTTGGCACGGTCCGTTATTGACAACAAATGATCACATTGTTCCACCATGTTTACATCTAGAATGCAAGCTTCTACGAAAGCCGAGTCATCTTTCATTAAGAATCGTATGATTTGAGCCATATTTTTAAATATAATAACTGAAAAATAGTGGTGCGTGCCGGGATCGAACCCGGGTCCCACTCTTTCGAAAAGTGACCACCGAGCCGATTAGGCTATTTCCCGCCTCTTAATATGATAAAATAATTTTTATTAATAAAGTATCCAAAGTAGACATAGCTGACGCAAGTCAGAGCACCCGTTTTTGACCGTATTTTCATCCCTCTGGGATAATTATAAACATTGATGTTACAGTTCAAAGAGTCAAGAATTTGTTTAGGAAAATTCCTTCTATTTTGAATCTTTTTAAAAATTTTAAAAATCTTTATTACTTTTGCAATTTTTGCAAGCGGATCTTCACTCTTTTCAAAAATCATCTAGATGTCATTCCGAATCGAATGAAACCTGAATCATTATTTTCGGAAACTGCTGGAAAAAGTTGACCAAAAAGGTACTTGTTGATTAGATTATTGGTCGTTTAAAAAGTTTTATGTTTTCTAATTATTAAATTAAAATTTACAGGCAATAAAAATTTTTATTTTTAATTAAGAATTTTTGATGAAAATATTTTTATTTGATCACGACTAGCTCGACTTTTCGAAAGAAAAATAATCGTTTTCACGATAGTGTACTCTATTCTCCATAGTTTACATTTTCAAAAAAATTTTTTTTCGAGGATTTTAAATTTTCGCGCTAAAATTGTATGCACAGGTCGTACAGTGCAAAAAAATTAAGCTATGATGAAAAAAAAATTTTAAAAATTTTTTAATTTTCCCGCTGAAACTAAATGCGCAGAACCATTGCGCATGTGCGTTCTGCGCATGCACAAAAAAAAATTTTCCAAAGAACGCACCCAATAGTTATAAACAATTAAGTGAAAAAAAGGGGGGGCTTATTATTCGTCAATATTTCAAAAACTATTTGAGATTATTCAAATTTGAAAAAAGATTCAAAAAGAGGAGTAAATTTCTTAAAATCTCGACTTCTGGAATTGTAGGACCAAATATTTATAATTTTCCCAATGAGTTGAAGATACGCTCGAAAACGGGTACTGCGGCTTTCACAAGCCACGCCCCCTTCGGACCTTCAATGAATAAATATTATTTAAACTTATTAAGGAAATCCTTTCGCTCCAGTTGAGTCAAAACAATTGTAGTAGTCAATATACGATAAATTAAAATAAAAAACCCATAAAAATTCCTAAAATTAAATAATAAATAGTATATGAGGCATTAATCGTTGAAATTTTGAAAAAAAAAAAAAAAAAAATAGTTAAATACAAAAATTAATTTGACTCTTTCAAAACAGCTGCAAGTAATCTGTCCGTGATTTGGCAACGCTGTACTTCGGTTGTTTACATTTTCATTTGCACAATATAACCTTAAACACGTTTAAGTTTTTGCAGTCAGTGTAAATAAATAAATTAGTTTGAATTTATTGAATGGTCTGAAGCTCGCCCGCTACGCAACGTTGCCAAATGTTTTGACTCCATTTTAACGTAGATTACTTGAGAATTTTTTGTGATTTTAAAATATTAATTTCTCAATAAATATCTCGGTAACTGATATATATTTTATTGCAAAAAAAGAAACCTAAATATTTCGAAAATCTAATTTTTAGGTTTTTTTTACTTCATCTAATCCATGACTGATAATATAATTCGAGAAATACTGCAAACGCCTGACTTTCTCGTAAGACTCTGAACAAAAATACTAACATTTAAAAATTTTATTTTCTCAAAAATTTGTCCGGTAAAGTATAATCTAAACCTCACTATTAGATAAATAAAGACCTTAACTATTAGAAAAAAATTGAATTTACTCATAATCTAAGATTTTTTATTTTACATTGGCGGCGAAAGAACCTCCTTAATGTGTTCTTCTTTCCATTCTCCATATTCTGCAGTGCCTAATTTATTTTTCCAGCTTTCACATAAGAAAATTTCAACAATACATCCAACACTTTTCCCGAATTATATCCCATTAGTGAAGTCACACCAAATAGTGATGAGAAACCTCGTTTGTTCCAGATACCGTCACTGGAAACACTCACATCTGTCGTATCTTGTAAATCGTTTTCAAGACTTGTTAATTGTTTTTCTTCTTCAGCAGCAGATGAGAATAGAGTTTGAGTAACTGTATCAATACACTCATATATTTTACCAATATAAAAATCGTATGTAGACTGGTTTAAAAATGAACTGCTTATGTCCATCAAGCCGCAGAATTTCTTGCATCCGGCGAGCCCTAAGCCCAATATTCTCATAACAAAAAAGAACCGGCGATTTAGTTCATACATTCTTCCGATTTTTTGACAAGATAAAATATATTTCGGATCACATCGTTCACATTCTACTACGATTTTAAATCCCAGACCAAATTTCGAACATTGCTTAAACTGTACTTTACCATTACAATTGATCTTCATCTTCATTTTTCATAATGTTAGAACACCGTACAAACGATGAAAGAGTTGAGAAAACCAAGGCAAAATCTATGATTGAATATTGGAGCGTGTACTCTTCTGGCACGTGCTCTCTATCATCACCTTTTAATTTTTTTGCTGAGGTGCTCGTGAAGGAACTATCATCAGTTTCCGTATTTTCACCATTAAAGGACCGTCTCCTTTTTTTCGGTCTATCTTTTCTACGAGCTCCAAGGGTTAACTGTTTTCTTGTAACTTTATTCATTGTTTATCAACTTCACAACTGACACTAGATAACCACTAATAATACCACGTTTTTATAAATTTTATAATAGAAACTTGGGATAACCTCAAATGAACCTCGTCCT
>CAJNRD030001122.1:12713474-12732880 GCA_905319865.3 Cotesia congregata
TGTGTGTGTGTGTGTGTGTGTGTGTGTGTGTGTGTGTGTGTGTGTGTGTGTGTGTGTGTCTAAGTATGTGAACCGCTTATAACTTTCGAACGGCTTGACCGATTTCATCGCAGTTGGTGCCATTTGAAAGGGCTTGACCAAACTTAGATTTGAGAACTATTTGGTCCGGAATTCCTAGCGCGATCAATTCAAAATTTAAGATTCTTTGCAAGACTTGAAAAACTGCGTCGAATGCTGCTAACCGCGTGATAATCGGTTTATTCATTCAAAAGTTATTGCGGTTTAAAAATTCAAATAATAGTGTCTTCTCAAATATCTATCAAACTTTTGAGCTCGGAGAGCTCAAAAGCGTAGGAAAGCAATCTCTTTGAGCTCGGAGAACTCAAAAACGTCATTGGTGCAATTTTAAGCGCCTAAGTATGGAATTAGCGGGAAGTTGTAGGGGTGGCCTTCAGGGTCAACCGTTTTCCGAATTATTTTTAGGGAATTTCCTACTCTTTTTCAAATTTAAATTATCTCAAATAGTTTTTGAGATATTGACGAAAAATAATACACCCCTTTTTTCACTTAATTGTTGATAGCTATTGCAATTTTTGCGAGCGGAGTTAGCATTCTCTCAAAAACTATCTACATGACATTCCGAATCGAATGACACCTCAATCATAATTTTCGAAGAAGGCGACAAAATTTTGACCTAAAAGGCACTTGTTGACTACACTATTCCTGCGAAAAATAGTTACAGGACTCCTAAAAATATGGTTGATGGCTTCAACGATCTGGAATGGCACCTAGAAATAGTCGTTTTTTGGAATTTTTCTGGAAAAGAAAATTACAATTATTATTTACAAAAAACCGTAAAAAAAATTAGCCGTCCAGTTTTTTGGTAAGATCTCAAGAAGTATAAGTGATAGTTCAAATACTAAAATAGTTTCTGAAAGAGCAGAAATTTTAATAAAAAGGTTCTCGACTCCCAGAATTGAAGATCCAATATTTATAATTTTAATTTAACGTAGAAAATCGGCTTTCGTGCAGCAGTTTCGACATGCGCGCGCTGCCAGTGTAGTGAGCGTATTTTTTAAATAATTTTTTTTATGCAATTAAATATAAATTAACAAATTCGAAAAAATTGTGGTGTCATCTAGACACTTTAAAGAATATGATTCCGCAGTAATACAAGTTGTATCACCATTTTTCAAAAAGTTATTCAATCGCTAGTAAACATTTTTAACTTCCTTTAAGGTCGACCATTTTTCTAATTTTTTCTTTTTTATTATTCCTTTCTTACGCTAACAATATTGTAAAAAAATTTTTTTTTTAATATTTCATTAACCCTTCGTAGGTCGCATAATGAGCGCGCTGCCGCCTTTTTTGCATTTTATTTTTTTTCTCGAAATTTTGTTCATTAATTATTTTGAAAAAAATTAAGTGCATTATTTTAACCTTTTTGAAAATTGTGACGTTATTAATAAGCATAAAAATATGTACAAAGTAATTTAAAAAAACAATTTTCGGAACCGGGCGGCGCTATGCCGTATTTAATATTATTTATTTAAAAACAAGAATAAAAATACAATTGATAAGTAAATTATTTTAGAATATATCATACTAAAATTAATAGAAAATTAACAGATGTCTGGCTTTATATATTACTAATTATTTAAATAAAAAAAAAAAAAAAATTTCAGATAAACAAATTAAAAAAAAAAAACAATGAATGCTAATTTTAAAAATTTTTTTTTGTTTTAATAAGAATTAATTAGGGTAAATGTTCCAGTAGTTGACCGGGCACCAGTAGTTGGCCGCTTTCATAAAGAGTCCGAAAATTATTATTAAGTGCATTTTTTATGACCCTGAACTTTATTTATAACTATTGTTAGTAGATTTCATAGAAATCTAACTATTGCATTGGTCCTCATGACGGAACTTTTGAAAAATTTTGCTATATTTCGACTCAGCTCGTCAAGCGGATTCAGAAAATGCATCCTATATACACAGAGAGAAATGGATGGCGTTTAATTAACACAATGTCAGTATGGTCTCCAGACCGATACTAAAATAGTATGTGTAATATTGCAATTCAGTATTGTAACGAGTCCCATAAGTATGGCGTTATTTACTATGTAGTATAGTAATGATGCTATTGTATTTTTTACACGTATGCATAGCAGGCTTGGCAAGACAGTATGGTCCTGAGACCCATACTACATTGCTGATGACACAAGGGTACTAGCGGTTCCCGCTATAATTTTTGGCGTGTTAAGCAATTAAACTCTTGTGTTACCACCAAAACAATACTGACGGAAAGATTTGTTTTTATTTAATAAGCTTTATTAACTGTTAATAAATGATTTTTTAACATCATAGGATTTAATATATAAATATTTATTAAAAGTTAAAAAATTATTTATTAAATACGATTTATTAAATGTTAATAAATATTTGTTAAGAGTTAACGAATATTTATTAACAGTTAATAAATATTTATTAATGGTTAATGAATATTTGTTAACTGTTAACAAATATTTATTTAAAATAAAAAACAAAAATAGTAATTTTCTTTTGACACTTCTTATGATTCTATAGCTGAAATACATGATAATAATTCAATTCACTAAATAAATTAACGATTTCAATATTTAAAAATATAAAAGATAATTATGAGCTGTAATAGAATTCGGTATATTACAATTAATGTTATTATAATATAATTATTGCAAATAATTTATAAAGATGATTTTTGTTTATAAACAATCTTCATATCATATGACATTACAAGGGAAACAAATTTACTCAAAAAAATATTTATCAACTGTTAATAAATATTTGTTAACTAATAAATAAATAATTAACTATTCATCAATGTACTTTCCTCCCAAATAAATATTTATTAAATGTTAAAAAATATTTATTAAAATTTAATAAATTAAATAATTGTCTTTAAATAAATTAAATTATTAATAGTTAATAAATCCTTCTATCAGTGTATATAAGGTAAAAGACCCAGTTATTGACACTGGCCTAGTTATTCACACTTGAAATTTTATTTTAATTAATTAAAACAAATCGACTCTAATATTGTCGTAACATTACTTGTAACATTAATTGTCAGAAAATATAATTTAAAAAAAAAAGTATTTAAATCTGTTGACCTTGGAGGCTATTCCAGTGATTTCCTGTTCCTCTTAAGATTCTTATCAAATTTTATATCTGCAGGAACTGTATTTGAAGAACATGATTTTTTTGACAATTATCACTTCTGCACTCCTATGTGAGAGAGAAATTTCGTAAGATCCTATTCGAGATGATTATTATCATAAATAATAAGATTCCAACAAAACTTGGAGTCAATAGAAACTATTATTTGGCAATGAGAAATTTTCATAGTTAACGCCCCCGCAATTCCTTTTGGGCTTGAAATTTGATAAAATTCATTCTTAGCTGAACTTGGATCATACACGATGATTCCCATCAAATTTGGAGTCTGACGAAGTTACAGTTTGGAAATTTAAATTTTAGATTTTAACACCCACCCCCGCAATTCCTGTAGGAAGACTTTATTGAAATCTATTTTAAGATAATTTTTACATGAGAAATAAAAGACTTCTACCAAATTTAGAGTTTTTAGAAGCTATATTTTTGAAATTAAGAAATATATACATACATTATTGGGTTGACTGAGAAAATATAAATGTCATTCTGGGGGGTATGAGGTGCACGGTTCGAATTTTTGGACGAGCACTTTTTTTTTATAGTCTCGGTCAGATCAAACTTTCTATAGTCTCGGTCAGATCAAGCATAAACACGCCTGCTCAATTTTGATACGACCTGACACGCTTATTTTCCACATATATGATGCGGCCTAATTATTTTTTTCCGGGTTTTTTATTCTTTTCAAAGAACAGGAATAAATTATAGATTATAAAAGTTACAATTATATTGAATACTTTTAAATTGTATTTGAGGATTGGAAAGTATTCGAGACATACATGAATTAATCTTGTTCAATACTTTCGAATTCCACGTCTTCATTAAAAAGTATTGAAAACATAAAGTATTGAATCTCATTCAATACTTGTGAATTCCACGTCTTCATTGGAAAGTATTCATACGATAAAAAATTGAATCCCATTCAATACTTTTAAATTCCACTTTTGAATTGTAAGGTATTCAAATAATGAAAAATTCAATTCTTTTCAATACTTTTGAATTCCATTATAAAAATTAGAAAATATTGAAATGATCGAAGTTTCAATTCCATTCAATATTTTTCAAAATCTCTGTATGGATTGAAAAAAATTGAAAAAATTTTCAATACTTTTCAATGAGTATTTTTAATCAGGGATATTTTTTATAATTTGATGCAATTTTCGATAAACATTTGAACTGTTAATAAATATTTTTTAACTAATAAATAAATAATTATTAACTATTCATCAATGTACTTTCCTCCCAAATAAATATTTATTAAATGTTAAAAAACATTCATTAAAATTTAATAAATTAAATAATTGTCTTTAAATAAATTAAATTATTAATAGTTAATAAATCCTTCTATCAGTGTATATAAGGTAAAAGACCCAGTTATTGACACTGGCCTAGTTATTGACACTTGAAATTTTATTTTAATTAATTAAAACAAATCGACTATAATATTGTCGTAACATTACTTGTAACATTAATTGTCAGAAAATATAATTTAAAAAAAAAAGTATTTAAATCTGTTGACCTTGGAGGCTATTCCTGTTCCTCTTAAGATTCCTATCAAATTTTATATCTGCAGGAACTGTATTTGAAGAACATGATTTTTTTGACAATTATCACTTCTGCACTCCTATGTGAGAGAGAAATTTCGTAAGATCCTATTCGAGATGATTATTATCATAAATAATAAGATTCCAACAAAACTTGGAGTCAATAGAAACTATTATTTGGCAATGAGAAATTTTCATAGTTAACGCCCCCGCAATTCCTTTTGGGCTTGAAATTTGATAAAATTCATTCTTAGCTGAACTTGGATCATACACGATGATTCCCATCAAATTTGGAGTCTGACGAAGTTACAGTTTGGAAATTTAAATTTTAGATTTTAACACCAACCCCCGCAATTCCTGTAGGAAGACTTTATTGAAATCTATTTTAAGATAATTTTTACATGAGAAATAAAAGACCTACCAAATTTAGAGTTTTTAGAAGCTATATTTTCGAAATTAAGAAATATATACATACATTATTGGGTTGACTGAGAAAATATAAATGTCATTCTGGGTGGTATGAGGTGCACGGTTCGAATTTTTGGACGAGCACTTTTTTTTTATAGTCTCGGTCAGATCAAACTTTCTATAGTCTCGGTCAGATCAAGCATATAAACACGCCTGCTCAATTTTGATACGACCTGACACGCTTATTTTCCACATATATGATGCGGCCTAATTATTTTTTTCCGGGTTTTTTATTCTTTTCAAAGAACAGGAATAAATTATAGATTATAAAAGTTACAATTATATTGAATACTTTTAAATTGTATTTGAGGATTGGAAAGTATTCGAGACATACATGAATTAATCTTGTTCAATACTTTCGAATTCCACGTCTTCATTAAAAAGTATTGAAAACATAAAGTATTGAATCTCATTCAATACTTGTGAATTCCACGTCTTCATTGGAAAGTATTCATACGATAAAAAATTGAATCCCATTCAATACTTTTAAATTCCACTTTTGAATTGTAAGGTATTCAAATAATGAAAAATTCAATTCTTTTCAATACTTTTGAATTCCATTATAAAAATTAGAAAATATTGAAATGATCGAAGTTTCAATTCCATTCAATATTTTTCAAAATCTCTGTATGGATTAAAAAAAATTGAAAAAATTTTCAATACTTTTCAATGAGTATTTTTAATCAGGGCCTGTTTTGCAAAAATCCATTTTTCATCAGATCTCGATGTATTAAGGTCACAGGAAGCTTCCCTGACTACCCCCGCGATGTTCTCACTATGTCACTCCAATAACTTTTGAACGACTAAGCCTAACGGAACCTACCAAACAGCGTTCTAAAGAGTTCCCTCAAACTTAGATTTGCTGTCAATTTGAACCGATTCGGACCGATAGATTTTGAGAAATATTAAAAAAACTAAGAAAAAAAATTTTTTTGAAGGTGGTTTTTGTGGAATAACTTTTAAACGGCTTTATCGATCAACTCCAAAAACTAATCAGCTCTCAACCTTGAAAAACCACGTCGATCGCCGCAAGTCCGGTCAAAATCGGTTAATTCGTTCGAGAGATATCGTGAACGAAAGAAAACAAAAAAAGTGTTTTTTCTACATAACTTCGACATTCCTTTTCGGATCATTTTTGATCAGATAGAATAATTATTAGAACTTAAAAAACTTCGTCGATCGCCGCCAAAAACGTGAAAATCGGTTGATTCATTCAAAAGTTATTGCGGTTTGAAAATTCAAAAAATAGTGTTCTATGAAACTTCTATCAGACTTTAGACTTTAGAGCTCGGCAGTGTTGCCGATGGCTTAAGTTAGAATTACCCACTCCACTAAGTCCAATTACCCGTTTTTACCCGGCACTGAAAGTTAGTGTTGCCATCTACTAAAAGCGCGGTAAATTTAAAATTAAATATTAAATCTTAGAGCATTCAAAATAAAAAGTACACAATAATAATTATTAATAAAATTTATTGAATTATTTCGTTTTTTTAAACTTTCAAAACATAATATTGTTAAGTATTTGTTAAATATATAAACCATATAAATTAAAAAATAAACATTAGACGATGTACTTAGTAATGATAATCGTTATCATAACAATATTAATCTGAATTAATATTGTTATGATAACGATTATCATTACTAAGTACATCGTCTAATGTTTATTTTTTAATTTATATGGTTTATATATTTAACAAATACTTAACAATATTATGTTTTGAAAGTTTAAAAAAACGAAATAATTCAATAAATTTTATTAATAATTATTATTGTGTACTTTTTATTTTGAATGCTCACGTAAGATTTAATATTTAATTTTAAATTTACCGCGCTTTTAGTAGATGGCAACACTAACCTTCAGTACCGGGTAAAAACGGGTAATTGGACTTAGTGGAGTGGGTAATGCTATATAACTTAAGCCATCGGCGCAACACTACTGAAATGATCGTCAGAAATATCTGAGTGTTCAGAGTGATCAGTTCGTGTATTAGTCAACTAATTTAAATTAATAGTGATCAGTGAAAATTCTTCATCATTCACGATGGTGTCTGCTAAAATTATAACAATTTTAGTGTTTATTACAGCCAATGCGGTAAGTTTATTTCAAATATTTATTTATCTATATTTTAATCCAAAGCTTGATAATTTGTAAATTTTTAAATAGTCTTTGATGAAAATTTTTTACATGAATTAATTAATTGAATTATTTGTTGTTCAGATTTATTCGGGAGCTTTTCCATATGATTTACCGGATTCAGGATTTGATACTATGAATGACTGGTCACCACCCGAATTACCGGATTCAGGATTTGATAATATGAATGACTGGTCACCACCAGAGTTACCGGATTCAGGATTTCAAGATATGAATGATTGGTCACCAGGAATACCAGATTCAGGATTTCAAAATATGAATGACTGGTCACCAGATAGTCCTGCCTTCAATCAAGATAACTATTCACCCAATTATCCTCCATCCATTTATCCTCAACCCATTTACCCTCAACCAATTAATCCTCAACCAATTTATCCTCAACCAATTTATCCTCCAAACAGCAATCAAGGTTATCAAAATTCCTACAACCCAGCTTTTTCGGGTGGGTATCCTCAAATTCAATATTATGCTCATGACACTGGACCGATAACAACCGTTAGAGACAAAAAAGATCCGGTCTTGAAATATCAATTTGTTCGGGAGTAATCGTTGGTACATCCAAAATGGGGTGACATCCGGACGTCCACGTAAAATTTTTTTCAAAACGTTTTTTTTTTCAAAATAGCAGCATGAAATGATTTTAGAAAATAACAGATGGTTTAATTTATGTGTTTTTTCGGTGTACATCTACTTATATCATTGTATAAGTGTAATATGGTTGTGATAGAGGCATTTAAAGATCACAAAATTGCTTGATCTTAACGAGTCGAGTATAAAGCACAACCTCACGCGCTTCGCGCTATGAGGCGTGCAAAATATTAGATTATGAGTAAATTAAATTTTTTTCTAATAGTTGAAGTCCTTATTTATCTAATAGTGAGGTTTAAATTATATTTTACCGGACAAATTTTTGAAAAAATAAAATTTTTAAATATTAGTATTTGTTCAGTCTTACGAGAAAGTCAGACGGTTGCAGTATTTCTCGAATTATACTATCAGTCATCGATTAGATAAAGTAAAAAAAAACTAAAAATTAGATTTTCGAAATATTCAGGTTTCTTTTTTTGCAATAAAATATATCAGTTACCGAGATATTTATTGAGAAATTAATATTTAAAAATCACAAAAAATTCTCAAGTAACCTACATTAATATGGAGTCAAAATATTTGGCAACGTTGCGTAGCGCGCGAGCTTCAGACCATTCAACAAATTCAAACTAATTTATTTATTTACACTGACTGCAAAAACTTAAACGTGTTTAAGGTTATATTGTGCAAATGAAAATGTAAACAACCGAAGTACAGCGTTGCCCAATCATGGACAGGTTACAGTTACTAGTAGCTGATTTGAAAGAGTCAAACTAATTTTTGTATTTAACTATTTTTTTTTTATTTTTAAAATTTCAACGATTAATGCCTCATATACTATTTATTATTTAATTTTAGGAATTTTTATGGGTTTTTTATTTTAATTTATCGTATATTGACTACTACAATTGTTTTGACTCAACTGGAGCGAAAGGATTTCCTTAATTGATTTTGTAACAAATATAAAAAAAATTATTCTAACTAATATTCATATTCACAAATACTGATTGCATTTTCATATACTTCATGGAGATCTATGAAGAATTGTAAGCAGTGTTACGTCACACTTACAAGTTGCGTTACGTTTACGCTACCTGTAATTTCTTCAAAGTACCTTTCGACCTTTATCAAAGTGCTAAAAATGATTAAAAAATGACAACATTACAGGTCAAAGGAAAAAAAATTTTATAAGCTCCATCGAAAATTTCATAGAATCGAGCTATCCCTTCTCAACCAAAAGTAATCCCATAATAAAATTGAGATGAAATGTATGTGAAACCAATCTATTCGTGATGTGATTGGTTGAAAATATTTATTCTCATTCTGATTGGATGAAAGTGAATATAATATACATAAACGACACATAAATATATCATGACAATAAATATGACGCGCGCGCTTGCGCGCAAAAATTAAATTCTAGTCCTAATATAAAATTGAGATGAAATGTATGTGACATCAAACTATTCGTAACGTGATTGGTCGAATATATCATAAGCATAAAAATATATGCAAACTCTATAGTCAGACGCGCGCTTGCGCGCGTAAATTTGAATTCTAGTATTCTAAATAGCCATGGAAATCATGATTTTCATTGCCAATTGAGGTATTTTTTAAATATATTCAACCAATTGAAACATATAATCGCAAAATTAGCTGAAAATTCTGCCATGAAGACAAATGCAATAGATTGATGTTTACAAAATCTACCTAATAATTAATCGTAAAAATGTTATTCGATTAGAGAATGAAAATTTTTATAGTTTTGGGAAATTGGTGACAATACTTTCATTATTTATCGTTTGTTTTCAGAAAAAGCTGTAAACATTTATTATAGACGAAAACGATTTTTTTTTTAAATAACTAAATCTATTATTCACAATTTGCATACATTTCTAAATGCTCTATCAGCAGCTGTAGCCCATTCCATTCTTCTGTGCTACAGCTATACTTGTAGCGTATTTAGGAATGGGCCCTTTATAAATGAACGGTTTACTTAATTTAAATATTAAATTCAAATTATTGTTCAATTGACCAGCAAAGATATTGTATATATGAAATATTTTCAGAGGTAAGAAATGTGTTTTGTCGTAATACTACATAAAAACAGGCAAGGTTATATATAGCTCCATATAGAATTATATACATCATCATATATGATTATAATATATAAAGCTACAAAAAATCATGCTTTACACGGTAAAACAAAATTGAATGAATTTTACGATGATATAACGTCAAAATTTGACTGAAAATAAAAAATATCAAAATTTAACACTATGAAAGTAAAAATATTAAAAGTTTGGTCGTCGACTACGATTTAACAATTGTTATTATTCACGGAATTTTTTTCGTGAATATTATTACTTTATTTGATTCCAAAATTCATATGAGATAATTAGATTTTATTTGAAAATGGCGGCACCGCAGAGGTAGCAGTATGTATACTATGGAGGGTAGAGGTAAGGAGGACCATCTTACCTCTACCCTCCATAATGTATACATATCCGAACAAAAACAGTTTCACTGTAAAAAAAATCGCACCAAGTCCACGTTCATGAGACTATTAGGAAAAAAAAATTTTTTTTTTCTTTACAAAAAGATACAAAATAAAAAAATTAAAAAATCCAAGTAACCGATATGATTGTTTATGATTTTTGGAAATTAAAAAAAATTTTATTGTAAATTTAAAAATTAAAAAAAAAATTTTAGAACGTATTTAGTGTGCATGGTTGCAAAATATTTTACTTTTAATGAAATTTGTAAAATCTATTTACTAGGACTTTAAAAAAATTGAAATACACAATGACGCACACCAAGTACGTTCTAAAATTTTTTTTTTAATTTTTAAATTTACAATAAAATTTTTTTTAATTTCCGAAAATCATAAACAATCATATCGGTTACTTCACGGAAAAAAATTTATTGTTGCTGCAACAGGAAGCAGCCATGTTGCAACAACAGGAAAAAATCCTGTTGTAGCAACAGGATTACTACTGTTGTTGCGATTTGATAGTCAAATATAGTTGGGTCAATCCATGTCAAATCGACCAATAGTTAGAATCGACCCCTTTCGATTTGGATAAATTTTGGTCAGAAGTTTTCTTTTATCATACAACGAACTTCTGCCGAAGAAAAAAAAATAAAAAATTTTTTTTCAAAAGATGGAAATTTAAAATTTCGCGATTTTTCCAGTTTTTAAATTTTGTTTTTGTTATATCTCGAACGCTATTATAGATACAGGAATGGCCTTTCGTTTGTTTGAAAGGGAACACTTAGGGTTTTTGAAAAAAAAAAACTATTTTGAAAAATGCCAAATTTGTTAAATTTTGAATTTTTGAAAATCGTCAAAAATGACAATCTATATTAAAATTTTGGCTCAATTTTTTTTTGTATAATACCCTGTACTGATCTTAAAAGATCCTGAAATTTTTAGAACTGTGTTTTTTTTTAAATATGAATTTTTCAATTTCAAAAAAAAATTTTCTTTTGTTTTTCGCAACTTCTAAATAATGTAAAGTTATGCAGATACATAGTATTGTAATTTTGAGCATTAAAAAGTTAAATGCACGACGTGGAAATATTAATCATTAAATTAATTTCAACTTTTTTTTCTATTTTTTGAACGTAATCTTAAAGTCAGGCTTAAGACATGATATAATTTCTTATTTTTTTAATGCATGATATATTTTGTCTGTTTTTTCACTTCAATAACAGTTTTTAACATCAAATAACTCAAACAGATGTTAATTTCCAATAACAATCAGAAATAATGTGGTGAGAATATCAATTTTTTTTCGTTCTTTTGAGTACTTGTTTACTTACAAATTTCTGCATATGAATGTTGCTCAATCTCAAATTTCAAATCATTTCCATGTTAATAAGACGATAGTGGCGTCGACAAATTTAAATGAAGTAAAGTAAAAAAAAAAATCACATTTCTAAAAATTTGAGGATCTTTTAAAATCAGTACAAGGTATTATACAAAAAAAATTAAGCCAAAATATTAATATAGATCGTCATTTTTGACGATTTTCAAAAATTCAAAATTTAACAAATTTGGCATTTTTCAAAATATTTTTTTTTTTTTTCAAAAACCCTAAGTATTCCCTTTCAAACAAACGAAAGGCCATTCCTGTATCTATAATAGCGTTCGAGATATAACAAAAATAAAATTAAAAAACTGGAAAAATCGCGAAATTTTGAATTTGCATATCTTTGGAAAAAAATTTTTTTTCTTTGGCAAAAGTTCGTTGCATGATAAAAGAAAACTTCTAACCAAAATTTATCCAAATCGAAAGGGGTCGATTCCAACCATTGGTCGATTTCACATGGATTGACCCATCAACTATATTTTACTATCAAGTCGCAACAACAGTAGTAATCCTGTTGCTACAACAGGATTTTTTCCTGTTGTTGCAACATGGCTGCCTCCTGTTGCAGCTACAGGAAAATCCTGTACTTGCAACAGGATTTTTTCCTGTTGTTGCAACATGGCAGCCTCCTGTTGCAGCTGCAGGATTTCCTGCAGCTGCAACAGGATTTTTTAATTTTTTTATTTTGTATCTTTTTGTAAAGAAAAAAAAAATTTTTTTTTTTTCCTAATAGTCTTATCAACGTGGACTTGGCGCGACTTTTTTTACAGTGAAACTGTTTTTGTTCGGATTTTAGCATTTTTTGTAATTATAATGAAAATTTACAATTGGTACCAACTTAAATCTCGCGTTGGCTGCATTTTTTACTGCAATCTATCCCCTTGAAGCTTGTTATGCTTCCATCTAGGGGATGTTATTTTTATTTATTGAAAACTTTACTTACTGTAGTTCTTTCGCCCGGGAGTATTAAAATACTCGGTTTCAGCGCGGGAAAGGAATAATTTTAAATAAAAGAATTCTATTTAGACGTTATTTATTTTTGATCAAAATTATTTAGTTGGTTTTAATTTATTATTCAAGTTGACAAAATATTAAAAGCCTGAAACTATGAAATTGAGGTTTACAATGACGTGATCTTAGCAATCTAAGCTCTCGATGAGAAGTGTCGTTACATAGTTTTTCCGGAGAGCTTCAAACTCCGTTCTTCTCCCACCATGACTCCCATACATATATCCACTCTTGTACATATATAAGTACACATATTTCTACTACATATAAATGATTTTCACACTAATATATAATATTTTCTATTATATTTACATACATTTATTTATAAATTATATATATATTGCAGTTGATTAATATTCGTATTTTGCAAATTAGATTAATCTTATTACTATTTCTATCAATCTATAATTTATTAAAACTATGAAATAGTTTAGTTGTTAATGTAAGAGATAAATATCATTTAATAATATTATTTTATAAAATCTTATTCTTTTAACATTAATTAATAATTATTTATAGGTTGGATACAGGATATAAATTGTTAATTTAATTTTTATATATTTCGTTGCAATATTATATTAAAGTAAGTTTAACAAAAATATGTTATTTAACGATCTTATTCTTTGTTAGATATTTGTTACGTTATTATTTAGCCGTTGAAACAAGGGATCATAGAATTTTCCTCACACGTGTCTTTTATGGCTTTTCCTCAGAATCTCAAGTACCTAAGGTTTCTCATAACTCAACTACAATGTCCCTTTGTACTCGACAATAGCTTACATTTATTTGAAACAAAATAAACTCTATAAAATAAATATTCAACGATACAGAACGTAAACTTTCTAATTTGAACAGTGTTCACTATTTAAATTATGAATTAATAAAATAATTTAATATAATCTAAATTACATTTAAATTTGCACTTCACTACTGGTAGCGTCATCTGCTGGATGCATCTAGAGGCATTACAAGCTACATACAGTTTATGTAGATATAATTCTAGTGCACCCTGACGGCCGTAAATGTAAACTGTGAATTACATTTTTTAACTGTAGTTGTGTATCTATTGGAGGATTACTACACATTTTTATTTTATCTAGTCTGTGGCGCTGACTTTTCTCCATTTCAGGATCGAAATTTGTGAGCGAGCTATAGTATGTGCTGATAAAATTTAATAATTTCAAGTAAATAAATTTGTAGCCAAGCGGCTAACGTGCTTGACTTCGAACTACGGGTACTGACCAGGCATGGGTTCGAGTCCCATCATGGTCGGATAATTTTCGCTATGCGCCAGGGGTTAATTTTCGATTATCTTCGACTGTGAGGACTCGGCTCATTGCCGAAAAAACATTGGCTGTACATGATATTCATAGAGGCCAGCTGGACTACACCAGCAAGGAAAAAAAAAAAAAGTAAATAAATTATTATAAGTGAATATAATTAATTAATACGGTGAAATAAATTATGAATTACTGTTATGATAAACAAATTGGGTAATAAAAAACGTACCGTAGAATTAAATAAAAATTTCGCAACCTCAAAAACCGTCCATGCTTACCTAACGTGCTTGACTTCGAACTACGGGTACTGACCAGGCATGGGTTCGAGTCCCATCATGGTCGGATAATTTTCGCTATGCGCCAGGGGTTAATTTTCGATTATCTTCGACTGTGAGGACTCGGCTCATTGCCGAAAAAACATTGGCTGTACATGATATTCATAGAGGCCAGCTGGACTACACCAGCAAGGAAAAAAAAAAAAAGTAAATAAATTATTATAAGTGAATATAATTAATTAATACGGTGAAATAAATTATGAATTACTGTTATGATAAACAAATTGGGTAATAAAAAACGTACCGTAGAATTAAATAAAATTTCGCAACCTCAAAAAACCGTCCTGCTTACAATAAACACAGTCGGTAGTCTGGCGCTCCGTTTACAACGGATTTTTGAACGGAACTTTGCGCCAGATTCTACCGAATCTGTGGATATGTACTGGTGCGTTCGATTTTACACAGTAATCACTATGGCTGCAATATAAAGAAAAAAAAATGACTCCGCAGTACACTAAATTGCCCAAGCGGCACAAATTTTTTTTTTGTTAATGTTTTGTTAAATTTAAGTTGACAATTATAAATTTCTGACTTCATGTTATATAAAATCTCCAAAAAAGCCATTTTTTTGAGACGCTCTGGTGAAGTTAGATCTTACAGTGATCACAGTGTAGATCGGAACCCATCCAATTGGATATTTATAGGTATAACATCGATTATTACCAATAGTAGCATAATCTGCGTAATCTGCAACTAATAAATAAACTACATAAATGTTTTAATCTAAAGATTAACAAGTAAAGTGGAGTGTAGAACACTAAAAACACGGCTGTCAGAGTGATAATTTTTGTAAATGTAACTGTAATGTACTCTATTATCATAAATATATTCTTAGTATAGTGTATTCGTAAATCAAGTTTATTATTTTTATTAGTTTTTTAATATTATTTTTTTTTCAATTATTATTATGAAAGTTCGAAAAAGTTTTTGTGTTTTATTTCTATATCGATCGTTTGATTATTTTATACCAAAGTAATCAGTAAATTGGGAACTATCGTAATAGTATATGTGTTATTAAGAATAAATTGGGCTCTAATTTACGGCTACTTATATTTCGTTTTGAATAACCTTTTTCTAAATACAAAAAAAAAGTAAAAAAAAATGAGCAATTATCAACTAGAAAGTTTAATCAAATGGTTAAATACATTTGATCTTGTTGCTGGTCATTCGTCACCAGAAGATCTTAGCGATGGAGTTGCGATTTCAGAAGCACTAAACCAAATCGATCCTGACTGGTTTAGTACAAGTTGGAAATCGAAAATAAAAACAAACATTGGAACAAACTGGCGACTACGAGTAAGCAATTTAAAAAAAATTGTCGAAGCCATCATGGAGTATTATAGTGAATTTTTGAGTCAACCTTTATCTGGATTTATCAAGCCTAACTCTTCAAAGATAGGAGAACATAACGATTTTGATGAACTCAAAAAACTCTTACAATTAGTTCTTGGTTGTGCTATTAATTGTACGCAAAAACAACAATATATAACATCCATTATGAAAATGGAAGAAACAGTCCAACAAGCAATCATGCAAAATATACAAGAATTGGATAATAGCTTACATGGTTCACGCCTCAACCTCGGAGCGAGCTTAAACTTTGATTCAATCGATATTAACAATGGATCGAATCAAAAATTATTGGAAGATTTACAAGCAACTATAGATTTGAAGGATCAATTAGGTCAACGATGCCACGAGCTTGATCAACAATTATCTTTATTGCAAGAAGAAAAAGCTTTGCTTATTTCTGAAAATAAGAAATTACAAAAATATCTAGAAGAATCAGAAAATTCAGAACATTCCGTTCCAAGTTTGAAATATTCAGGGCTACGAAAGCAAATTGAGTCTTTGAAAGAAGAAATTTTTAAAATAGAAACCTCTAGAGATGACTATCGATTGAGGACAGAATCACTAGAAAAAGAAATATTTGAATTGCAATCAAAACAAGAAGAACTTCAAAAAGTAGCTGATGAAGCCAATACATTGAAAGATGAAATTGATGCTTTGCGTGAGACTGCTGACAAAGTAGCTAAATATGAACTAACCATTGATTCATACAAAAAAAAATTGGAAGATATGAGTGATTTAAGACGACAACTACGTATTTTAGAAGATAAAAACGCAGAATATACGAAATTAAAAGTAGACTACGAAGAAGAATTAAAAAAATCATCGATTGCTCGAAATCATTTAGAGTTATGTAAGCAACAATTGTCAGAATGTTATCATAAGCTCAATGAGCAAATTACAAAATTTGATAAACTTGAATTTCAATCGAAAAAATTGGAAACCGAGTTAAAGTCAATGCAGCGTGAGAAAGAAAGATTAATTGTCGAACGTGATTATTTAAAAGAAAGTAATGAAGAATTAAAATACACACAATTACAAACGATTGATAATGCAAATCCTACTTCAGTTCATGCTATTTCAAATACCGATTTATCATTTGCTGAAATGAAAGAAAAATTATTACGTTTAGAAAATGAAAACAAGCTACTTAAATTGGAGCAGTTAGGACATATTGAAAAATTACCTACTGTACAAGCTTTACTTGATAATTCTGAAAAAGAATTGAATACCTTCAAAAGTCGAAATGATGAAGCTAATCGATATATAATGGAATTAGAAACAAAACTAGAACAACTTACTGAGTACCATAGTGAAAATACTAAAGCTGATAACAGCAATTTGCAACAAAAGATTTTGCAATTACAAAATGAAAGCAAATTGTATGCAATCGACCGTGATCAATTAATTGTACAATTAGAAGAAAAAGAAGCAGCTATTCAAGCATTAAAACAAAAAATTGTTAATCTGCAAGATAATATCTTGCATAAAGAGTTCGAGATCACTGCTTTAGAAGAACGATATAAAAAATATATTGAAAAAGCGAAAACTGTTATTAAAAGTATAGATCCTCGGCAAAGTAATTATCCGTGTGAAATGTTGTTACTACGTAATCAAATAATTGAAAAACATAAAATTATAGATAACATGAAACAATCTTTGAATGAATTTAAATTACTAAGCGAAATGGAAGAGAAATTGATAATATCAGCATTTTATCACTTAGGATTTATTTGTCAACGAGAGCTAGTAGATCAACGCCTTCTAATATTCAATTCTACTCAAGGAAATTCTTTTTTGACTCGTCAACGACAATTTTCTGTGCGACGAACTAATAATTATTCAATATTTAATTCAAAGTAAATTTTTAGAACAATTAAAAAAATATATTTATGTATTTAAAAATAAAAATCATTTAAAATTAGATTCTTAAGTTAATTCCACTTGAATATATACAATCGCTTGATTATACTTGTGTAAAAATATTTGCAAAAATTGTATATTTTTGAAAAAGATAAACCAAAAAAACGTTGAAAAAATAAAAAATTTTACCGAAAAATTTTAAATATTTAGCGTAGTCAATAAAAATTACATTGTATTTTCCAACTCCCCGCTAAAAAATAATTATATATTCTTACCAAGTCAGGTTGTGTTCAGTACGGTTGTCGAAAATCGAATCTTTATTAGATAGCGACGTTTCGGAGGTCTTAAACAGCTACCTGATCAATGACCACTCCCAAGAAGATGACTGATGTATGTGGATTATTCATCTTAAATCTACCAAGAGTTGGAATTGATCATTTTCGATTTGAATGAATTTTGGTTATTATAAGTTTCTATTTATCATAGAAACCAAATCCTGCCGACGGAAAAAAAAAAATTTTTTTTTTTTAAATCATGCAAAATTCATGGTTCCAATATTTTTTACATTTTTTAAGTTCACTTGTTGGATACCTTAAAAACTATAATTAGTTATAGGAACGAGTCGAAATTTGATTTTAAGATAATACTTGAGGCTATGAAAAAAAATTTTTTTTTTTAATTTTCTACAACTCGTGAATTTGTTAAATTTTTAACTCATTAAAATCGTAAGAATCAAAGTTTAACATCAAATTTTTTTCTAATATTGCTTTCAATAAAATTTCTAAAAGCGTATAATTTTTATGATTTCATTTTTTTTGTTTTTAATTTAAATTTGTGAATCTTGAAAAAAATTTTTTGCTCCTAGTTCTAAATTTTTTTTCTTTTACAAATCCTTAGAGATCAATATCATTAAAACTGAAATTTCAAATTCTATTCATATTGATTAATAATAGTCAAGGTTTTCACAAATATTGTTGTGGAGCAGTAAAACAAATTTAGTAAGATAAAACTTACTTTGGTAATTTTTATAAGATGTGGAGCTCCATCGTTTTTTAGTCGATCAAAATCAAAAAATCTGGAAAACGGTTGACCCTAAAGGCCATCCCTGCAACTTCCCACCAATTCCACACCTAAACGCTTGAAATTGCACTTATGACGTTTCTGAGCTCTTCGAGCTCAAAAATACAATTTGTGTGTTATTTTGAGCTCTCCGAGCTCAAAGAATTTACTCTTGTGTGCTTTAGAGCTCTTCGAGCTCAAAAGCCTGATAGAAGTTTAATACAACAGTATTTTTTGGATTTTCAAACTACAATCATTTCTAAATGAATGAATCGATTTTCACGCAGTTGTCAGTAATCCACGCACTTTTCCAAAATCTATGATAGACTATTGAACACAAACTGATCGAACCGAAAATCTTAGAGAAATTTGAAAAATTCACTTTTTCCGAATTTTTTCAAATTTTTTCGATACCTCACGAACCAATCAACCAATTTTCACGTTTTTGGTGGCGATCGACGTGATTTTTTGGGCTCTAATAATTATTTTATTTCGTCAAAAACGATCCGAAAAGAAATGTCGAAGTTATGTGAAAAAAAAACACTTTTTTCGAAATTTTTCGTTTTTGATAACTCTCGAACGAATTAACCGATTTTGATGGGACTGGTGGCAATCAACGTGGTTTTTCAAGGTTAAGAGCTGATTAGTTTTTGGAGGTGATTGGTGAAGCC
>CAJNRD030001122.1:12735994-12754327 GCA_905319865.3 Cotesia congregata
AAGCCTGCGGATAGAATTAAAAAGAGAGCAAAAGGTGTTAAAGGTGCAGTTGTACGGAAAATTAAGTTTGATGATTATAAAGAGTGTCTAATGAATCATATTAACATTAGACGTCATCAATATATTATCAAAAGTAGCAAGCATAAAGTAGAAACAATTAAACAAGAAAAATTAGCATTAAGTTGGGAGGATAATAAAAGAAAGTTAATCGATGATTCAACCGATACTTTACCCTGGTGGTATAAACTCCTAATAAACGAGCTAGATATAATTAGGAATCCTGTAAATGTATATAGATCTATTCAATATTTATATTTTACGCTAATAAATGTAATTAGATTAAGGATTTTTCAATAAAAGAACAAAACTTGAAATTATTTCTTTTGTTTAACAATTTATTTATCCATTACATATCAGATTTATCCATTTCATATCAGATTTATTAATCCAGCTGTTATGTGAATTGTCGAAACCTAACCACTTAACATAAGCCTTGTTCCCACGTTCCTTGATAATTTTCTCAACTAAATATATATCATCATATTTTACTTTGCTAAGTTCTTCTGTATAAAAGCCTCCCTGAATCGGTTGATCCTGGTAGTCAACCAATTTATAAGTTGTAGGATTTGTTTTTTGCACAGTCTTGATAGTAAAAATTTCTGTTGTCCAGTTTGGTGTGTATCCTTTCTCGAATATATGTTTATACTTGCTTATACGAACTTTATCTCCAACTTTAAATTTAGTTTTTAGCATGGGCGTTTTCTTTTTAAGAGGTTCATATATCATTTGCAGTACTTGTTTTTCTTTACTAGTAGTTACATCGACTGGTTTCATTTTAATTGTTCGATGTTTGGTGTTATTATAAGTATTGACCAAATCAGGAAGCATGTCAACCCATTTATAAGTATCTCGACTGGTAAATTGCTGCCACATTTTATTTTTGAGTGTTCGATTAAATCGTTCACATATTGAAGCTATCAAATTGCTGAATGTTGAGTACGTGTTAATTTTGTATTGTTTCATAAGGTTTTTGAATTCTTTGTTATAAAACTCTTTCCCATTATCAACATGTAGATTTTGTGGTTTGCGGCCTTTTTTAAGTACATTTTTCATTGCATTTTTAACATCATCAGCACTCTTACTTTTAATGGGGACCATCCATGCATACTTTGAAAAAATATCTATTATTGTAAGCAAATATTTGTGTCCATTATTTATTTATTTTATTTAATTTAGAGTATGGAATCATCTCAACCAAGTCAGCTTGCCATGTTTCATCAATCCCACGTATGTCAACATGACGACGGGGATAATTTCTTCGAGCTAATCGGTGAAGCTCTCTAGCAATAACTTCTTTTTTATCAACCATTTTTAGCAATTTCAGATATCTTTTTTGCGTTTTCTTTTATCCTTTCCTCATCACGCAACAATGACCTTACTAATGAACTAAGACGACTTTCCAATTTATTTATCTTATTTTCTTGATTATTAGTAATATTATTCAATGTGTTCACTTTAGCTTCCAATTCGTGAATGATGTTATTTATTACGGTAATTGATTTAAAAGATTTATCATTCCCAGCTCTTATTGTAACATCAACCACATCAACATCTTTGAGATCCCCAGATTCAAGATCAGCAATGCGTTTTTTATTTTGATGTATTATAGTTTTAAGCTTTGCTATCTCCCGATTGACAATTGAATGCATGCTAGATAATATAACAACATCATTTTTATCTATAGGTTCAGCAACATTATACATTCTTTTTCCTTCCAAATTAAAATTGCCATCACTAGTTAACTTAAAACCAACTCCTGGTGCGCCTGGAATACCTTTATTATACTGAATGTCATTTTTAGATGATGACGTACGTCCAAATATATCAATCATCATTTTTATGATCCACTTGACTTGGCGGTTCACTTGTAAATGATGATATTATAAAGAAAACTTTAATAAATAATCTGAGCCTCGCGCAATTCCTCAATAATTGATATTATTTCGTTAGAGTGACTAGAATTACCGGTTGCTTGAGATGCCATAAGTAATCGTAATCTGTCAACAAGCTCATTAGGATCATCCCAGTAAACATAATCAATATTTTTCCGTTTTCTTGAAGCAGTCATAAAGTTAGGTAACTTTATGACCCTCTATTGACGACTGAGTTAGCTTGGATATATATTTACTATATTTGATGGTCTTTTCAGTGTAAAGACTTCGATTCGGCTCGTAATGCTTTCTATGTGTATTGGTTGAAATCACAAGATCTTTATAAACATCCAAATCATTTGAATTTATTAATTTCTCTTTAGGTTCACTCTTGAATAATAACTCAATCAGTCCTGGAGTTAATGAAATAGTTTTGTTTTTTACGATCAAAGTATTATTTTCATGAAACTGCACTGGTGAATCACCCATAAAAAGCTGTGAGCCTCTTCGTCGAATCCCAAATCTAGTGTCTTGTCCTTTAGGATTTTTGTTTCTAGTCAACGCTGATACATATTGTGATACTGAATCTCGCTCTTTTATGGGTGTACTAGTCATTTCTGGAGACAATGGGTGCATAATAGTTTTATTTATTATGCTTGATTGATCTAAATCAGAATGTTCAGTTGATAATTGAGGGGTATCATCATAGAACGTTTGATATTCACTTATTTCAGGTTTTTTCAGAGAATAATTTTGTGAGTCCTCTTTTACCTCCTGTTTAATTTCATATTTTATAGCTTTAGAGTTTTCAACTAAAGCTTGTAATGGTGTTACGATTGGTTTAAATGCTTCATTTGCTGCTTGTTCAGAAGAATCCCTCCCAATTTTCAATATTTTACATTTTCGTCTGATTGCATCACTAACTTTAGATATTTGATTCAGCATCTCAGTCTGTTGGGGAATATTTTTATATGCCATGTTTTCACACTTGAAAGCACTATACAACTGTCCAATTTCATATATAACGATCTAATTTATACTTATGAAGCAGTCAAAACCTTTTCTATAACGACCATTATTTAGTTCACTATCTTTATCAACCACCACAAATCCATGCTTATCATCACTGTTTTTATCATTCCAACATGCTGAACACAAGCTTCTGAATTCATTATAAGGCATATCAGTATTCACATGATCATCATAAATATGTTTTAAGTTCATTTCATCTTGACGAAAAAGTTCTAAAAAGTTGGTATTATCTCTAATTAAATGTTTTGGAATTTTCGAATAGGTTTGTGATAGATAGAAACTGTCGATATTTTTATGTCGCCCCATACAAAAATAAGCTCTGATATGATCCTGTTTCTCACAAGCTACATCATCGAATATCATGAGTGAGTTTGATTGAGCCTCATCAGGATTGATAACTGATTCATGATCACTGAATGGATGATAACCTACCCCCTCCACAGGTTTTAATATAGATTCCAAAAACTTATACTTTGGTTGGTTTAAAGATTTAGAATAAACATAAATGTTCTCGAATCTCAAACCATTAGGATGAGTGACTAGAGCTAAAAGAGCGTTAGTCTTTCCGCAATTTGATGGTCCACAGATAATTGCTCTGACAGTATTTGGTAAGAGTGCTCCATGTCGCTTTGGAACTTTTTTTTCATCACCTTGTACAATCGCATCAAAATTTATAACAGGTAATTTAGCACTTTGTTTTTCAAACTTCATCTTGATTTTTTATAGATACTAATTAATGCTACCAAGACAACATTTAAATCATAACTCATCAATTTGACTATAAATATCCCGTATTTATACAATTTGAGTCAGTGATTGATTAAGCATGGTGAAGAACAGAGGTACTGCTAAAGCTAAAATTAAGCGTGGTGGGGGTATTGTTAATGGTATTATCAATAAACTACCAATAGAATTACATGTACCAGGATATCAATATTGTGGACCTGGCACAAAATTATCAAAGAGACTAGCTCGAGGAGATCCTGGAATAAACCCGCTAGATAAAGCGTGTAAAGAGCATGATATTGCTTATTCAAAAAGTAGGGGTAATATGCAGGCGCGTCATGAAGCTGATAAGAAGCTGGCAGAACAGGCTGCACTACGTCTTCACGCAAAAGATGCTAGTATTGGTCGCATAGCGCTAAGTCCATGATTAGAGTTCCACTTAAAATCGTCGTTTAAAGCTCATTTTTATTTTAATTGATTACTTATTCGACAATCTTATTAAAATATAATTGTTTAAAAAGGAAAATAAAGAAACGAATTATTTAAATTAATATTTCCCGTTATTAATATAAATTGAACATATCTGATTATATTGTCGCTTAATAAAAATAATTTTAAATTTTAAAATGAAATTAAAGTTTTGTTACATATGGCGCCATCTATCCAGATTAACTTTTTTTTGTCAAGGTATAAGAAATCTATGCGATAGGGATTGTAAGTTATCAGAATTATAGGCAATCGGATTTCAGTGTAATCGGAATTATATCCAATCAAATTTCTAGGCAATCGGATTCTAAGTAATCGGGATTCTAGGTAATCGGTAATCTACCCCATAGGAATTCTACGTCATTGATAATTTGGGTAATCGGATTCTGGGTTATGGAAATCTAGGTAATCGGAATCTAAGTCACCGATAATCTAACTCATTGGTCTGTAGGTAATCGACCTCTTGCCGTTTCATACATATATATAATATAAATATACAGGTAATGATCATTTTATCTTGGATAATAAAATTTTATCTTGGATTGAAAAACTAGCCCTAATACATGATGTTTAAAATTAGCCCTCCATTGACAGGTAGTGTCACCTGTATGCGACTGGAAGTATCGAATGCAGTGTTATACTAATTATACTATACTCAGTGATTGAAAAGCAACCATGTGACTGCACCTTAAACGCCAACTGACAATACTCGATTTCTTGATTTTGAGTGTCTTGTTTTAATTAAGGCTGAGCTATTCGCTGATTTCGTTCATAACAGCCATCAATAAACACCTTAATGTTTATTTGTGAGTGTCGTTTCTTAGCATAGTGCAAGCATTGTTGTTGCTAATAATTATTCATTTATTATTATGTTAAACATCAAACTTGATTAAAAAATTGTGATAGTAAAATCAATACCGTGCTTTATAAGAACACTTAATAATTAAAATCAATTTAGCTTTGCATATTTGTATTATGCTTGTACCACCTTATTTTACACTTGGGATGATTTTATCACGAACTTCATGTTTCGAATTAATTTTGCAATTTAGTGGTATAACGAAGGTAAATCAAGAAGAATTGAATTATATTGTGTTATTAATGATGTAATTTATAAACGTCAAAAATCAAACCGTGAATGATTAAGATTTTACTACTCGAAAATTATTTGATTCACATGTATGTGTAAAAATCGCATTTATATGAAAGTTACATCTGATACAATAATTTCTTTGTCTATAATTATTATAATTTTCGTGTGTATTTAATTTCATTTCAAATTTATATAATAAATTTATCGGAAGTTTACTAAATTTAATTTATATCAAAAATGTCAGACGACGATATAGCTATGGATTCCATAGATACTGATGAAGATATTTTTAGTTCTCACAATTCTACTCTTCGTAATAATGTACGAAGATCTAAAAATGCTCGTACATTGCGATCACATTCTAGTAATAACTCTCTTATCACCAGAAATAATTTAAGTGTCCGAAGAAGTACTCGAAATAGAATGCAAACTTATGACAATTTGAATACTAGTTGGATTTTAGGTAAGATTTTTCGATTGAAGGTATTTTAGGTACTAATTATTCAACTTATTTTATTTATGTTACAGGGACTCAAACTTTAAAAGGATACCCAATGTTTCAGCAACATGTATCTTCATCAGACAAAGAAATGGCAGAAGAATCACCTAGTAGGCCACGAGATATTCGAGAGCGTATGCCTTTAAAATCTAGAGAAAATCATCACCCTACAAAAAATACACGACACATTAGAAGTAGAGTAGATCTTACTAATAGAGAACTTCGAACCAGAGTCGATAGAGATCGAGAGAGAGAAATTCGTAAAAATACTGATCAAGATATTGATGAAATAGATCTTCGTCAACTAAAAGATCGGCCAGATCGAAAATCTAATGATAAGGATGTGAAATATAAAAGCGGAAACCGAAATAAAATAATAGTTTCAGTTGATAATGAAAAAGAATTAGAACCACAAAAATCCGATGGTCCTATTAGATCAAGGGAAGGTCCAATAACTAGATTATGTGGTATGTTGGAAAAAGATGAAACAAACAAAGTTTCTTCAAATAGTGTCAATGAAGATAGTTCTCATGAAAGCGATAAGCAAGTAGAAAATGGAAACTCTGATAATGACATTGGTTTTGAAGATATGTATACCCGAATTAAAAGAACGAGAAGAGCATCCCAAAGACAATTAGAGCGTAATAAAAAATTATCAGAAGAGAGCGATTTAAGTGAATCATCTGATTCACCTGGACCCCGAAAGTACAGTCTTCGTAAAAAAAAACCAACCGTAGATAGATTTCAAGCAAATGTCGAACCAGTTAGACGTTCTATTAGAGCACTTAGAACAGTTCTCAGTAACTCCATGAGACGACGTAAGCATAGAAGCAAAAGTTCTAGTTCAAATGATTCTAGTGATTCTGAACCGCAACGATATGATAAAAAAAAGTGTAAAAAAGTAAGACAAAATGCTTTACCACAAGGTTGTCCTACAGATAAAAAAGCGGATATAAGCCCCATTACGTTAGATACTAATATTCGGTTTAGTGATGTTGGTGGGTTAGAATCACACGTTCATTGTCTTAAAGAAATGGTTGTATTTCCTATGATGTATTCAGATGTCTTTGATAGATTTCATATTACACCGCCTAAAGGAGTTCTTTTTTACGGTCCACCGGGAACTGGAAAAACTCTTATTGCTCGAGCTTTAGCAAATGAATTCAGTCAACAAGGAAATAGAAAAGTCACGTTTTTTATGCGAAAAGGTGCAGATTGTTTATCTAAATGGGTTGGTGAATCAGAAAGACAGCTTCGTCTTCTCTTTGAACAGGCTCAACAGATGAAGCCATCCATAATTTTTTTTGATGAGATTGATGGTCTTGCACCTGTTAGAAGCACTAAACAAGACCAAATTCATGCAAGTATTGTGTCGACATTGCTTGCACTTATGGATGGTTTAAGTGATCGAGGTGAAGTTGTCGTCATAGGTGCGACTAATCGTATCGATGCAATCGATCCGGCTTTAAGAAGACCTGGAAGATTCGATCGAGAATTGTTTTTCCCTTTACCTGCAATGAAAGAAAGGTTAGAAATTTTAAAAATTCATGTTGGTCAATGGAAAAATCCACCTTCCGATGGGCTACTGGAATTATTGGCAGAAATGACAACAGGCTATTGCGGGTCAGATTTACGAGCTCTTTGTACAGAAGCAGTGTTACAAGGTCTAAGAAGAACCTATCCTCAGATTTATTTGACTAGTAATCGCCTACTTTTAGATCCACAGCGAGTTGAAATTAAACAGCAAGATTTTATTGAAGCGGCATCAATTTTAGTGCCATCTACACACAGAATTGCTCCGAGTATTAGCAGAAAACTTCAATCATTTCTTATTCCTCTTCTTGGTAATGCTCTTGAAGATTTAATTAATGTTGTCAAAGTAATTTTTCCACAAGGTATTAACTCAACTCTGGCCAAAATAAAACTTGCTAAAGGTTTACATCATCCAAGAATGTTGGTCACCTGTGATAGTATGTCATATGGTCAAAGTCCTAAGTTAACTCAAGCTCTACTTTATCGTATGGAGCACGTTTTCGTTCAGCCCCTAGATGTTAGTACTTTATTTGCAGAAAGTGCAAAAACCCCAGAAGAAATTTGTGTTCAAGTATTTAATGAAGCTTCTAGAAAAATACCTTCAATAATTTATATCCATTCCATTGATCAATGGTGGCAACTATTACCAGAAACTGTCAAAGCAGTTTTTATGTGTCGTATTACTACCCTAGATCCAAGTCTCCCGATTCTTATCCTTGCAACAAGTGATGTTCCATATTCCGATTTAGTTCCTCAAATAAAAAATCTTTTCAGTCGATCTCGCGGAGAAGTTTATACAATTAAAAATCCTACTGTTGAACAAAGATCGGAATTTTTTAAACCAATATTTACAGAAAAATGTGTTCAGCCACCTATTTTGATTGATAATAAGGTTCAAAAACTTGAAGAATTACCTCTAGCACCTGAACCCGAACCAAAGAAGTTGACTGAAGGCGAGAAAAAAATCTTATACGAAAAAGAGGAAGTTTCTTTACGAGAATTAAGAATCTTTCTTAGGGAAATTTGTGCTAAATTGGCACGAAATAGACAGTAAGTATTTTTTTTATTTGATCATGTAATATACCTTTAACATGATGTAAATGTATTAATTGTTTTGACAGATTTTTCATGTTTACGAAACCAGTGGATATAGAAGAGGTACCAGATTATAATGCTATCATAAAACAACCAATGGATTTAGAGACTATGATGACGAAAATCGACATGCATTGCTATTTATGCGCCCGTGATTTTCTTGATGACATTGATTTGATTTGCAAGAACGCGCTTGAATATAATCCTGATAGGTGAAATATTTTATCTCATTTAAATAATTTAGAAATAATAATAATAATCAAAATAAAAGACAACTTAAGATTAATTATTATATATTATAAAGAAAAAAGGGAAAGTCGTGATAGTGATCGTTTTAGATATATTCAAAGTAAATTATTTTACTGTACTGACAAGTTCGTATGTTTTCCCTTTAGCTTGCTTGATAAATCTTCTTTTGGAATTTTAAAGAGGTAGTCGTTATAGTTATTCCGATTCCTAACAACTTTTACTATTAACTATTTAAACGAAGCATAAATCAAATTTGAATTAATAATTTTTTTTTATTTTATGCCTCGTCATATTAAAAAAAAAAAAATGCTTTACTTAAATAAAATAAAATTTTAAAGTTTTTTCGTCCTATTTATTTTTCACAGAGATCCAGCTGATAAACTTATTCGTCATCGAGCGTGTTCATTACGAGATCATGCATACGCTCTTATAAAAGCTGAACTAGATTCTGACTTTGAAGATAAATGTAGAGAAATATCAAAAAGTCGAATGGTACCAAAAATTGCAGATGATGAGTCGGTAAAAAATGAAAGCTTTATTATAAATGAAAAAAATGTTAAAAAAGAAATGTTGAGCCCGAGTGGATCAGTGGTGATTAATGGTCGAAAAGTAAGCTCTAGAAAACGAAAAATTCCAGCTTGGGCGCGGGGATACGTTAAAAAAGTTACAAAAAAGAAAAAAATTATGTTTGATGATAATCCTGCAGAGTCAAATGAAAAGCCTTGTTCAGTATCATCTAATAATGGAATTCGAAACGTCGATTTAGAAAAATTCCAAGAGTTTGTAGCCAATCGAGTATTGAATGGCGACACGACATTATACGATAACACAGAATCTGAAAATGATTCATTAAATGAGACTATAAGAGAAGTAAAAAATAATGCGAATTGTGAAGTTACGATAGAACAATCATCAGTTGATGTAGAAGTATCCCCTGTAAATGAACAAGTATCAATAGAAAATGGCGAACCAAACGTAGTTTCTTCAAATGAAAAATTAGGAAATGCTAGTTTAACGGTCGACTGTGATCATGAACAATCCAAACTAAAAGAAATGGATGTCGTAATGATTGACAAAGCTAAACTTGAAAGTATGTGGAAATATACCGTGGATGTAACTAGTAAACTTTCTATAGAAGAGCTTTGCGACATTTACGTACAATTTAGTAGATGTGTTAGTACGTATGATCACACATATGATCGAAAATCACTGCCAAAGGTATGTCATTTTTTAAATCTGCTTTTTATTTTATTAAGTAAAATTTCAAAAATCTTAGTTTTTATTTTTAATTGTTTGTTAGAAGAATCTAAAATAAAACACAAATATATATTGATCATAGATTTTGAATGCTAATAATGATTTTCAATTAAATAAAAGTTAACATTATTAAAGTGAGTAAATGTCAATCAATACTTTCAATTTTTCAAATTATTTTTGAATTTAATAAGTTCTAAAATTCCCGATTTTCGAAAATCAGACAAATAATAATAACTTTTCTCTCTTTCTCTCTTTTATTTTTTTTAGTGGAACGTAAGAAAAATTGTTTTTTTTTTTGATTCTCTTAATTTCCATTTTTTTCCGAGTTAAAATTTTTTCAATAGTCCTTTAAAATTTTAGATTTTTTAATAAACTTCAATATCTACGGTTAGTATATTAAATAACTTAATTGTGAATTATTGTCAAAAATTCAACATATTAATGTTTGCTGTTATTTGCTATTTCAATTAAATCGTTAGAGTTAAAAAAAAACTACTATTATGAATAGTTTTTCTCTTAATTTTAGTGTAGCAGGGGTATATAATCAGATGTATTACTTTTCAGGATTTGCTCAGGAATTTACAACAGTTCAAAAATATTTCAAATAAAACAGCTGACTTTACAATGGATGTCGATATTTAAAGTGTGCCACTGTCCAAATACTGTATTTATTTGTTTATTTTATTAATCAAATGCGAGATGTTTCATTTTTAATAATTAAAAACTTTTATTATATATTATTATTAATTATAAATTCGATGCTAGAATATTAATAACTATTTTTTTTTAATTTGCGTCTATAAATATTTAAAAAACTACGATTTTTTTCAATATTGCTATTTTTTTTTTTTTTTTAATGATTTTATACTTCCATTAATTTTCAATAGTTTCATTTAAAACTCGATCCTGGAATATGCCTAGTATAAGTAATTTTTTGTAATTCTGAAAATACTCTATAAAACAAAATACTTTGTTTTTTATCTTTTTTTTTTCTAACATGTTTATGAAAACGATAAAGATATAATAATTGATGATTTGCATGAATATCAAATGTGTGGTAATTTTATTTATTTTTAATTAACCATATGAATTGTAAAAGTAAATATTTATAAATTACAATAATTGTATATAAGAAAAGAATAATAATTTTAAGAGTAATATCATAAGTTTTATTGTTTCTTAGAAAAAAATTCAAACAACTTATTCTTCATCTACACAAGATAACTTCATTTGACTCAAATCTATACTGATAAGTGAAGAAACTAGAGCTGTACAATTTATCCGGTTAATCCGGCTAAAAAGTTAGCTAAGTTAATTATCGAACTAACTGATCAGCCTAGCTAATTTAACCAGTTAACTAAATTAGCTTATTTTTTAAATAAAAAAAACATTAGTAACATTGTTTTGAACTTGCCCGTGAATAAGATGTTATAAAATAGCTAAAAAAAAGTAGCCGTATAGCCGTTAACTAATTAGCTAAGTTAATTTAGTTAACCGATTAAATTAACTAAGCTGATCAGTTAGCTAATTACTTAGCAAACTTTTCTACCCGGCTCAACCGGCTAAGTTGTATACTCCTAGAAAACACTTATTTTTAGGAATAACTACTAAGCCAATAAATTTCGAACTGATACTATAAATTACAGGAAGCTCTTAAGAAGGTTTTAGTTACAAATAGTCGTCGATATTTTGTTAGCTTAAACATATACTGTAGATTCAAATATAAAGTTAACAATTTTTTTTTTTTTTTATTTTATTTTATTTATAAATCGCTTTTTGACATCGAGGTCATCAGCGACTACAAGCTTTCTTTTAAATTAAGTGGAATATTGATACATTTTTTAAAAACTAAAGTTAACAATTATTATACTGAAAAACATTAACAAATGTCAACTTAAGCCTGGCAAAGCGGGCGACCGATAGCTATTGCATTATAAGATATAAATTGATGTATAATAATGGATGAAAATGTACGGTGGCACTACATGTGATATTTAAAAAAAGAGGAATAATATTGTTGAATACAGTAAAAGTGCATGTGAATTAGAACTCTTTCACATTTTGAAGTGTCTGGAATGTGCTGGAAAGAGAGGCTATCTATGATTTGAGGAAATATTTGGTTAATTTTTTTCTTTTAAGTGAGTGATACAGGTAGATAAGCAATTTCAGATTAAATGTTAATAATATTTACGAAGCGTCCGTGGCTTGTCAAAATCAGGATTAGTTCAACTTTTACCGAAAGTTAATGATTTATCAAGTTAATTTAATTTAAGTAATTAAAGTTAATTTATCATTTAAAAAGTTGCAAAATACTTTACTCATAAGAATTTCTTAAATAGTAGACAGACAGATTTCAAAGATAATTTGGGGACGCAGACTTCTGCTGATGATATTAGAATGGAAATAGATAGTAGAGAGATTACTGTGCGGTATTTTTTGACTTTACTTTAGCACTTGATAGTGTTGAGTATGTATTTAAGATATTGTCTTTTGAATTTACTGAACGTGAATTTTCTATTGCTTGTTAAATAATATTTATTTCTCAAGTTTCAACGGTATACATGATTAAGTAACAAATTCGCTCACAACAAATTGAACATCAGATTCTTATAAATTCTTATAAATTTAAGTTTTTATTACAGCATAAAACTCTGCTAAGAAAAATAAATAATTTTATGGTATTAATTGGTCTATAATAGTTAAGCTCATGGACTAAGTAATAATCTTAGCTATGGTAAAAAATTAAATTTTTTCTAATAACCATTGAATCCATAACGAGTATTTATCTTAAAAGGTACATGATATTTAAATTAGACCTAAAACTATATTTCTTGACTAAATTAATTTTTTTAAAAACAATGATTACAGAAATAATACATATTTAAAAAAGACCATTCGGCAGTCGAAATGGAAGTAGATTTCATCATAAATAGAAAAAAATCATGGATTTCGAGTAAACCGGCGACTAAAACCTTATTTCACTTTAACTCGTTACTTGTTTCCTTACTGCTCGCATATTCTATAAACTCACATTAAGATGATCCTCTCCACAATCCTTTCTCAATCCTTTCCTACCAAAATATCGTGAAAGGAAATTTAGTATAGACCGGATAGCTCAAATGGTAGAGTAGCCGACATGTCTTCGGAAGATTCTGGGTTCGAATCCCAGTCCGAGCTATCTAATAATTTTTTCTCGCATATTCTATAAACTCACATTAAGATGATCCTCTCCACAATCCTTTCCTACCAATTATCCTGTTACGTGAATGTTGGAACGCTTCACGTAATAATTATCCGTAACTCCTATTCTTTCCCGCTTCACAGCATTATTTATATTTGTTGGTGTACAGTAAAGAAAATATATATATATATATATATATATATATACATACATATATAAACTTTCGAACCATATGTATTTTCTGACTCAGCTCGTCGAGTTAAGTCGGAATATAGCAAAATTTTTCAAAAGTTTCGTCATGAGGACCATTGCAATAGTTAGATTTCTATGAAATCTACTAAAAATACGGTGTAAATTTAGATCACAGAATATTAGACTATACTTATTTTTTTTAATAATTGTGAAAAATGAAAAGCCAAACGATAACATAAGAGTTAATTTATTCGGATTTAGTAATGATTAAACTGTTAAATAATAATTAGATTTGATTTCAAAATGTAAAGAGTGATTTTGAAGTTGACCATTATTTACCTTCAAAACACATACCGGCTATTCGATCATTTTAAACTGGATTCTGTAGATTTGGAGCAAGTATAAAATGATTTTCTCATCCTCATTGTGACTGACCCGGAATAAGATGGAATGGGGTCCCTCTTCAAAAAAATCAGTGTCAATATTTGTTCATGGTCTTTATTAATGCAGTTTTTTAAATAAAAATATGGGACGAGGTTATTACCTACAGTTTTTAGTTAATTATAATAATAATAATAATAATAATAATAATTTATATAAATGCGATTTTTTTTGGTTTTTATTTATTTATTTTTTGTGAATAATTTTTTGAAAAAGGACTTTATTTTATCAATATTCTCTTTATAAATTATTAAGTAATAATATCCTTATAATAACTTATTCCCTAATATAATTTTTTTTTTATTCTGTATTGTCATCATATGATGTTCTTAACAAAACACAGAAACTGAAAAAATATATTTTCTTAGTAAGATTAATTAAATTTAACTATTTGAAGTCTTTCAACTATAAAAATAATAAATAATTATGTGATCGAGCGAAGTCGCCGAAAACGACCGAAGCTCGATTATAATTATATTGATAATTTCGTTCGAAGAGATCACTAAGTTGAAGAAGAGATCACAAATTTCAATGGTGTGAAGCCATACTCCATTTATGGCATTATTTTATACGATTATTAATCACTTAGAAATTAATATCACTTCTAATGTACGTAATCACTCCGTCCGTTCTGTTGTTGTCGTACAAGAGCATAAAATGTCTGGCCTAGCGCAACAAACCCAGTTTTCTAGTTGATCTTTAAGATGAATTAATCCACAAATATTAAAAACTGCTACGAATTGTCGCGAATAATCATCTAGCCATTGATTGTTAACAGCTATTTTTGCCTGTTCAAGTGATAATATTTTTTTATAAAACTCACAGTCCCGACCCGTGGCTACATGATTTATTTTTTAATCAACTAAGTTGAATTTTGTTGCCCATTTATCGCAGTTTATACATTTTTGTATTGAACTTTTACACTCCACCTCCTTATAGGTTTCTGCACAAATTCTATAGGTAACATTTTTTGTGTACTTGTTTGCAAAGTGGTTAAAGCCCCAGCAATTATAACAACGAACCAGATTTACGTAATTAAATACTTTGTAAGTACTCCAACCCATCTTAATAGAGTCATTTCATAATATTTTATAGTGTATTTCTGGATTTACTTCCAGTAAATCTGTTTCATAGCATTTTTTTATCTTTATATCTTTTTATCAATTCAACATTTTCTTCTGTTTTAGGATTGGTAGTTTCAAATTGTTCTGGTTAAATTAGATTTTTCATAAAAATTTCGCTTTCACTGTTAACTACACTTTCTTCTAATCCTATTATTTTGATTTGCGGATTTTTTCGTTCCTCGTATTTATTTTGTACTGATTACCTAACTTCTTCGGTATCTCTTCTGCAAGAACTTCTCGCTCCTTTTCTTCTTCGATCTCTAAGACGACTATACCATCCGTTTCTGTTTTCACATTGCTAACTCCCACACCAAATCTAATCATGTCTACATTATTTTTTAGCTGGGTCATAGTGATATCACTCGCTTGTTTTTTTTTGATGGAATTTCAACCACTCGTTCGTAATTTTTTTTCTTAATTTCTTTACGTTGGAACTCACGTCTGATATACTATGTGTTCTGCTGTTTAAAGTTGATGGTTTACATGTAGAAGAGCATTTTATTTTTTTTTTTGATTCAATTTATTTCTTCCATCTATACTCCTGCCAGGTCTTTAATTTCTTCTTTCAAAAGCTTTTTTAACGAGTTTAGTTCTTTACTAATGCAAACTTATATGAGGTTTTTTAGTTCATCTATATTTCTAGAATGAATTACTTCAATTTTGTTAGTAATTCTCTTCATTGAAGGATTGATCGTACTTTCAAAATCCATGTTATTATTATTTTGATTTATAGTAACATCCCTGTTTGTGCTTTTGTTATTATTATTATTATGATTATTATTATTATTATTATTATTGTTATTGTTTTCTCGGTTGATCTGTGTTGGAACATCCTTTGCTTCCAATTACTCTTCTTTGTATGGATCATTCCACTGTCTGCTACATCTATATAGTTTTTCACCAATCAGAGTCCTGTGTAATAGTTCACAATTTCTTTCGCAGATCACTTTTTCTCCTTCCTTGTTGTATATTCTATGATCTTTTGTGCATGAAGGATGGAAATTTTTCAGACATGTTTGACAAGTCTCTACAACCCATTTGATTCCCTTCTTGCAACGTTGACAAATAATTTTTCCACTAATTGTATTTCTCATTGTTCTAATTCAAGTTTGAATTTGAATTCTGAGTTACTCCTTCTCTTACTAGATGGAACTAATATATATTCGTTGTAGCAGCCTTAAAAGCCATCTATTGAAAATTGCGCCTTATATTAGTAATCCTAACCTTTCACTCACTAATTAATTTTTCGACCCTTGCTATGTGAAAAACTAAGTTGTATAGTTGGATTAGCGAGTCTTTGCGCTTCGGGTATTTTTTGTTTTTGCCCTTACCATCTCAAATATGTGCTTAAAAAATATTTAGTGCATATAGTTAGCATAAGGATACATTTAATTTGTTTTTTCTATTGATACGCATGTATCAGCTATATCAACTATTTCAGAAAATATCAACAAAAATTTATCAAATTTCCATAGACAGGTTCATGAATCCACCACATAAAACAAAATTATTTTATTAATGAGTGAAGTTTTCGGTTGTTACATTTCAAAGTATGTAAAATCTAGTTTTTAACATAAATATCACTAATATTACGCTGCCCAGGCTTTAAATTGAATAATTTTAAGAATCTGCAAGTTTTATGAATTTCAAGATTCAAAATCAGCTGATTTCACGAGTTACCAAGTTTAAAAACGGCCGATTTTAGCGATTTCTAAATTTTAAATCAGCTAAATTCAAGTTGTCAGGTTTTTAATTTTCAGTAGGGTAGAGCGGGGCTAGTTGATCGTAGGGGCAAGTTGTGCAATCGAAATATCTCGAAAACTAAGTAACTTACAACAAAAGTGTAAATGATGAAAAAAAAGGGTTACGAGAGGAGAACACATCGCGCGAAAGTCAACTGCCGATGTTTAGACTAACTGACAAAACGTTTTCTCTTTTTTTTTGCGTCAAAAAAAAAACAGGTCTTTAGAATTTTTCTCCTACACTCGCTTAAAAATGCTATTTCGTGATCACGAAAGTATTCAAAGATGACTTAATGTTTGCCCTTTCGATTATATATCGACGGTCTAATTAGCAATTTGTCTAACTCCTTATTTTTTAGAGGATGATTTTTTAATATTTTGATGTAACAATAATCAAATTATAAATTAATTGAATGATTTAAACCTAAATATTATATCTCTATTAGATATTAATGATATTAAATGGTTTTTTAAAGTGATAATAAATTTTGAACTAATTGTTTTTTTCGTACAAATAGAAGATTCTCTAAAATGAGGTTAGACAATTTGCTAATTAGAACGTCGATATGATTATTTATTTTTAATTCTTATCATTCTTTTATAACCTAACTTTTATTTTGTTGCCTCAATTGGGGCTACTTGATCAAGGCGCTGACTGCGTGTTAAACCAGCCCTACTAGATTTTCAATATTGAAAAATAAAATTTTTCTTCACTAAATTAATAATTATCAATTGATCTGTACGGTTCTATGTCAATAATTCTCAGCCAATAACGTCTCGGCAAAAATATCTTGGCAATATTATCTCAGACAAAAACATCTCATGACAAAAAGATCTCTAGCCAAAAACATCTCATACCAAATTAATCTCGAACATCAACATCTCCTCATTATCATCATCAACAAATATTAAAATGACAAAATTTAGTTACTCAACTTGATTAAATCATTTTTATTAGTGGGGGGCTTCGCCTCTGGATCCTAACTTCCGATCACTCACCACGAGACATCACTCAAAATTTGTATGTGTGTTTACTCTGAAGTAGGCCATTACTAACGCGCGTAATCGTGTTGCGCCTTTTTAACAAGATTTGAATAAGTGTTTACTCTAAAATAGGCCAACATTAACGCGCGTAGTCGGGTTGCGCCTTTTTAACAAGATTTTAACGCTCTTTTAACATTAGAATTACAACACACACCGTTATATAAATTATCATATTGGACATACCCTGGCGGTTTCGGCAACACGGTGAAAGCACAGTCGATTGACGGTTGTTTCACGGTCGTTTCACAGTCGTTTCACCGTATAAAGTCCGTTGTTACCGAGCGAGTTGTCAGTCTGCATCGGATACAGTTGTGAACGTCATTCACTGTTAATTAACAGAATATATACGGTGCAAACGCAAGTGAATCTACGATGTTATGACCGACACCGTACGCTCAATATACTGTCGAAATACGGTGATTTTACGCTACTGTCACGGACAATTAAATAAAAAAAAATACTTCAAACAGTCTAGACCGGGACTCGAACCCAGTTCATCTGGTCGCGCGCCCGAATCTTTACCATTTAGGCTATCTGCGACGTTGCACGTAAGATCGATTCAGTGACATGATAAGGTGTCAAAACCAAGTCATTTTTTTTATCGTACAGATAAAAATAGCTTAAATAAAGTTATATTTTTTCTTGATAACAAATAATTTTTCCGTAATTTCGAAATTAAAGTTTTCGTCTAAAAAAAAAAAAAAAAAA
>CAJNRD030001122.1:12764887-12796939 GCA_905319865.3 Cotesia congregata
AATAAATATGAGGCGCGCGCTTGCGCATGAAAATTAAATTCTAGTCCTAATATAAAATTGAGATGAAATGTATGTGAAACCAATTTATTCGTGATGTGATTGGTTGAAAATAAATATTCTCATTCTGATTGGTTGAAAGTGAATATAATATACATAAACGACACATAAATATATCATGACAATAAATATGAGGCACGCGCTTTCGCGCGTAAATTAAATTCTAGTTCTAGTCCACTCTTATAATTTAGATGAAAAATATGAAAATATATACATTGATGAAGACATTTTATTCGTAATGTGATTGGTCAAATATATCATAAGCATGAGAAAATATAGATAATTCCATACCAACATTCACACGCGCGCTTGCGCGCGCAACGTATACTAGTGATGTAAAAGAGTTTAAGTATAATCGCAATACTCGGTTTAAGTGAGTGACTTATATTTTCCGGGGGCCAGAAACTCCACTCAAATTATTTTCATTCGAAAATACAAAATCTACAAAGTCATAAATATCCGAAATGAAAACTATTCGAAATTAACAATATTTAAAGTTAATTATAGACAAAATAATAAAATGAAACAGGCGAAAATTTAGTAATGAAATCTAGTCGAAACAACTCTAGTCAAAGAGCGATCTATACGAATGATAAATTGTTCGAAAGTTCATGGTAATTACCGCATGAACTTTCGAACAATTTATCATTCGTATAGATCGCTCTTTGACTAGAGTTGTTTCGACTAGATTTCATTACTAAATTTTCGCCTGTTTCATTTTATTCTTTTGTCTATAATTAACTTTAAATATTGTTAACTTCGAATAGTTTTCATTTCGGATATTTATGACTTTGTAGATTTTGTATTTTCGAATGAAAATAATTTGAGTTGAGTTTCTGGCACCCCTCGTTACGTTTTTGGTGCGCAACCTCTATTCTGCGCAAACTTTCTCTTTTTAGGCGCGAACATTCAAACGTTCACGGGGTATGTTGCGGGTCAGCTTACGCATTAAGTATACCTATATATGTTATTAGTTATTAGTAATAACTTATTACTATATAAAATATATAGGTATATAATATATACAGCCGCGCGCATTAATTCAAATAGGTATTCAAATTTATAGTTGAATTGAAAATTGTAAATTCGGCCGTTTCTAAAGTCTAAATGTTGAAAATCTAAAATTATGCCCTTTGTTAAATTTACTAAACCTAAAAAAAAGACTGCTAATGTGGGCAAAAAGAATATAACGCCAAGTGTAAATTGAGCGTAAAGTAAAAAATGACAAAGAAAAAATCCGCGAATCTTCGGAAAAGAAAATCTAAAAAGGCAGTCGCTTAAAAATAAACAATTCAAATAAAATGCTGCATTAATAAAATAATGCCAATCTGACATAAGCTAATTTATGAAAATGATTCTAAAGAATAATTCAAAGTAACAAATAAACGAAAAAAAATATTGAAATTTGAAAAGATTATCATTTCTCAAACAATATTATTTTAAATATTGAATTTCCGTAAAATTGAAAATCGTAAATGTTGCCGTTTTAGAATCTAGAAAAGCAATTTTAGCTGATACTTAGCCTAGCATTACGTAAAATTAGCCGATTCAAAATTTTCAAATAATTAAAAATTCCGATTCAAATAATCATTTGTCGTGTTCGGCTTACAAAACCTACCCCGGGGCAGTGAATACAAAAGCATTTGATTGGACCTCAAATTAAATTTTTAAATCTTGAAAACTTCAGATCCAGTCAGCTGCTATTCATTTATTTTACCCCGAGGTAGGTTTAATAAGCCGAATACGATAATTAATATATTTACTTTCAATTGCATATTGTATTAACCTGATATTAACTTACAACAACTGTCAACTTGCGGAGGTTTTATCGTAAATTTTATATTTTATTTATAATTGATATAAATATAAATTTATATCAATTGATATTTATTTCAAAATTGAGAAAATTACTCAATGAATAAAAATCAATCTGTAGATGTGTCATGCATACTTTAAGTAATATAAGAAATTCATTCATGTACCCTTATTCACTAATCTATTTATTTTACTAGAAATTCAAATTGCGCGCATACGCGCGCGCTCTAATCTTGATCCAATAAGGAATCAGGGTCCATGTTTTCGATACTAAGCTAACTTCATTGTACCATCAATTTTAGTATATAGGATAATCGTTCGTAAGGAGTAAACTCTAGTCGTGCGTCGGAGCTGACACACACTTTTTTTTTTATATTCCTTAATTTTCGTGTCTAATGTATGATATATATAGTATGTCATGTACCTAGGCCAGAAAAGTGAAAAATGTCTCAGATCACATGTAATTGTCGGCCGAAGCGAAGCTGAGATCGACAAACATGTAATCTGAGGCTTTCTCACTTTACTGGCCAAGGTCAGTATATTATTTTTCTGTTCAACGGACCCAGAAAGCGGCAACTTTGTTGAGCGCAGCGGCCCGAAAGTTGGCGCTTTCTGTTCGGAGGACAGAAAATACTTATTAGAATTCTGAAGTTTATACATTTTAACTCTTTAGAGTCACAGGATCTTGAAACGTCTACGCGTGAGAGTAGTGGGGAGAGCGTAAATCCGTAGTAAGACCCAAGAGTAGGGTTTCAAGGTCAGACTCGAAAGGGTTAAGAAATGTTCATTACCTTTTCTTTATTTTTCTGGACATCTTTAATAATTATTTCAAATTGTTTTAAAAACTGCTCTCTTCCACTTGATGAAATAGCTCTGGTTGAAAAAGACGCATTTGGAAAATCAATAAGATTACAAATTACGCTGAATATGTAATATATAACTATTACCTTAGGTAATTATCTTGAATCGAATTCAGCAGAGATAATTCTTTATTTAAATAAAGTTTACTATCGTCTAATGTGTTATACAACGTATAATACTGTTTTGTTTCCTTATGTTTTGCTGAAACTGAAAGAATATCAAGTTTAACCTTCAATATTTGTGAAATTGATGTAAAAATATTTTTATCGATATCATATTTAGATTTTTAAACTCATTAAGAAATATAACTGCCTAAACATAAGAAAATTAATTGAAATATCTGATAGTATTCCCTTGAACATTGAGCTTTTTTTTTAACTTTTGATATGAAAAATAAATTGAAGTATCGATTTACCTTCAGTTTTGAGAAGTAGAGATCTTTTGAGAAACGTTGTGAGTCCAGATATGGTTGTGTGTCGAGAATGTATTGAAGGATAGCATTTGATAAATGTTTAATCAATATTGTTGGTATTCATCTGGTCCTGGGTTGGAATTTTTATTTTTTTAGTACTTGATTTAGTTCGTGAATAGTGAAGGGAGCGTTAAGTTGGGAAAGGATATCTTTTATTTTATCACTGGTTTGAGGTTCTTGTGTGGCATTAGGTAAGCTGTTTGAGGTTGATTGTTGAGGTTATTGCGGAATGTTTCGGGAAAGTTATCATCGCTGAAGTTGAAGGCGAAAGTGTTGGCTAAAATTTCGGCTTTCTCTAAGTCTTTGGTGAGTGGAGTATTATTTTTGTCGATCAGAGTGGTTGAAATGTAGTTAGTTTTGTTTCCATTCATTTAAAAAATTTTTTTCCAGATTATCTCTGGGGAAGTTTGACAATTTAGAGAGGAGACGAATTTTTGCGAAAATGATCTTCTGGATTCTTTGAGATTCCTTCTAGCAATCGCTCGACATTTTTTGTACTCTATTAGTAGTTCGAGGTCTGTTTTGTTTCTTCTGTAATTTCTGAAAGTATTTTTTTTGTCATCTAAGGATTTCTTGGTTTCTTCGGAGCACCATTCGTATTGTTTATTGCGTTTATTGCTTGATATTTTGGGAAATGCCATACAGCGGCATCTTTGATGGCTGGAACTAGATTGTTTATAATTTCAGCAATAGGTTGTTCTGGATTAGGAGTGATAATCAGTTTAATATTGTCTTCTGCAGTTTGAGCAAAGAGAGCCCATCTGTCTTTGCGGAATTTTCATTCAAGGGTGCTTGCTTCCTCTGTTACGTGATTAGGGTCCTCGATGTAGATGTGGATGGGGAAGTGGTCGCTGTCATAGAAGTTGTCGTCAGTTCTCCAGGAGATATTCTCTGTTAGATCTGGGCTCAGAGTGAGGTTTATGCAGCTTCCCGGGAAAAAATGAATTTGCCTAATCATATATGGTTATATATAATCTCACTTATATATAATTAGACCTGGAAATTGGCCAGATCTAATCATATATAATTAGATATAATATCATATATATCATATCATATATATCATATATAATTAGATATAATTATATATAATTATTTCTATAAAAATAAAAAAAATTCACCGCGAGCGGGGATCGAACCGGGGACCTGACGCTTCAAAGACCAACACACTACCTGTTTACCTATACGAGACTTACTGGGAGAGTAGAGCTTGAAATACCTGCAACTAATGCAAATCGAATACATAATCGATTTTTATAAGTTAAATTAATTAATACAGTTCCATTATTTCATCCACAAAAAACTATAGTTTAAAAGATTATTAATCATTTGAGTAGCAGACTCTGAGATGAAAACAGAGAATGTTTTATAGTAATCACAAAATTCATATATAATTATATATGATTCATATATAATTATATATGATTTCCGTATAGTTACACTGATATTGATAGAAGGATTTGTTTATATTTATTGACTGATAATAAGTGATTTTTTTAACATCATGGGATTTAATATACATTTATTACCAGTTAATAAATTATTCATTAAATACGATATATTAAATGTTAATGAATATTTGTTAACAGTTAACAAATATTTATTTAAAATCAAAAGCAAAAAAATCATTTATAAAGATGATTTTTGTTTATAAGCAATCTTCATATCATATGACATTGCAAGTGGAACAAATTAACTCAACAAAATATTTATTAAATATAATCATCAAAAAATGCTGCATCTAATAATATATTATTATATATTAATGAATGTAAATTTATAATTTACATTTTGATTAGATATAATTATCTACATAGCTTTACGTTTAATTATATACATGGTCCTATATAAATTAGATCTGATCAGATATAATCATATATAGATTTATATATAATCATATATAGCCCTAGATAACCCAGGTCTAATCAGATCTAATTATATATAGATTTATATATAATCATATATAGCCCTAGGTAACTCAGGTCTAATCAGATCTAATTATATATAGATTTATATATAATCATATATAGACCTAGATAACTCAGATCTGATTATATATAGACTTATATAAAATATACATACAATATATTAGTCTATATATGATTATATATATTTTATATAAAAATTTAGATATAATCATACATAATTATATATAATTCTATATATTCAATATATAATCATATATAAATATATATGATTAGGCAAATTCTTTTTTTCCCGGGTTTCTGTACCTGATGAGATGTTGAAGTGAGTGGAAGAACCGTTGTTTAGCATATTAAGGTTGCAGTTATCTATATAGTTTTCGATGTTAGCTCCTCTATTTGAGTCGATTTTGTGGGAAGTCCATATGTAATTGTGGCTGTTGAAGTTACCGACTATAATGCAAGGGTCTTTTACTTGGTTAGTAATGTTATTTAGTTCATGAGCTGTTAAGTTGTGGTTGTTAGGGATGTATAGATTACAGATGTTTATTTTCTTGTGTAGGTGGATGGAAGCGACTACTGCTTCAAGATTGCTGTTTACAATGATTTGGTTACATGGTATGTTGTTCCTGACATGTATGGCAACCCCACCGCTCGCATGTCCTGATAGTCTTTTTTTAAAGAAACATTTGTAATCATTGAGGTTGACAGAGGAATTGCCTTTGAAGTGAGTTTCTTGAATACACATAATGTTAGGTTTGTTGTTTATATCAGGAGTCTTAAATGTTCGTATCGTGTACTTAGTCCATTTAAATTCCATTGTAATATGTTCATAGTAGAGAATGATTATTTATTAGATGGGTGAAGATGTCTTAATGGGGTAGAGAAGGTGAAGGGGAATGGGGTAGAGAAGGGTGGAGAATATGGGGTTGTTGTATTGTTTCGGTTGAGCTTTGTTCAGAGTCCGACTCCGATGTTAGCCAGGTTTTTTCTCCAACTGGTAGATTAAATTCCTTGGTTATTTTATTTTTAAGTCTGCTAAATCTTTGTTTTGGTCCTCTTGTTTGTAGGTACTTGAATAAGGTTGTCAAAGTGTGTCTTACATCCAAGGGCGAGAAATTACACTCAGTAATAATCTCTTAAACAGTGCCAGACTGGGTCGCTTTGTCGAATAAGTTTTGGAGTTGGTCGAAGGAAAACTTGTATTTTCCTGGGTTGGTCGAAATTTCTTTTTCAATAGCTGGTGGGAGAATAAATCTTGAACTGTGATCGTACTCAGTTCTGGGCTTTTTATGCTCTGCTTTTGCCGGGTTGTTATCAGTCTGTCGGGCTTGTTTAGTAATGTCCACTTCCATAACTAGTTCGGAGTTAGAAGATGTTGAGAGGGGACGTTTTGGGATTGCAGATTGTGTATTGTTCGATGGGGTCAGTAGGGATTTTGGAGGGGGCATGATGCTTGATGAGTTACTTGTTAACTTGGATGGGGGAAGGGTGTTAACACCTTATTTTCCTCACTGCTGTGATCACTGGGGCCGGAGGCGGCAGTGGCGGAAGGAGAGGAGGTAATTTCTTGTATATCGTACAAGTTTTGATGAGATGTCTTGTTGTTTTCTGAGCAATCTTTTGCTGTGTCCCTATTTATGGCACACGAAGAATGCCAATGAGTCTGTGGAGGGGTAGATGTTGTACACTGCGTCATCGAAAGGAATTTGTAAACACTCAGGAATTTTAGTGATGTCATCAGGGCTCCCTGGTTAAAAAAAAGTATTGAGACAAAAAAGCATTGAAAAGTATTGGTTTTTTAGTCAATCCAATACTTTTCAATACTTTTTTCTTTGTCTCAATACTTTTTTTTATTCAGGGCTAACAAACACTTGTCTTCGGAAGCTCATGATGTGAGTAAATCTGGGTTCGTTAATACCAATTCTGAGAAAGGTAAACGGAGACATTGTTTTCACTTGAAGTCGATCGAGAGTGTCTTGAATGTAGCTGTGGGGGATGATTGGTGGGATATTTCATGGACGTTAGAGAATACAATTCTTTCGTTTCTAATTATGAAAGGGCGAATGTTTAAGATGTTGTTTCCAATGGTGATATTCTTGTGGGTGTCAACGAGATAATCAGCTATTGATTTGCTTGCAAGGTATACGCATATACGATTATTTGCGATTCGAGAGATAAATAATCAGATTTTGGGTAAGCGAACTATAGGTAGTGCACTGCACAATTATATTCTTAATTAAACCACTCTCACTATGCAGACACGTCCGTTCAGTTCGAAGGCTCGGCTAAGACTCTATAAAAAATTATAGAACAGTATAACTGTTGAATATTTTGTTTAAAAATTTTAATTTGGAATGCTTAGAATTATTTTTTGTGATATTAGAAACTATTGAAAACAGTTTTTGAATTCATAACTGTATAATTCCATAGTAATTTACTATTAGTTCAGGTATAATAAAAAATTTATTTACAGAAACTCCATCTTGGTTAGATACATTCAAAAATCCATTCAATGATTGGCGAGCGGTGAACTTGAAGAAAAGCTTGGATAATTTTTTACGAGAGTTGATTGCTAATGAAAAAGCTTCATTATTAGATTTCAGAAACTATTTATTTAGCAGACAATGTGCAATATTACTTTTGCTTAAACAGCCATGGGAGGTTGGTATAAGAGGATGTTATTTTATGAATGTTTCTTATCATTTGCGTTAAAATTAATTTTTCTTGAAAAATCGACAGATTGCTCGACGCTGCTTATTGTTTGTATATAATACCTTGAGTGAATTACGGATACTAGAAATAAGCTTACCAGATGGATCAGTGGAATGTTGGTCAATTCTTTGTGCATTAGAAATTTTAGATGTTTGTCAAACATTATTGATATCAGCAGATAACAGTCAACATCTTGATCTTTGCTCTCTATATACAGCTGATTTATGGGCTCTGGCAAGTAAAAAGGTAAAAAAATTTAAATGACATTTCAACTGCAAAAATTTTGAAAGTATATAAATTTTCATAAGATTCTTATGATGTTTAGTTAGGTAAATTAGGAAAATTATGTGGTCTTATGCCTCATATTTCAAAGCCGACTAGCGAACAGCTTCATACGGTTATTTATCTTATAGCCGGATTAAATAATACATCCATTGAAACTCAAGAGGAAGTTTTATATACTAACAAATTTAAGAGCGCATTGTCATCTAATGAGATTTTTACAAAACAATTTTTAGAGTATTCAGAATTAGCTATGGGAACTTACAAACATATAGGAAGAATCAGATCAGCAAGATATATCGGAAAAGAATTAGCACAATTTTACAGTAGCTTAGATGAAAATCAAACAGCTATTACCTTTTTATTAGATGCTTTAAAAACATATACTGATGAAGGCTGGAATTTGTTAGCATTGAAAACTCAATTGAAACTAACTGAATATTATAAAAAAATGAATAATTCGAAAAAATACACAAAAATGTGTTGTCTAATTGCTTGTTCCACAGTGTTGAACATAGCCGCGCGAAAAACTTACTTTGAAGAAATATTGACGCATACCAAAGTATTCCCTGTAGCTAAGCCACTATTTATTGAATTTGATAATTGTTTTGAGCTACTAAAGATAGATGTGAACATCGTTGATAAAGTTATAGAAAATTTTATTGTGAATGTGAATATTTCTTTAAAGTCACTATTTCCAACAACCATAAAAGACGTTCGTGCATCTATTTCTGTAGAAAAAATTCTTGAAATGAATGCTGATTCAAAATTAAAATGTCATCCGGAATCTCAAATAACTTTGTATGTATATAATTGAATTTTCGCACCCAAATATATGGTTGCAAATTAAAAAAAAAGCTTTTACATATTTTTTTACAGATTATCTGAATGGACTAAAAAAAGCTTGCAACAAGAGAACTCTCAGCTTACTAAATTACAAGTTTATCCGTACATAGATTTTAGAGAAGATATGAGTATTGAATCTGTTGGTATTATAAATAAAAACGTTAAGCCACTTATTAACCAAACTGACAGAAAAAAAAGTGAAAAATTTAGTACATATGTAGATGAAGTTGTAAACGAAGTACTTGACAAAAATAGATTCGAAATAGAATCTGGTGAGAACAACTTGAAGATTTCCATAGTTGACAATAAACCCGGAACTTACCGAATCAACCGATTATCACTAATTATTAATGAAAAATTAATATTTCAATCTGAACTTATTAAACCACAAGTACATTATAAAATTATGAAGACGCAACCATCAATTTCTATCAATGGTCGAGATCTTATTGCGGGAGTTGTTCAAAATACTGAATTGATAATATCTAATGGTAGTGTAAAAATTCAAAAAGGTACCAAAATAAAATTATGGACATCACGAGGCTTAATGATAAAACTTGCTAATAGTACGGAAAGTACATCCAATGAGATTGAAATTGTATTATCTGAGTATGAACCGTGGCAAATAATTAAATTGCAATTGCAGGTTTATTCTGAACTACCACCAAAAAGAGATTCGTCATCTATGGAACACAAAGTATTATATAAGTTCATATTTCTATATTTCATGTTTCTTGTAAATAATTATATTAATAAAATTGTTTTATAGATATATATTCAATCATCTTGGAGTGCTCAAGAAAGTATATTATTGAATTTTGAACCTCCTTTGATGTCGTCTTTAACTGTTCATACAATTAAAGAAAGAAAATTTCTACAGATCGTTGTTACAGGCCTTACAAAAAAACCTTTGCAATTGACTGATCCAGAATTGATAATAAACACTTCTGTAGTTATAAATTTTAAGAGTCTTAATCCTACTGCAGGTCAAAAATTTATTATCAGAAATGGAATCAAAGTGTCATATTTGTGGGAAATGAAATTGGGAAGAAATTATACCATAGTAAATCCTTTAAAATTTGATTTTAATGTAAAATATTCTATGATTGATCATACAGATGACTTGTATGAATCCAATATTAATGACGATCCTCTTCAAATAAACAAACTTCTAAAATTAGAGAGGTCAAATAACACATATCGATGCTACTTCGAGATTTCAAATTATGTCGTAAGAAATTGAACAATTTATTATTCCACAAAAATTCACACATTTTTTCATTTTTAATTTACAATAGTATTTTTAGTCCATATTCACTGTAACATCGAAAGTAAAAGCTAATGGAAATGCAGGTGAATTTTGTCGTTCCGGGAGTATATGTCATCTTCACTTAAACATAACACGAATATTGCCTAAAGTTCATTTGAATACTTTGCCTCAACTCATGTATGAGGTTTTGGATGATCAATCAATGTGGGCTATCTGCGGTCGTACGGCAGGAATTATAACACTTGATACTTGTGATGAACAGAACGTGACTCTGGATATTATGCCATTGAAAAATGGATACTTGCCTCTTCCCATAGTTCGGTTGTCTCGTTACATACCTGCTTTAGAAACAAGAAATGGTAAGTTTCATTATCTCAAATCTTGATTAAAATAAATGAATATATCTGCACGAAAAAAAAATAGATTCCCGTTGCAGAGCCTTGTGCAAATCCTTAGTTTCTAGCGTCTCCATCTACGTTTGTGCCTTGCACAAGATCGTGTCAGCAGAAACTGACTCAAAAATTGTGTATAACTTACTCATATTATAATGGCTTGATGGTTTCTGACGCACATCTAGTACCAGAAACTTGCAGCAGGTGCTAGCGATTTAAAACTGTCACAAGTATTTGCAGCAAGACCCATGTCCACCCGGAAAAAAATGATCATGCCTGTTGTAAGTACCCAAAAATAAAAATTCCTAGAAAGTTTGGGCCCTTAAGATTATTATTAAGACCTCGACCCAGGCGTTTAAAGATTTCCCCCTAAAAAAACACAGAAACTCTGATTTTTTTATGTTTGAATTTCTATAGCTCAGTGGCATTTTATAGCATCACTTCGACCATGGACGGGTTTTTTTCAGAATTGAAAGCTCTATAAAAGTGCCCATTGCGGCCAAGCCGTAACTCGAACCGACGAGGTAGTACAGGGCTCTAAACTTGATTTTTCCATGAAATTCACGTTTATTCGCATTTATCTCGTGAATGACAAGAGCTAAAGAAAAAATGTGAACAACAAACTTGTAGAAAATTAAATTTTCTACAAAAAAGGTATTAAGCACCAAGTCGCTAAAATCAATATTTTCGAAGATATTTAATAATATTTTTAAAAGATATTTTTTATAATTTGACGCAATTTTCGATAAACATATTTAATAATATTTTTAAAAGATATTTTTTATAATTTGACGCAATTTTCGATAAACATTTGAAATGACTAAAAATTGATCATTAAATATCTCTGAAAATTTTGATTTTAGCGACTTTGTGCTTTAAATCTTTTTTGTAGGAAATTAAATTTTCTACAAGTTTGTTGCTCACATTTTTTCTGTAGCTTTTGTCATTCGCGAGATAAATGCGAAAAAACGCGAATTTAATAGAAAAATTAAGTTTAGAGGCCTGTACTACCTTGCCGGTTCGAGTTACAGCTTGGTCGCAATGGACATTTTTGTAGACCATTTAATTCTAAAAAAAACCCGTCCATGGTCGAAGCAATGCTATGAAATGCCACTGAGCTATAGAAATTTAAACATAAAAAAGCCAAAGTTTCTGTGTTATTTTAAGGGGAAATCTTTAAACGCCTGGGTCGAGGTCTTAATATTAATATTAAGGGTCCAAACTTTCAGGGTATTTTTTCTAGGGTACTTGCAACAAAATTTCACGATGGGACCGAAAAAAAAAAATAGTTGAAAAAAAGAAGCACCCTAATAATTATATATGATTATATATGACCTCATATACAATTCCATATATAATCATGTATGATTATATATAATCATATATGGAACTCTATATAATCTTGCTTGGCTGTATATTGCTCTATATACAGTCATATATAATTATATATAATTGTATATGGAACTATGTATAATCCTGCATGGTTGTACATTGGGCTCGTTCAAATTTATTAAGTTCTTAGCTGGACTGAGCTTAGATTAGTATACCTTGGATTGTTTTCTTATAGATATTTTTTAGAGAGAATGTAGTCACTTTCAGTTTTTGGTACTAGATCTGCTAAGATCTGCAAAGAGCTTAGTAAACTTGAACGAGCTCATTGCTCCATATATAGTCATTTATAATTATATATGATTATATATAACCTCATATACAATTCCATATACAATCATGTATAATTATATATAATCTTATATACAATTCCATATATAATCATGTATGATTATATATAATCATGTATATGATTATATATAATTGTACATAATTATATATGTGATTCCATACATAATCATATATGATTATATACAATTATATATGATTATATAGAAAAATTTTTTCTCATACATGAACAGGCATGAGTCTTCAGGCCTGATCAGACATGAATAATTACCATGCTTGATCAGGCATGATCAGCTACCAATTATCGAACTTCAGAGCAGTCCTGCGCAAGTCGTGTAAAAGATTGTTCGATTTAGTAGTTTCGTTGCCTATTCAATGCAAACAAACAAACAATCAAATCTTTCCTCTTAATAATATTAGTATAGATTAAACGATATTTCTGAAATAAACCAACTGATTTTGATTAAGGTATTACCTTCGCCAGAGTCGTTTTCTTAGGATTTTTTTTAAACTTCGGCAGATGAATATTTATATAATTCTGCATCGATTGGCGCAATTTGAGAATTTTTGACCATCTAGTTTCCAAGATATTTAATTTCAAAGTTTGAGTTTTGAACACTCTTATACATTACGGTTTACGGGATATCGAAAAGTTTACCTAAAAACATTTTTATATCTCAGAAACTTTTCTTAGGATCTTTTTAAAAAACTAGAGTAACGTTATCTAACAACTAAACAATTAAAAAAAAAATTTATTGATTATTACCAAACAGTTTCAGAGATATTTATTAATAAGTAATGAAAAATTCACCAGAGTTTAGCCGAGGAGGAGATACGTTAATAAAGCTGTGGCAACAGCGCAAGTTTTGTGAGCCGCGAAAGAAGTGAAACGCGCATGCGCTGACAAATTTGAAAAGTTTAAATTACGTTAGGTGTAATATTATAGTTATTAATTTCATTTATTACAAAAAATAACAATGATTATTTTATGAAAAAAAAAAAAGGTGTGTGTGCGATTCACACACGATAGAAGTGAAACTTCAGTAAATCGACAAAAGAATGAGATGAATATATATAACAAGGGTAGGATAATTACAAAGTTTATTTGTTTAAAAATGAAAGTATTTTGATTAATTTTAAAAGATATTTTATTTAACATATGTTACATAATTTAAATTCTTTATGAGCAAACTTATTTTGACGAAACCGTGAGTATGGAATTTCTGGCTGCACTGATAGAAAAATAATCTTGATTCAAGAAACTTTTTTTCTTCAAAACTTGAACTCTTGAAACTAGATATAGATATATATCTCTTTCAAGAATTTTTGTCTCTTGGTTCAAGATAGGCGATAACATTGATTCAAGATGTTACCGACTTGTGTTAAGAATGGTTTAAATTTTATTTTCATTTTTTTTTGTGTCGATGTTGACGACACATTTCGGCATTAGTTTTCGGCATCTTATAAAATTTATTATTTAGCTCAACAAGATATAAAAATACTCACAAACACACTGTTAAATAATAACTCACCACGCTGAAATCTTACTGAAAAGCTGTAATACGCAGCCGCATACAGTGTAAAGTAGTATTAGCTCACGTACTTTTCACATATACTAACACACGTTAAATGCTCAAATACAAGCAAGTATTAAACAGTGTGCAATATACATACACACCGACATTTGCTCTCTCGCTTTGGCTCACTAATTACAGGCGACTATGCTTAGAAGACGGGATCGGGGACGCTACTAAGTATGGAACAAAAAGGAGAGACCGATAATATAAAATAGTATGTATATTTCTGTCTCATTCTTTGCCGGCTTAATCCTACACATTTTTGTATTTGTGTCTCTTACCTGTCGTTTTTTCCGTTGCATCCGGTTTGAAGTCACAACGATTCTAAAGAAGTTTCACTTCAAAAGTATTTTTCTATTTTTATATAAATTCAAAATGATAACAATTTTAATATAATAATATTTATTAATATTATTATTATTATTATTATTATTATTATTATTATTATTATTAGCATCCATATTAATAAATATATAATAAGATTTGCAGAAACGTGGACAAGATAATTGTTAAAAAACGCAACCAATCAATTCCGCAACGTTTCGGTTATTTTATTTAACCTTCATCAGGCGTCTAAGACATACATAAATAATACAATTCAAATAAACACGTTACATAGCAATACTGTAAAATATACCGCAACACAATAAAAAATTTACCATGATTTATAATGCGCAACAATATACACTAAATGCATTCGCATTCTCAGACTTACTCATCTCAATTTATAGAATGGAATATTTTTATAAATTATATAAAAAAAAACTAAAAACAACAGCCAAGCACACGGTGTAATGTCACAGTAGTAAACACATCCACCATGACATTGTGCGAGTGAGACCAAACGCCGGTCATACGCGCTCTTACAACTAGCTCCATTAGTTTATACAGTAGCCACCGCGGAAAATTCAAAATAAAATTCTAAAGAATAAACAATACAATTACAAGTCAGACAAAATTCTCACAAGCTAACTAATATCAAAATCCGTCAACTAGTTCAAGAATAAATAACACCATCAATTGGCAAATGTATCCCTGAACATTGACAATAAATCATTGTAAATTAAACTCAAATTTTGGGAATCAGTACGTTTGTTTACAGTATCATGAACTTTGATCCACACCATCTCACTGAAATTCCTTTTAAACCAATTACTTTCAACATCTAAGATCTCTACATTACTATAATCAAAGACATGGCCTGAGTCAAAATAATGAGCAGCTAATGTCGTTTTGTTTTCATCTAAGATCTTAGTATTCTTACAACTATTAACATGTTGGCTAACTCTACTCTTTAGGTATTGTTTAGTTTGGCCAATGTAGCACAGACCACACGAGCAAGGGATTTTGTAAACCACACCTGCTCTAAGATCCCGAGATATAGGATCTTTCAACCTCGTATACAGCGAGTTGATCTTCCAAACATTATAGAATGCCAACTTTACATTAGTACCCAAAAAACATCTGCCTACCCCGTATGATAGATCCGGCACGAACGGAAACCGACAGTAACTAATGAAATTATTAGTTCTACCGCGACCCAACACATTGTTTCCTACCCGTTCTTTAAATTTGTTAATTGTTGCAAGGACCAACGATCTTGGATATCCATTACTCCGTCATAGACGCTCAATTCTAATTCAATTTTCATCATGATACTTCTCACTGCTAAGCCTGACCATTCTATCCAGTAAGCCAAATATCATACCGATCTTTTGAGATCTTGCACGGAGAGAATTTTATATTAACCCTAACAATACTTGTTTTGTAGATTTTACTATCTTAGATGGTAATTAATTTTACAAAAGTTGAAATGATAAATATAACAATTTAAATTTTAATCAGTACAATAATAAAATAATAATTCCTAAAATAGAGCGATCGTACCATTTACTATCGAGATGGTTACATTTACAATCACAAGTGGTTAAAGTTACCAATTGTATTATAAGTTATTCAGTAAAAGTAAGCATTGAATTTATGATGATAAGTATTTAGGCTGCATTCGAAAATGCTCTATCTCTAGATACATAATTAAGAAATGACCTTGAATTTTGTGAACTATTGACATTTTTTAAGATATAAGCTCATTCCGATGTTATACTTATCAAGATCTTTCATTTAAGTACCCACATCATTTTTTCATATATTAATATATATTATATATATGTATATATAAAAAATATATCAAAAATGCATGTGGGTACTCAAATGAAACTCTTGATGATTATAACATCAGGATGAGCTTTTTTTTTTTTTTTTTTTTTGGGCGAGAGGAGGGAAATCTTCATAAGACACCGCCTAGATGTTGGAGATATTGGTTGCCGGTAGTGTGAGATTCTTACTCACTAAAACCCTCCCCTCTCTTGTACCTGATACTGCGGGACCGCGTTAGCATTACTTCGCAGTACCAGGCCCCCTCCAAGCTACTCCTGTATTGTTTTAAATCGAGCGTGAGCAAAATGCTCCTAACGTGAGTGCTGACGGGTTAGTTAGCTTGTGAGAATTTTGTCTGACTTGTAATTGTATTGTTTATTCTTTAGAATTTTATTTTGAAATTTCCGCGGTGGCGACTGTATAAACTAATGGCGCTAGTTGTGAGAGCGCATATGACTGATGTTTGGTCTCACTCGCATAGTGTCATGGTGGATGTGTTTACTACTGTGACATTACACCGTGTGCTTGGCTGTTGTTTTTAGTTTTTTTTTTTATATAATTTATAAAAATATTCAATTTTATAAATTGGGATGAGTGAGTCTGAGGATGCGAATGCATTTAATGTATATTGTTGCGCATTGTAAATCAAGGTAAATTTTTTATTGTGATGTGGTATATATTACTGTATTGCTATGTAACGTGTTTATTTGAATTGTATTATTTATGTATATCTTAGACGCCTGATGAAGGTTAAATAAAATAACCGAAACGTTGCGGAATTGATTGTCTGCGTTTTTTAACAATTATCTTGTCCACGTTCCTGCAAATCTTATTATTGGTCAGGTGCACGATGGTGCTGCCCTCATTTTTCATGCTTTTTCTGTGTTAAATCAAACGGAGTACAGTGTTGCCAGACTTTTCAAACGATCAGTTTCTCGTTCGTGATTGGCTGAAATGAGTAGATAAACAGCAAAAATGTGATGATACTTTCACAGTATTACTAATTCGAAAGTAAAAAAAAAAACGAAGTCGTTAAAAATTTAAAAGGTATTGAAAATAAAGGTCCCGAAATTGGAAAGAGTGTCGTCATCGAATCGTGGGAAAGCTAAGCCAGATTTTTCTTGTACAGACTTCAAGGGTATGACAATTGTAAATTAAAAATGAAAAGTTACATATATTTAAAAAAAAAACAAAAATTTTTAATTTTAGCAGACGTCACAAAACATTTACTGCAGTTTTTTAACTTCCCGCTAAAAAAATTGAAAATTATTATTGTCGTCAGCGAGTTGCGACAAACTTTATCAATCCTATCTATTTGTAGATTCCATCTAAGCCAAGATTGTAATTGCACTTCAAGAAAACGAACGTCTTCACAACTCTCGATCTCTGAACCAGCAATCCTAAACTTCCCCTTTCTCTGGCCTTTTACTCTTTTATTACCTTCTCTGTTCTGAAGAGCTACATTACTTTTACTGAAAATGCACAATTTGGTTTTAGACACTGAAAGATCCAAACCTAGTCGTTCTAGCAGCCTTAAAATACCGCTAGCAACTCTTTCCAGGTTTTTAATAGCAGAGAAATTAGGTAATATATTACAATGATTTACGGCAATGTATACAAATAATAATAATAATGAATTATAAATAATTCATTATAAATGTCTGAAATAAAGTAAAATTAATTCTTAAATTAATAACAAAAATATCAAAAATTTTTAACCTAAATAATCATAATATTAATAAATTCAATTAATAAATTAATAAATAGATACAAAATAATAAAATTCAGAGACACACCGAGTGTGGATCTGTTGCCAAATTTAGGCGCAGGGAGGGACGCATACAGGGAATAAAAACCCTGTTACACATTCTTCATTTCACCACACACACGGGGGGTTATTCCTAGGATTATTTTGACCTATATCACCACCAGTCTTCTGGTTTCTTCTCCGTTTTTTGGGACATGCTTCGAGGATGGAATCCTCAATTGAAACAACAAAATTGGTATACCTGATCTGGATATCTCTTCACCTGAGCTGAATTATTCTTTGAGGTCAAGAATTTTTTCGGAGAAAGATTTGCTAAAAATATCCCAATCTATTGAGATATCATATAATCTATTTGATGGTTTTCGAAGAAAACCAGGCTGAGCACGAGGATTATATTCTATAAAGATTGGCAGCTAGCTACCATAGTTCCAATTACTAAACCGGGTAAAGACCCATCTAACCCCTCAAATTACCGACCTATCTCATTAGCTTGTAACCTAGATAAAATCATGGAAAAAATGATAAATAAACGCTTCGCTTGGCTTCTAGAAAATCTCCAATGGTTCTCGGCTACTCAAAATGGCTTCAGAAAAGCTCACTTTATCAACCACTACCTACACAGCTACATCAAAAGGCATTTTCCCATAAGCTAACAGCGGTAGTAATTTCCTTCGATATTATAAAGGCATACGAAATGGTCCACAGAGCAAGAGTCATCGACATCCTTACTAACGAACTGAAACTACTTGGGCCAATACTCAACTTCATAAATAATTTCTTAAAAGAAAGACTTATGCAAGTAAGAGTTATCAACTTTTTATCTAATCCCAGAACAATTAATAATGGTCTCCCGCAAGGCTCGGTAATAAGCGTTCTCCTATTCCTAATAGCCGTCAATGAAGTAGTCAAGTGTATATCAGACCCGTCTCACGCTCATCTTTTCGCTGACGATCTACCCTGTTGAAAAACTCCCATAGGATCCCATCAAAAGCGACAAAAGCCACTTAGAAACCAATACATTCTATTGGTTTCTAAGTGGCTTTTGTCGCTTTTGATGGGATCCTACGGGAGTTTTTAAACAGGGTAACAATCTTCTGCTCAGGTAAAGACCCCCAAAACATCTGCAACATCCTTAAAATGTCATTAAACCACTCAACAAACTGGACCAACAAAACAGGCTTCAAATTTTCCACAAGCAAATCAGAGTTTATGATCTTTACCCTAAAAATAAAATCCAACTGGAGACAGCAAGATTATTTCTCAATAACAATGAACTACAACGGGCCTGTAAATTAAAAATATCAGGTATCCTTTTTGATAAATCGTTAACATGGAAATTTTTTCCATGTTTTTAGATTTTAGAAACCTAAATTTAGATTTTAGAAATTTTAGATTTTAGAAACCTCCAAATTTAGGGGTGGCCATAAATCCCTAAACATAAAAACTGACTCGAATGAATGAACGCGATTGTAGTTATGATAATTTTAAACACAAATGAATACTGTTTTTTTCGTAAGACTCTGGATTAAAACTGATCAAATTTGAAAAATAAATATTTTTATCTATCAAAGAATTATAATTTTTTAATTGCTAAAACGATATTACTTGTTGGTGGTTGTCAATTATAGATTCTTTTATGTTCAAACAATAATAATCATATATCCCAGTGAACACAATTATGTCAAACTGACGTCAGAATGACGTCATGCTACGTCATGATTTACGTAAGATGTAAGTCATATATGACTCATAATTTCTCCCTTCCTAACGTAAGATTCTTACGTAATACGTATGACGTACCTATGATGTAAGTATGACGCTTGCATGACATTTATGACGTTTATATGACGTAATTATGACGTCCTTATGATATATAACTGATGTCAAAATTAATTACGCGGAAGAAAATTTTATGAAAAAAAAGTAACATTCAATTATGCGGTTTTGGGTTCGAATAATAATTTCGAGACTGATTACATGCTGAGGAAGAAGATTTAGAGTTGAAAAATCCTGGCGTGTGCTGGGCTTGAACTCGGGTCCATTGAGTTCGGAGTCTTGAATGCTGCTCACTTGTCTGCACCACGATTGATATTAAAAACGTTTATTTAAATTTATATGAATTTAAGAGTTGGAAAGGATTAAGTTTATACGTTTTTCTCAAGTTTCATTAAGATTTATCATAAGATTGCATAGAAATTGATGAATTTTTTCTAAATTTTCAGAATTTCCATGAATTAATCTTTTATTGGTCATAAGAACGTCATAACGATGTCATCTTAACGTCATAAATTCCGAAAGTTGAAAACAAAAATGTTTAAATTGTCCAATTAAACGCAAAATGCCACTTAAAGTTGACAAAATTTTCCTAAATTCAAGAAAATTCATAAAACATAATTAAAGAGAATTATATTACTTTCATAAAAGCAATACTTTTGCAAAAGCCCATTTGTCTTCAACTATAAATATTTCAGCTACCGATGGTTGCACAGCAAATTAGAAGACATTTTCGGAAGCTGGAATGAATTTTCTATGAGGACCTGTCAAGTCATGAAACGAAAAAATTTTTCTAAGCCTCTGAGGCGAAAAAAAAAATTAAAAATTTTGAAAAAGTTCTCCTTCATGCCATTTTTAGCTAAAATTTTTTGTCAGAAAATCTATAAACTATAATCATGAAGTTTTAAAGCCTTAAAATGCATCTTTTTAGATTTGAAATACGATCATTTTTTACTGAGATACAGCAGGTCAAAAATCGGGAAAAATTCAGACTTCTTTGTGGGTAGTATGCATAGAAAATAATTTATTCCAACTTCTAAATGATCACAGTTTTTTCTCACTATTAAATTTTTCATTTCCCGGGAAAAAATGATCAGACCTGACCATGCCTGTTCATGTATAATCAGGCCTGAAATTAGACCTGATCATGCCTGATCATGCCTGTTCATGCATGATCAAGCCTGAAATTAGATATGATCATGCCTGTCCATGCCTGCTCATGTCTGAAGCGTCAAATACGCTCAGGCCTAAACAGGTATGTTCATGTCTGAAGGGTTAAACACGCTCAGGTCTGATCATGCCTGTTCATGTCTGATGGCTCTGCGACGGAATATCCCAAGACTAAAATATCCGCGACAAAATATCCCACGACTAAATACCCCCCAGGGCGGAATACCCCCATGACGTTGTATCCCCAACATTGTATCCCCGATCATGTCGCTGACTTATCTACACGACAAATTTAAATACAAATTAATATTTGTTATTACCGTAAGATGGACGGTGGCGTTTACTCAAGTCGGGTCTCAATATGTGACTGAATAGTAGTTACTGACAGTGGTCTCGGATAGCTTAACTGGTAGAGTCTTTGGCGCGTAACCAAACGATCCGGGTTCGATTCCCGGTACGGGCTGTCCGAATTATTTTTTCGGTCACTAAAGAGATTCCTACTGAGTAAAATAAGGTCCTCCCCTTCCCCTTTATCCTTTATTTACCCAATTCCCAAATTTATCACGGACTTATGACGCTGACATAGCATCGCGGGTTGTAGTGTCCGGGGATGTGGTATCCGGGGGATGTAATGTCCAGGGATGTTGAGTCGGGGGATGTTATGTCCGGGGATATTTAGTCGCTGAGCCATGTCTGATCAGACCTGTTCATGCCTGATCAGGCCTGTTTATGTCTGAAGGGTTAAATACGCTCAGGTCTGATCAGGCCTGTTCATGTCTGATCAGGCCTGCCCATACCTGCCCGTGAATGTTCATGTCTGAAGGGTTAAATACGCTCATGTCTGTTCATGTCTGATCAGGCCTGTCCATGCCTGTTCATGTCTGAAACGGGGAAATACGCTCAGGCCTGTTAATTTTTGAAGCATTAAATATTCTCAGACCTGTTCATGCTTGTCCATGCCTAGAAAAGTTAATTAAATGTACCCTACGGTAGGTTTTTAATGATAATCAAAATACTTTTATTTATTTAATAATAAAATATACTGTTTATTGATAATTTACAAATTTATTAATCGAAATTAATGTACATTGAACATATTTGAAAATTTTTTCTTAGCATATTTGGTCCTTAGCATGAACAGGCATGGACAGGTATGATCGGGCCTGAGCGTATTTAACGCTTGAAACATAAACAGACATGGACAGGTATGAACAGGTATATGGTCAGGCCTGAGCGTATTTAACGCTTCAGACATGAACAGGGATGAACAGACACGATCAGGCTTGAACGTATTTAACACTTCAGACATGAACAGGCATGACCATGTCTAATTTCAGGCCTGACCATACATGAACAGACATGAGCAGGTCTCATTTCAGGCCTGATCATACATGAACAGACATGGTCAGGTCTGATCATTTTTTTCCGAGATAGATCTGATCAGACTTGCATAGTCAGAGATGTGATAAAAATTTATTCTTTGACGAAAAAAATTTTTTTGATCATCACAAAATGTGCAAAATTATTTTTATCATTACGTTTAAATTATTTTGAAATAAAAAATTTGTTACATTTTCTATGGGATGTTTTTTGGTCTGCTCTGCTCCTCCCTAATATTAAAATCATTACTTATTTTATTATTTAAATAAATGTGATGTTATAATGAGATTCGGTTAAATAAATAAATTAGGACTATCAAAATATATTATAAAACCAATTTTTATATTATATTTATGATAAGCTTATTTTTGATACGTGATGTACTTCATAGAATTGTCACATAAGATAGCAGCACAGCAGGCGGGAACTTCAAGGCGCACGGAAATCACCAAAGTTAAACAGTATTGAGCGTGGTTAGTAGTTGGATGGGTGACTGCTGGTATTACAGCCGTACAATTATATCTAATTATTTTTTTTTCTATTTTAATTCATTATAGAGAATTGCGTGTGACTCTATCAAGTACTATATCCATAAAATTAAGCAAAATAATTAATTAAAAGTAACAATGGGCTTTCAGACCTGAACATGTTTGATCAGGCCTGATCAGGTAAATTCATGCCTGATCAGGCATGGTCATTTTTCATGTCTGATCAGGCCTGAAGACTCATGCCTGTTCATGTCTGATCATTTTTTCCCGGGTAATTTCCATTAATTTCCGGATAATTTCCGTTAAATATTTAAAATTTCAAACTACTCGTTAAAAAATTGAGTTTATCCGATGCAGATGGCGCTCACAACTACGATTCCATTTTCTTATTCAGGATGTAATTTTTCAAAATTTGCGAGAAATACTGATTGCTGATTGGATTATGGAAACTCAACCAATTTATAAAAATTTATTGAATAAATTGGTTTTTAATAATCCAACGGAATCGTGCTTCTTCAGAAGTTGTAATAGATGTCTAAACAATGAAGAAATCATTAATTACTTTCATGCATCGTTTAAAGAATCTGATGTAAATGAAATCGAACTTAAAATGTGGACATCAACCAATCGATGTACCATTGTAAACGTTATTTCAGATTCCGATGACTTTATTGATACCTTAGCGACGCAACTTGAGAAACTTTTAAAACATGATTTTATAGTAAAAATACAAAGTCGGTTTTTCTCTAATGCGAAATTAAATTTGAAGAGTGGCGAATCAGCGGTAGTTTTTGACTTTGCAGAAAACTGCGTTTGTTGTGCAGGAAGTTGCCCAAGGCTATCATTGGATTAATGACCAAGCTACTTTATTTCCAATGGTGGTTTACTAAAACGAAAATGATACTATTAAGCATTTTAGCTTAGTTGGTATCTCAGATTGCCTTAAACATGACACAGTTTTGATTTATTAATTTCAAGAACAATGAATTTCTTTTTTAAGAGAAAAATTTGCTGTTATTGAAAGGATTTTCTACTTCTCAGATGAAGCACCTCAGCAATTTAAAAATAAATAAGCATTTACTAATCTATGTTATCATTATGCTGACTTTAGAATCATCGCTGAGTGGCATTTTTTTGCGACTGCCCATGGCAAAGGACCATGCGACGGGCTTGGAGGTTCAGTAAAACGACATGCTGCTAGAGCTTCATTACAAATGGAAAATAAAAAACATACTGACACCACAAGATTTGCATTCCTGGGCAATCAAGAATTTTACAAGCGTTGATTTTACTTTCATAACGAATGATGATTATTTAGACAAAAAAAATATGTTAGACGTACGATATTCTTCATCAAAAACGGTAAAGGGTACACAGACATTGCACACTTTTACCGATAAATGATGGAATTGGATATGCTTTTATTAAAACTGTACCAACATCTGAAAAAAGTCAAAAAATAAAAGTATTTCAATTATAAAGATTTCACGTTTAATATAATTGTGATTGAACAAAAAATATGCACATCGTGAAAACCATACTCTCTAAACATGAATTAGTGAAAATTCACTGGAATAAGTGAATATTCACTAATTCTAAGTGCCAATCGAGCCACTTTAAAACCAAAGTGGCTCGATTGGCACTTAAAAAAAGTGAATATCCACTTATTCCAGTGAATTTTCACTAATTCATGTTTAGAGAGTATGGTTTTCACGATGTGCATATTTTTTGTTCAATCACAATTATATTAAACGTGAAATCTTTATAATTGAAATACTTTTATTTTTTGACTTTTTTCAGATGTTGGTACAGTTTTAATAAAAGCATATCCAATTCCATCATTTATCGGTAAAAGTGTGCAATGTCTGTGTACCCTTTACCGTTTTTGATGAAGAATATCGTACGTCTAACATATTTTTTTTGTCTAAATAATCATCATTCGTTATGAAAGTAAAATCAACGCTTGTAAAATTCTTGATTGCCCAGGAATGCAAATCTTGTGGTGTCAGTATGTTTTTTATTTTCCATTTGTAATGAAGCTCTAATAGCAGCATGTCGTTTTACTGAACCTCCAAGCCCGCGCGTCCCGTGGTCCTTTGCCATGGGCAGTCGCAAAAAAATGCCACTCAGCGATGATTCTAAAGTCAGCATAATGATAACATAGATTAGTAAATGTTTTCTTATTTTTAAATTGCTGAGGTGCTTCATCTGAGAAGTAAAAAATCCTTTCAATAACAGCAAATTTTTCTCTTAAAAAAGAAATTAATTGTTCTTGAAATAAATAAATCAAAACTGTGTCATGTTTAAGGCAATCTGAGATACCAACTAAGCTAAAATGCTTAATAGTATCATTTTCGTTTTAGTAAACCACCATTGGAAATAAAGTAGCTTGGTCATTATTCCAATGATAGCCTTGGGCAGCTTCCTGCACAACAAACGTAGTTTTCTCCAAAGTCAAAAACTACCGCTAATTCGCCACTCTTCAAATTTAATTTCGCATTAGAGAAAAACCGACTTTGTATTTTTACTATAAAATCATGTTTTAAAAGTTTCTCAAGTTGCGTCGCTAAGATATCAATAAAGTAATCGGAATCTGAAATAACGTTTACAATGGTACATCGATCGGTTGATGTCCACATTTTAAATTCGATTTCATTTACATCAGATTCTTTAAACGATGCATGAAAGTAATTAATGATTTCTTCATTGTTTGGACATCTATTACAACTTCTGAAGAAGCACGATTCCGTTGTATATATATATATATATATATATATATATATATATATATATATATATATATATATATATTGTATTGAAGACTCATGCCTGTTCATGTCTGATCAGGTCTGATCATTTTTTCCCGGATATTAACAATATTTGGGTCCCCAAAAACTTAATATTTCCTTAGATAAATTCCGTTTTGTCCTCCCTCTTCCCCTAGACTTTTTTTGAATGAATTTTTTACTGCTTAATTCCAACAAATCTATGATGGAAAACCATTGCTCCAAAGTTACATCAATATCATGTCAAACCGTAACTTAACACTGACGCATCCTGATAAAAACAAGTATGGCAAAAGAATTGAAAAGTATTGGTTTTTTCATAACTGGTTTCTATTATCTTCATCAATACTTTTCTTTTTTAACAGGGTATAATTTCAAAATGAAATCAGCCTTACGTATGATCGTGACTTTTCACTAATGTAAGAAAAAGAGTTCAGAGTTACATCAGTATTAGGTACAATCAGAACTTTTCAGTGATGTAAAAAGATGACTTTAAACTTATGTCAATATTACGTACAACTGTGACTTCTAACTGATGTAAAAAAGGGACGAAGCTCACATCAGTATTACGTAGAATCGTGACCTACCAGTGACGTAAATGTATGACTTGAAAATTACATCAGTATTACGTAAAACCGTGACTTACCAGTGACGTATATGTATGACTTGAAAGTTACATCAGTATTTCGTAAAACCGTGACTTACCAGTGACGTAAATGGATGATGGTAAAGTTACGTCATTATGACGTACAATAATGACTTTAATACGACATAACATTTTTTATATCAGAATGATGTAAAAATGACATCACAGGTTTTGACATCATAATAAGATCATAGGGAAGGTCAGTTTTACGTCAAACTTATGTCAAAATCTTGTGAAATTCTTATGACATTCGACTGACGTCAGATGAACGTCATGTGTTCACCGGGATCAAATTATTGAAGACTTGTAGCGATACCACTTTCAGATAGATTAGAACACAACCATTTGTTTAAGTTTCAAGCTCTGACAATAAAATAATATAATCGATAAAAAAAAATGTTATTGTTCTAATTCTAAATATAACATTTGATTTCAGTTTGGAATGCATATAAATTTTCGTTAATGTGCATATTAATTACAATACCAACCTCCAACATCACAGTTAAGAATAAATTGAGTAAATAACGCGTCAAGTTCGTCATACTGCACTAAAGCTTCATCGTATATGCCTAACATTTCCAAAATAAAGGCAAGTTTTTCCTAGTTGAAGATCAGAAATAATAATTATTCATGAAAACTTTTTAACTTTTTAAAAATTATATGATTAACAAACAAATAAAACCTGAAGAATAAAGTATTTACAAAAACTCCAGTTTTTTTTATTTCGGCATTCTCTTTGTTCTCTGATAATTTCTTGAAAATTTATAAGTTGTCTATCATAAGCAACTAGTAGGAAGTGCTGAATTCTCGATATAAATCCTTTCCAAGATTCAGCTGAACGTGATTCAAATTTTGTTGGATTTAAAACAGACAAGCATCTATAAGGAAAAATATTACCTATCATGAATTATGAGTAATTATTAGTTGCTTGATCATATATATTTACCTATCTCCGTGTTTTATCGCAAAATCATTGCGAATTTTGTCGAGAACTGTTGTTCGGGGTATGATTTTACTAGCTTTTTTACTGTCATAAGTATCTACAAGAACAATCATCCAATCTTGAATATTATGCTGATTTAAAACTTTCAGCCAACTGTCAATATCATCTTTTAGTGATAGTTTATATGCGTCCATATCCTACAATTAAATACATTTAAAAATACTATTCCTTAAAGAATCTTATTGATTCGACTTACCGCGCATTCATTTATATAAACATGAAATACTGGTTGCTTTATTAAATTTTCATAAGTACATGAAAACAAATTATCAGCAGAGAACGGTACAAAAGAAACTTTAAGTCTCACTGATTTGACAGGTCGACTATAAGATCTGCGCCATTCAACTGTGTCAGAAGATATACTATTAAGTATGTTACCCTTGATGGACAAAAATAGATCTTCATTACCAGCATCTATATCGTGAATATGATAATCGTTTATAAAAAATTTTATAACTTAGTTTTTCATAACAAAGTAACAATGATCAGCACAAAAAAAACACTACTCTACGATAAATAGATCTTAACTTCAATAAAAGTACTCTTTTATAAAAAGATGTGAGTAAAATAGTTGTACCGGCAGACTTGGTGAGCAAGAATAAAAATTAAGATCTTTGAAAAAAAAAATTAAAGGAGCAAAAAAAATTGAATTTTTTTTAGTGAATTTTGACGGGCTGTATCCCAGTGAGAAATGGTTTTATTGAGGATTTAAAAAAATAAATAAATAAAATGGTTAACCCTGTAGGCCCTCTCTGCAATTCCCTACTAATTTCGAATGTAAAGCGCTATAAATTTCACGTATTACGACGTTTTTGAGCTCTTCGAGCTCAACAACATTGTTTTACAACTATGTTTAGCACTCCAAGTTCTAAAATAAAACTGTAATACGCTCTTGAGCTCAAAAGTCCAGTTTGTATTCAATGAAAACACTTCTTCGAAAACATTTGAACTGCAATAACTTTCAGACAAATCAAGTGATTCTATAATGCTTGAAGGCATTTAGCTTACCCATACAAAAAATGAAGATCGGCCCGATACTGGGCCAAGACTGGTAACCGATATTTAAGTATCGGCCGAGTATCGTGAAATATCGTTGGGCCAAGACTGGGCGAGCATCGGATGGTAACACCCAGCCGATATAGGCGACTGAGCATCGGCCGAACACAATAACCAAGCATTGGCCCAGCATCGGCCAAGCATAGGCAAAAAATCAAATTTTAGGTAAAATAATTAAAAAAATTTTTTTTTCGTTGTTTATTTTTGAATTATTATTATTCTGAGGTGATGGACTACTGGTTGATAGAAATTAATTCTGTAAAAATTCGGATGTGAAGGGATTTGAACCTGGTTCGTCTGCGTGGAAGTCTCGAGCGGTGTCACGGGCGCTGCTAACTGAACTGAGTGTAGTATTCTTAATTTAATCATTTCAATGTTCACCAATCAATTTTTCTCAGTATAATTGAGTTAACTTGATTGTTGTTACGAATTTTTCTATTTATTTCATAATTGAACAATTTCTGAATTTTAATAATAAAAAATAACTTCCTAGTTTTATAAAACTTCATTTTCTTTTGAACTCGAAGAGCTCTAAAGCATACAAGAGGTAATTCTTTGAGCTCGGAGAGCTCAAAATAACACACAAATTCTATTTGTGAGCTCGAAGAGCTCAGAAACGTCATAAGTGCAATTTCAAACGTTTAGGTGTGAAATTGGCGGGAAGTTGCAGAGATGGCCTTTAGGGTCAACCGTTTTCCAGATTTTTTTTAATACAGATGGCACCAGTACTTCGTACTAAAAAGTTACCTGATACAAGTGACAATAAAAGTGGAAAAATTCAACAATTGTCTTCAAAAATAAAAGTCAAACGTAAAAATAAAGTTAGTGCCGAAGTAAAACAACATCGTTTGGAACAAAAACGTATTGCTGAAAAATTAAGGAGAGAAAAAAGACGGAACGATCCAGATGCTTACAAAAATTACTGTCAGAGTGAAAGAGCAAGAAATGAAAAAAGGAAAAAGGAAGGAAAACTCAATTCAATTGATCAATTATCCGAACGAGAAAAGCGAGCTCGTCGCAAACAACAAAATTTATGGAAAAAAAAACTCACGAACACGGCAAAAAGAAAATATTGAATTGACAATGGAGCAAAATAATATGAATAATAACGTTGAATCTAAGCAAGTCAAGGTAGGAAGGAAACGAATACAAAAAAATCTACGTAAATGTTTCAGAGACAATAAAAAATTATTGGATGATAATAAAAATCTGCGTAAGTAAATAAATTATTTCCCTAGCGGTTTCGGTGCCACCGATAGAACTCTGTAGAAACTCGTCCGAAACTCAGCGTAACGACGGAGTATAGTCGGCGTATGTGGGGAGTAAACTCGGAGTATTGTGTGCAGTTGTGACACATGAAGACGATAGTGGTCAATTGGTGTTTAATTGAGGTCGTTACGGGGTTTGGTTGGAATTCCGCTGGTGTTCTCATGAAGTTTTCCCCGAGTTTTATCAGTTTTTTTTCGGATTTTCTGTCGAGTTTAGTCGGCGTCTTCAGTTTTTGTGGAGCTTTCCAAGAGTATTTTGCGAGTTTCATCAGAGTTTTCTGATGGATAATGAATGAAAAACCGAAAAAAATAATTCGGACAGACCGGGACTCGAACCCGAACCGTAATCCATTACAAGTCAAGGACTCAACTGGTCAAGCTATCTGAGACATTGTTTGTATCTACTATTTAGTCACTTAATAAGACCCGCAGTAATAAACAACACTGTCTATCTTACGGAAACCGATTAAAGTTTCGAATCACTTTATGTATTGATAAAATTCTAATTTAAGTTATGATAATATTGTTTCAGTAGATCAACTGTAAACTTTTGACAATTTTTTTATGATGTCATTTTTTTTTATGTATCGTATATTTTACTGATAAACTTCATAATATATTTATTGAATAACATATTCTATGTAAATAAATATATTTAAACTTGTAAATAAATAAATAAATTAATAAAAACTACACCGTAATTGAAAAATAATTTATTTATAGTCGTCTTTGTGAAATCAAATTTAATTTTCATCCCATGAAGTATTATTAATCGCGAGTAAACTCCATAAGAACACTGCCAAAACTCCGAAAAAACACCAGCGAAACTCTTATAAAGCTCCGCAAAACATCGAAAAAAACTCGACAAAAACTCCCTATCTACTCTGAAAATACTCGACAAAAACTCGACGAAAACGCCAAAAAAAAACTCCACTGCAACTCCGAAAATATCCAACAAAAACGCGAGATAAACTCCATAGCGACTCCGAAAAAACTCGTCGAAAACTTCTCGAAAACTCTAATAATACACTTTTATGACTCCGTGTCGTAACTGCACACGAAACTCCTTGCATACACCTCTAAAACTCCGCGTAAACTCCGCTTATACCCCGATTAAACTCCGAGAGGGCGTATACTCAATAGTAACTCCGCGTAAACTCCGAGTTTACGCTGAGTCGTCGAAACCGCTAGGGTTATTGAAAATCATTAATTTCTTGCTAAAATATTTTTTTAATACTAAAAGAAATAGGTTTAACTGATTGGGTGATGTAAAAATTTATCGAAAAAGTCCTCTAAAAAAATATTCATTACTCATTAAATCTGTTTTAGTGAAAACAAATGTTGATTTAATCTTAATAGAGCTTGTTGAATAATAAAAATGTTTATTAAAAACTAAAAAACGATCAATATAATATTTATAAAAAAAAGCATTGTTAATAATTTAAATTGGTGTTTTCTCCTAAAAAAATCTCGTAAGATATTTTTTAAAAATTGATTTACTAATTTTTAGTACATATTAGTTTATAATTTGGTCAAACGTTAAATTAAAACAATAATACAACATAGTAATGACTAATGACTAACACGTATTTATTGTTTTCAAGTGTAATAAACAATTAGCCAGAGCATCGGCCAAGCAATGGCTGATAATCAAATCACATACCATTATATTATAATAAATGTCGTGCGGTAGCCGATGGCTTACCTAGACTAGGCCAGTACAAATCGCCAATGCTTAGCCAAACAATAAAGCCGATGGTTTACCGAAGCTAGGCCGATATAAAACGCCGATGCTTGGCCGAGCATTAGTAGCCGTGCCTTGGCCAATGAACGGAAATTGTTGAGCATGGGCAACTTCGTAGGGGATGGATAAGAGAGCTTTGCCGAAATTCTGAGAAAAAAATCGATCTGATAAAGAATTGATAAATTATTAAAAGAAACCATTTTTAACTTCCCGCTAAAAATCTCAGATTTTCAAAAATCGGGAAGTTATTGTTTTCACCCTGTTTTGCAAAAATCGAGTTTTGACCAGATCTCGACGGTTTAAGGTCATAGGAAGCTTCCCTGACTACCCCCGCGGTGGTGTCGTGCGTGCGTGCGTGTGTGTGTGTGTGTGTGTGTGTGTGTGTGTGTGTGTGTGTGTGTGTGTGTGTGTGTGTGTGTGTGTGTGTGTGGAATCCACACTGTGGATGTATGTGAACCTCTCATAACTTTTAAACGGCTTGACCGATTTTATCACGGTTGGTGCCATTCGAAAGGGCTTGACCAAACTTAGATTTCCAATACACTTTGGACCGATTCGGACCGGTAGATTTTGAGAAATCGCAAAAAAACTACAAAAAAAAATTTTTTCAAAAGTGGTTTTTTTGGAATAACTTTTTAACGGCATTACCGATCAATTTCAAAAACTTATCAGCTCTTAACATCAAAAACCCACGTCGATCGCCGTCAGTCCGGTCAAAATCGATTAATTCGTTCGTGAGTTATCGTAGACGAAAGAAAACCGAAAAAAGCGTTTTTTCGAAATTACTCCGAATTTTTCCACTCTGTCAATATAAACTCAAAGATTTTCCATGAGGCTTAAAAAACTGCGTCGAATGCCACCAACCGCGTGAAAATCAGTTCATTCATTCAAAAGTTATTGCGATTTGAAAATAAAAAAAATTGTGTT
>CAJNRD030001122.1:12817665-12853913 GCA_905319865.3 Cotesia congregata
TATATATATATATATATATATATAGATTTGACGTACTTTTGGCTAGGGATAATATGCGACCCACGACCAGAGTGTTAGATGCGTCCTGATGTATGTGATATAAAAGCCTCTACTTTTAAATCACATTTGCCAGGAAAGACCAATTCTCTGGCCTAGGGTCATTACATGATATTTAAAATATAGATGAAAGGAGAAACAGGAATAAAGTTGCAGTACACGCATTGTCGACTAGCCAATTTAAAAGATAATTGTTGTGAAGTAACTGTACCAGATAAATGCGATCCGTCTTTATTAAAAGAACCAATTGTCGACGAACTAATTAGAATTATTGCCCAATTTGATGAAGCAGTCATCGCTTCTTACCAAACGCTAGAAGCATGTTATCTTGTAAAATATCTGTTTAACTTAAGGTAAGAAAATTAAATTAAAGTATTATGTTTATAACGAAAATTTTCAGTACTCATGTATCAAAAGGTATACTAAAATCAACGAAATTATTAAATTTATTTTTCGATTAATATTCGACATTATTTTATCAAGCTACTTTAGGATATTTTTGCAAAAGTAGTTGGTTACTGATAAAAAACGCTTTTCCAAGTGGTGTTTTCGAAACGGAAAATTTAGCATCTACAGTCTAGTGCTTAAAAAGATTTTCAATTTGTTATTTTCAACTTATACAAATAGACAAAAACTAAATAAAATTTAATTAAAAATTTGGTAATGTACGCTATATCTAAAATTTACATTACCTTGTAAGAACAAAAAAAAAAATCCCGGCGTGTCGAAGAAGAAATATTGTTTGTGAAATTTTTCGTCAACGATATTTCCCGAACAAATTAACCGATTTTGATGGGGCTTGCGATAATTCACGTTATTTTGTGAAGTTGAGATTATTAGATTATAGAAACAATTAGTATACTAGTTTGAAAGTTACTGCACGAAAAAATTTTATGAAAAAATTATTTTTTTAAATTCCTCAAAATCTATGGAATTGAATTCGTTCAAATTTTCGGTAAATTCAAATTTAGTGGAACCCTTTAGAATGCCGGAATCCCCATTCCGATTGGTCAAGCCGTTCAAAAGTTATCAAAGGCTTACACATACATTCAAACTAGACTGTTAAAAAAATCGACTCTTTCTTTTACTACAATATATTGAAAATATAGTTGGAAATTATGAAAAAAAAAATACTGCGATGGTTATAGCTCTTAATATTAGTATTAAGATGTGCTATATCGCAAATTTCAATTTACCATTTGATTAAGATGGAAAAATATTTTTTGAAACTTTGAAATTGAAGAACTCATCAATGAGCTATCATCTTAGGAGTTTGTAGCATTTTTAGTAGAAAATTAAATGCTCTACATAAAAGGTCTCTTATGATTTTTAAAAAATCCACTACTTTAAAAATTATCCGAGGTCAAAGTTGAGCTTTTCTCAGAAATTTCAAGGTTATTTCAGTTTTTCGTAAACTCCTCAGACTAAGTGAAATTTCGCTCAAAATTATCTTTTCTGAAGTCTTTTTGAAATTCTTAGAGTACCTTATTAATATGATCACAGTGGCCTTGCCAAAAAATCTTGTTTCAGACATTTATTATTAATGCACAAATTTCTTAGAGCGATTGAGGTCTTTACGCCTAGAAATGTAATTATTCAAACTGTTTTGAGGTAGCCAAGCTTACTGTTATAAATATCATAGATATTTTTTAGGTGTTTCACAATATTCACGAATAAAAGTAATAAAAAGTGTTACGTAATTGCAAAAATTGTCGAAAAATATAAAAAAATTTTATGCTTGTACAAAAAAAGTAGCCCTGAATAAAAAAAAAGTATTGAGACAAAGGAAAAAGTATTGGATTGACTAGAAAACCAATACTTTTCAATAAAAAAAGTATTGAGACAAAGGAAAAAGTATTGGATTGACTAGAAAACCAATACTTTTCAATACTTTTTTCTTTGTCTCAATACTTTTTTTTTATCAGAAAGTAATCGATTTTTTGAAACAGTGAAATACAAATATCCATCATCGTTAAAATAGTCATAATAGAATAGCATCCTAGGAACTCAAAAGGTGTAGATCCGATAAAAACTCGATTTTTGAAGATCGGGGTAAACCAATAATTTCCCAATATTTTTAAATTATTGATTATTCTAACAGGGAGTTAAACAAATAATCAACAACTTGATATTAAATTATTTCAATTTCTTGAAACTGGTCAACTCGTAAATGTTTACTCGATATGTATTTCGAAAATAGAGGCCGGAACAATCTCTGATAGGGTATAAAAACAAGTCACGTCTCACTGTCTCCTAGTGATCTGATCACCAAGACAAATTACTCTGTACCTTTAGGCGGATTTGATTGAGCTTTGAGCCACTGATGGGTAACGCCCAAAATGGTATTTTTTCGTAGTGGATATTATAAGATATCCAGATTCAATAGATTACTGAATTGAAAAGCTAATGTCGATCTCCACATTTTCAGCTTCCCTTCTTAATTCGTAGAAAAAGATATTATTTTTAACTTTCCTATTGTATTGATACTTCTATCGTTCTAATACTAATCTGTCGCTTTATAATTCCGAGTTAATAATTTAATTTATAAATAACTTACAGCCCGCCCCGGCTTCGCACGGGTATTTAACCCTTTAATGTTCAGCCTTGAACCCCCACTTTTAATTCGAGTCATATGTCTTTTTCTTTAAGTGAGAGAGCTATAGTCTTTTTCCTAGAGAGAGGGCCAGAAAAGTAGTAGAGAGGGACGCATGGACACACTACTACAACTAAACCGTCTCTCACACAACCGCATAACGGACTATGATTGACTCTCTCCCCTAACAGCTCACACTGAGATTCATAGCGCATCCAGAACATTAAAAGGTTAACAAAAATTTGAAAATATAATATAGCCTATGACCCGGGGATAGTGTAGCTTCCCAACAGTGAAAGAATTTTTCAAATCGGTTCAGTAGTTTCGGAGCCTATTCAATGCAAACAAACAAACAATCAAATCTTTCCTCTTTATAAAATTAGTATAAAAGTATAGATAACAGTTAATATTATCTATATATGTTCTTTTTTTAGCCATGCAGTAAACAGAACATTGGAACAATTAAGAGTAAAAGATCAACCAAAAGATATTGCTTCACAACGGCTTCTACTTTATGAAGTTTCAAAAAATATTCTCAACACAGGAATGAAACTATTAGGATTAAGGCCATTAAATAAAATGTAAGAATACTAATTTTTCTACTCATAATTTTTTTTCTCTATGTAGCTGTTTATTACGATAAAATAGTTATGTATACATATATTGATAGTACAAAACTTTAAAAATAAAAGCTTATACTATTGATATTGACTGTCTAATTCGTAGTAGACTATTCATTAGTAACAACGAATGCTGAATAGTAGAGATCTCTACTATTTATATTTAAATAAATCGGATTTTACACATTTATGTATGTTATAAAAATTTTGTTGAATTTAATATACAGCAGTTAAGTTTTTACCACAAAGGACGACAATAATGCTCAAAATTTTTTGAAAAACAATCATACACAATCTACAAGTCGTTTATACCGTTAGAGAAATCGGTCAACTTAATAGTTAAATAGGTTTAGAATATAAATCAAGTCCCTCGCGGTTCCCTGATTCAGAAAGATGATTTGAAATAATTACCTTCGTGTTAATTGAATCTATATAGTATTCAAATCCGATGCATTTAAATCATTTCAAATCATTTTAAATCATTTCAAATTAGATTTCTTAATCAGGGTTTTGAGAATGCCGTAAAAATACCGTAATTTTTCGGCATTTATGCTCATGCCGTATATTTACCGTTATAATTCGGTAATAATGCGGTTAAACTATAGTTGTTTTGGCCAGTTTTTATACTGTAGTTATCCAGTATATATACTGCACTTATGATGTACATGTACTGCAGTTACATGCGTAATTTTAAAAATTTCTAAAAAAGTAATTCCTTCGAGCAATTTTTTAAAAATAATATTCAGTTAATCACTTAAAAAAATTATTTTATTTCTTCTAAATTCATATTTTTTGAAAACTCATAGATAATTTAATTTTTAAATTCGAAGACCTCAAGAACTTACGAGTAAGTATATTTTTGAATGCAGTGAGTTTGAAAATAGAAGACAGTTTTTAGTTATAGAAGATAATTATCGTAAATTGCAAAGGATCTATTTTTTTTTCTTTTGTTGATATATACTTAAAGTGCTTAACAAAAAGACAAACTCAACTACGTATAAAATTATTCATACGGGTTACAGATAAATAACCGAATTGGAATATTCTATTTTTTACCGTAATAAGCATACTTTTTTATCACTCTAGACTATCTAACCACTATTTGCGGGAATATTGACGCATGCGCAAATACATCTCAATTGTTTTTCAATTAAATATAATTAAAACTTCCTTCTCTGTATAATAAAAAAAAATTTACACTTTAGTAGTATGAAAAAAAAAAAAAAACCAATTCTCATTATTTACTATTTAATCTTTTTTCGAATAATAATAAAAATTTTGAGTTTTCTGCTGATAAAATGAAAAGTTTGCTTGTCATATAGAGAAATGGGAAGTTTAATAACATCGAACATCCTCATACAAAAACGTTTTTTTTTTTCTATGTAGATAGTGTAAACTTAGATTGTAGAGTGCAACTTAAAAACTTTCTTTCATACTATTGAAAGATGAATCACTCATCAAATACAACATTTAAATAGACATTCGAGAGAAATAGAATATTATTGAAGTTAATTTTTTGTCAGATAAAATTATGAACAAAAATTGATAAAAAAAAAATATGCCGAAAAAACCAGATGATCATAATTTACCCAAAATTCAATTAACATTCATATAATTAAATCGTTCCAAAAATATAAGAATATTTAATACCATAGTATATCGATGATACTAAAAATATTTTGTAAACTCAATAATTAGTGACGATTTTGTTTCTCAACACGAAATTTAAATCTCGAGTTAGTTATTTTTCAATAATGGTCCAAACAAAGTATATTTATAAAACAATATATATTTATAAAACAATGGACATACCAGCTGGATAAGCCTGCTTTGACTGAATAATATTCATAAAAATATTCGTGACATTATATAGCTGTCCCATGCCTTTTGGATTAAATTTTGTTGTTGCATTGTAAGGCAGACCCGTCGTATTTACTGAAGTAAAATTGACAGCTTGTGAAGCCATAATATTTTGAAGTTGTTGATCCAGATCTTTACTTATAGCACGCATTTTTGTAGTTAAATCATTTGCTTTCAATTCATAATCATCTTCTGGTAATCCTGCAAATATTGTCACCACTAATATATGGAAAACTAGCCATTGAAAACAAGTGAGCGCGACCATTTTATTAAAAAAAAAACAGCCCGCGCCACTTTGGACGCTCGACAATTAAAACATAAACTGACTACACTAGTATGTATGTATGAAGACACTACAGAGATTCTATAATAACAACAGAACAACAGAATTAGATGATAGTTGAGAAGTTAGTTATAAGTTAAAATGAATCGAATATCGAAATATCGAATAATGGAAACTTATGCCTTATTGGTTGGTTAAATAAAATTCGAACAGTTTCGGTTTCCAAAGGTCAAAAGAACTTGAAGCGCGCGCAGCTCAGATAGTTGTTATAGTTGTTATGTCACGAGGGTTACATTTGTAATGCCTCTAGATGCATCCAGCAGGTGACGCTACCAGCCAGTGAAGTGCAAATTTAAATGTAATTTAGATTATATTAAATTATTTTATTAATTCATAATTTAAATAGTGAAAACTGTCCAAATTAGAAAGTTTAGGTACTGTATCGTAGAATATTTATTATATAGAGTATATTTTGTTTCAAATAAATATAAGCTATTATCGAGTACAAAGGGACATTGTAGTTGAGTTCTGAGAAACCTTAGGTACTTGAGATGATATTGCAAGAATAAGATTTTATAAAATAATATTATTAAATGATATTTATCTCTTACATTAACAATTAAACTATTTCATAGTTTTAATAGATTATAGATTGATAGAAATAGTAATAAGCTTAATCTAATTTGCAAAATACGAATATTAATGCATTGCAATATATATATAATTTATAAATAAATATATGTGAATATAATAGAAAATATTAGATATTAGTGTGTGAAAATCATTTATATGTAGTAGAAATATATGTATAAGAGCGGATATATGTATGGGAGTTATAGTGGGAGAATTAAGAACGGAGTTTGGAGCTCATCGGAAAAACTATGTAACGACACTTCTCATCGAGAGCTTAGATTACTAAGATCACGTTATTGTCAACCTCAATTTTATATTTTGAAGCTTTTTAATATTTTGTCAACTTGAATAATAAATTGAAACCAACTAAATAATTTTGATCAAAATTAAATAACGTCTAAATAGAATTCTTTTATCTAAAATGATTCCTTTCCCGCGCTGAAACCGAGTATTTTAATACTCCCGGGCGAAAGAACTACCGTAAGTAAAGTTTTCAATAAATAAAAATAACATCCACTAGATGGAAGCATAACATTATTTCCATTTGGAGATATTTTCAAAAATAGAGAATTCATTTTTTTAAGTTGGCCACGAGTGCAGTTGTACATTTATAATTATTTCCTTTTTTATTAATGCCCATTTATATTAATGTCTAATTTTACTTAAGTACTTTCATTATTAATTTCCAAACTATCAAATGTCCATTTTTAGAAATTTCCATATCCATTTAAGTATTCAAATGTCCAAAAATACACATTTCCAATAATTCCAATAATACAAAAGCAACACGAACAGGGATAAATTAAATTAATGTCACGCATAGTAATTTAACGCCACAGCCTGTGGTAGCTGATTTGGTGTTTCGTCTTCTGGTCGATAGTTGGTGCTCCGAGCGCTTGGTTGAGACTTCCTGCCGGTAGAGGCGTGACTGAGGATTCAGTGCCGCCACAAAAGCACGAATTTAAATGTAATTTGTATGAATTAAAATTCATTAAAGACACATGTGAGAAAATTAATATGATCTATTTCAACGACTAAATATTAAAGTAACCAATATGTAACTAACAATAAGATTGTTAAATAACATATTTTTGTTAAACTTACTTTTGGAGAATATTTTAATAAAATAAATTAAAATTAATTATCAATTCATGTTTTGTATCCGATTTATAATTAATTAACAATTAATGTTACAAGAAAAAGATTTTATAAAATAATACTATTAGATGATATTTTTCTTTTATGTAAACAATTAAGCTGTTTCACAGTTTTAGAGAAAACTTGATTATAGATTGACTGAAATAATAATAAGTTTAATCTAATTTGTAAAATACGAATATTAATGCTTCATAATATAAATAAATATATGTGAATTTAACAGAAAACATTATATATTTGAGTGTAAAGATCATGTAGTAGAAATGCGTGTACTTATGTACGTACTAGAGGGGATACATGTACGAGAGCTATGGTTGGGAGAAGAATGTTTGAAGCTCATCGAAAAGACCAAAGAGTATAAAAGTATTTTATACTCTAAGGGAAAAACTATGTAACGACACCTCCTCCAGAGCTCAAACCACTAAAAGCTAATTTTTATAAACTTTAAATCATATATGTTAAAGTTTGGCCAATTGAATTAATTAATAAATAGAAAATCAAGATAGTGCTGATAATTATAAAAATGAAATTGTTTCGAATTTTATTTTATTACATTAAGTTTCCTTTACCGCCCTGAAACCGAATATTTTAATACTCTCGGGCGAATAGATAACAGTTGGTAAATTTTCATGCAAAATAAGTTGATATCCATCAGATGGAGGCATAACAATGTCCTAATTTTTCCATAAATTACTAATAACAGCAAGCAAGACAGCCTGTGTTTAATAACCATCATTCTCTTCGGTAAACGAGTCAAAAAAAGTGAGACTCATTTATTAAATATCTAATTCAATTGATTGAATCATTTCAAAGATATTTAAAAAATACAAACCAAAAAGAAAAATGTTTTCAAATTTTTTTTTTTGAGATAAATTTCAAGTTATTTCACCATTTTTTACGAAATTCAAAAACAATCAACAACTTTTAAAATATAACAATTTATCAACTCTTTATTGCCTGATAAAGCTATAAAAATATATATAAAAAAGAATACTACACGATTTACATTCATGTCAATAGAACATACTTTCATAAAAATTAAAACTCTGGTTTGTTTTCTTTTTCTTTTTTTTACAGCTTTGTAAAATGATCACATTTTAAAGATCAAGTTGATAAGTTTGAATATTTTTTCTAATTTCAGTAACAATTTTGATCTCTTTATCTTTATTCATTTGACAAGTTTTCCAATCGATCCTGTCATTTAAATTCAATATTTTTCGACTGGCTAAAACCTGTCGACCGAATTGTAATGGAAAATTCTTTGCAATTTTATGAAATAGTTGTTCTCCACTCGGAAGCTGAACATAGAAATACGTTTCACCAGGTGAAGTAACTTCTTTAAGACTAGAATTTATTGTTGAAAATTGAATATTTTCAATCTTTGCAATTTCCTGAAAGAAATAAAAAATTAATATGAACATTATTACATCATAACACTTAGTTAAAAAATGTTCGATTTAGTTACCTGAAATGTTGACTTTACGTATGGTTCTAAATTTTTATTCACAGGTATTACTTGTAGCTGACAGTGAGAACTCTTATAATTTCGTTCAAAAAATACTGGTACTTTTCCAATATAAGAATAATAACGAGTTAATAAGTCTTTCGTTTTATTAATTTCCTTTTCGATTTTTTCCGGTAATGCTACTAAACTCTGATGATGACTTACAGGCAAAATTAGTAAATGATCATCTACTAATCCACCCTTTGCCAAAGCCACATATACTTGATCACCAATCGATACAATTAAATGTTTATCAATTTGTGGGCTTGATAAACAAAACCAGCATTTTGCTTGGTCGAATTCTATTTTCATTTTTTTTGTACCTTTTGAGTTTTCTGATGAACGTTTATTTTCATTTGGTTTTAAGCCATAAAAATATTGACGTGGCTCCATATCACTGTCGCTGTTAAAACAATCTGAATTTAATGTCCATGTAGGATAAGGAAAAGGCTTTTCATCGGTTGTTTTGGTCGCTAAATCTACTAAGCGCATACGATCAATGGGAATTAAATTCAGAGCATAAATCCATTTTTTCTTCTCTGTATTTGTTATGTGTGCCAAAGCAACAAATCTTGTAGCAATTTCAATATTTTCTCCATTTATTGATTTGTTTCTGAAAAAGAAAAATTGACGTTAATCATTTGAACTACTAGTCCTACTTTACCACGTAGTAAAATATTATGAAAAAAAAGAAAAAGCCAGTTACAACAAATCTAACAAGAGTAATATGTGTATCAATTACCTGTAAGGAGGTGGCTCATAAAAACTTTCTTCCAAAGCACATACATGATATCTCGGTTTAATTTGGGCAGCTAACCATGCAATTAGCTTAGAACCACGAAAATGAAGTTTTTGATTCGTAGAATCAAGGCGATTGACATCTATGGGCCACTGGGAACTCAATAGAATATCAACTCCTCTAAAATTGGGTTGGTTTTTCAAACATGTATTTCTCACTGAAGTAACGTCGTTCTCGGTCAATAAAATTTCTTTAGGTAACGTTGATTCTGGTTCATCAATACCGCTGACATACGCTACTTTTAGACCTGAATCTGTAATATATAATCCACGTTTGCCTAAATATATTAAATCAGGACAAATTTCGGAGCTTTCCAAGTTTAGATAATGTCCCAAGTCTGAAGTTCGGTTAGGCCCAATAATAAATGTTTTGATTGGAATTTTAGCTTTTGCACTCTTGTACTCTTCTAATTGGCTATTATTTTCACCAAAAAAATTTCCAATACAAAACAGTAAATCAAATGGACCACTTTTTTTTTTTATTTTTTCGACTTTTGAAAATAACAATCGTAAATTTCCTTGAACATCGCCACATACTAATATTTTCCGTTTTTCACTCATAATTAATTTGTAATATACGATACCTTAATTAATATTATTATCTAGACATAACCATCTGATAACTATTGAATAAATATTTTAAATTACGTTTTAATATGTATTTTATATCAAATACCTTTTACACTGTGTGTATTCAACCGAGTTGTGTTTTCATCAACATAACCTCTAATAAGTCACAGAGGGCTTTTTTCAATGAGAAAAAAAAACGGTTATACTATATAGACTATACACATATTGGGAAACTTAGAACTTTGATACGCCAACTAGTGGTTCAAAGTGTAACTACTCAAGGTAGGCTAATTTTGTATATATACATATGGCTCACTGAATTTGGCCCCACTTTTTTTGATTTTCGGATTTTTGATATTTTTAATTATTTGTTCGTCGTTTGTTCGTTAATGTTCGAATGTAAAAATTATTTGTTCGTCTTTTATTTATTTATAATTAATTAAACAAATGATCACCCTTAAGTTGGCCCCCCTTACTAGATATCTTTATTTTTATCACTTAGATTAATTAATTTTGATTAATTATCGTTTGTTCGATGACTATTGGTGATTGTTCGATCATAAAAACAATTAAATTCCCAATTATTAATTATTTTATATCTAATATGCAAATCATCACCTCACGCCTACATTGCGCATGCGCCAGCAGTCTAATGGCAACTGAGCGATGCGTAGTGCATGTCATGTAAAAAAATGACATTATAAATAGTGCTCCATTTCGAATATCATCAAATTATACGATTTGAATGAAGTATTTATTCAACAGTGTGAGTACCTCGATTAAATACAAAGGTATTTCATTCTTATTAGGAAATATTGTAAGTAGTTCCGATAGTGGTAAACTTTATGGAGTGTACATATGTACATGTGTAAATTTAGACAAAACCGTAGAAGTAGCAGTGGTATCTCACACTCCAACGATAGAAAATGTGACTGTAATTCTCACGAAAATCAGAGGCATTTTCAAAGGTCCCGAGGTTCCGAAGGACGTCGAGGTGGGTCTGGAGGTAGCTGTGGCAACTGGATTCAACATTATTTTCCATGTTTGTGGACGATGAAAACGTTATTCTGTCTCTAAAAATCAGCATTGTAATGCTGTTAGTGAACCCAGGAATAACATGAAATTCAATAATGATTACAATATTGGGTAAATTAATACTAAAATTAATTCAAAAAATTTAGTTAAGCTTTTAATTGTATTGCTATTTCATCGGTGTTGATTATTTTTACTATTTTTTATTCATTGATTTTTTATACTACATAAACTGATTTATCAATTTAGATTACGATTGGCCAAAATAAAAGTTGATGTTGATACCAAGAACGAGAAAAAAGATGACAGTACAAATGAAACTGGAGTTGGTGAAAGAGAACCTGCAGAGGAAACTGATGTTATTCACTACGGCAAAGTCAAATCGTTATTTGATGATGTTAACTTTGATGGCGACGAGAAGAGTGAAAAGTTTGTATTGCTTTCAAGTGTATTTTTTTTTTTTTTTTTTTTAATTAAGAAATTAACCTTAAGTTTTTAACGTTAATATTTTATTATTTTCATTATATAAAAAAGAGACCGATGTACAAAAATAGCGATCAATGTTAAATTGATAAAAAGTTATTTTATTTGGAGAAAGTAATTAATAATTTTTATTGTTACGTGTCTATCGAAAATTCGAAAACTTTGTAACAATGAAAAATCAAAATTAACTTTCTCACAAAAAATTTTTATTTCCCGATAGAAAATCTCAGCATTCGAATTGACGAACCGAGCGTAAGTTGAAATGAAAAACGAAGTATCCTGTTGGCTGGGTTCTAGATGACTACATTTTTCATGGACGTGGACGATAAGAGCATGGTAGTACTTATCCTCCAAATCAAAAGGGTAACACTGGCAATAAACCTTTGAATACTTTGAAATTTAAAGTGATTTTGAGGAACTCAATTTCAACTTCGATAACTCAGGTAAATTTTTATTAATTATTACTACTACTTATTACACTAAAAAAAAGGTTTGCTTGAACTACGAAAATTTTTTGAAAAATTCATATATTTCGGTACTGAAAGACAATTCCTTAAGACAAGGATATTTCATTCCAGCCAATATAAAATTCGTTTTCCCAATTATTGTCTTGAGTCGAGAAAATTAGTTCTTCAATAATAAAATTTTGTATTCTATATACTTATCATAAATTGCCCTCATAGATAACGTAAAATTTGTGCTAGATTCCTTTTAATGCTTGAGTTAAATGATAAATATGAATATCATGCTAAATTAATTAGATATGTTTATTAAAACTACTTTTTAATCAATGGCGTTTAATTTATATCATAATCGTTCACTTCTTCATTATTCTTTATTTTTTTAATAAGAATGAAAATATGTGATGATCCATGTTAAAATTAAAAAAAAAAAAATTGATGCTGGCATTGAGAATGAAAAAAAAAAAAGAATTACAATCGCCCTTTAATTATTGACGTTTGGCTTATGCACATCGCGCATATATTTTTTTAATAAATTTCATTTCAAATGTTAATGATTTTTTATTTAGATCACGACTGGCTGAATAAAATAGATGCTAGTATGGAAAATGAGGATAAAATTGACATTGCATTTAAGACTGAAGCTAGTGAACGAGGACCTGGTGAGGAAACTGATACTCTCCATGATAAAGCTAAATCGTTTTTTAACAATATGTAGTCATCAACATGAGTATGGGGTCAGTATTTTTTCATACTATATTTATTTATTTATCTATTTTTACACATTCATAATTATTTTGTAGTTTAAATGTATTTAACTATACCTATTAAGTAATTAAATTTAAAGCTTATCTGTTCTCAGTGTAAAAAGTGTAAAAATTAATTATTGTACAATTTTTGTTTATTTATTTAATTATTATTGCTAAAAAATTTAAATTATCGATGAAGTGGAGTTATCATATGCCGGTATAGTAACATTTGATTTTATCGTGGAAAAATTTGACGAATTAGTTATTTTATAACTAAAAATAAAAAATAATAAATAACAAATAACAAATGAATTAAAAGTGTGATGAGTTACAGCTTAAAAAAAAATTTTTTTTTCGAAAATTCACCTTTCATTGATCGTCAGTTATTATTATACATATATTTATTATACTTGTAGTGTTGACAGCTTTAACAAATGACAACTACGTCCGTTATATTATTGTATAGATATATTGTTGCTTCTATTGTTGTAAGAAAATTTACCAACTAAGTTAGGTGTAAAAGGTTAATATTAATAATTTTTTTTATCTGATTATTTTATTAATTTTTTTGTTTTTTTTTCTCTTACAGGCAGCTTTCGAGTAACTTATTATGCCATCCGTAGCAGCTGTGCCGGTCGATTTAGCTGTGAAAGTTTTAAAAAAATACATAGCTCATTTCACCAATGAATTTCCACCATGGAAGTCAGAAATCTGGAAAAAAATTGCAAATGATCCTGAGCTAGAGGGTAAATGGTCTATTGGTAGCGTGAGAACGAATGTTAGAGAAGATAGAAGAGGAATTTTGAGTGAAGCCAGAAGACAGTGTGGTATTAGTGTAAATATCATATCTAATAAAAAATCAAACGTAAATGAAAATTGTGACATCTCCGAAGAATCAGATGAAGATTGTGACGAGGATGATTTGAATGAAGAATCAGATTCTGAGAATGATGATATTTATAAGAATGAATGTTTTACAGTAGAAATTTCCCGGGATCTGTGGAATGAAATACGTAACCCTGAGCCTCTGGCTTACAAAGGTCGCAAATATATTGGGTTTAAACCAAAGGGGTGGACCAATGAAGTATCTAATGCTTTTTGGAAGCAGCACCATTTAAAGTGTGCTTTCGTGTTTAAAAGAGGCAGAATAACTGAAAATGGAAGAAATTATGCGACTATATCCGGACGCTGTCGAGCTAAAAATTGTCAAAATCCAGTGAAAGGAATAATTAAAGACTGTCCTGGAGAGGTCGGGCCTGTATATATTAAAATGTTTTGTCGTGATACTCGTTTCGTAAAACACGAAGATGTCAAAAGACCACTTAACGGAACAGAACGTCTGAAAGTGCAAGCAGAACTTTTGAAAACTCGTGCTTCTGCTTGGAGGAAGGCTAAAGCCAAAGATAATATAGATCCGGGAGATACTGGTTCGCCGTTTGTGTATGATTCGAATACTCTGCATCAAGCGAAAAAAGAAGCTAGCAACAAGAAACTTGGTATTAAAACTGATGACACGCGAGACATGATTTTAGCGATTAGAAACATGAATGTTGATCCGTCTTATGTTAATTCTATTTTGGCGATTGGTGATACACCATTTTATGTATTTTATGCAACTCCAACGCAGTTTCAAGCATACAGTGAATATCAACGCACACATCGGCAATATTCATGTATATGTATAGATGCAACCGGTGGTGTTGCAAAAAAACTGATCGATTCAAGAGGCGACAAGACAGGTTACATTTTTTTGTACGAAATTGTAATAAATTTTGATGGAACTTCAGTAGCCGTGTATCAAATGTTGTCGGAGGTACATGACACTTCTTTCATCGCTTTTTGGCTCTCGCGATGGGTACAGAAAGTTAAATTACCCAGCCAAGCAGTTTCTGATGGCTCAAAAGCCCTCTTAAATGCGATGTCGATTGCTTTTAATAATAAAACATTAAAAGAATATATTAATTTTTGTTTTGAAGCATTAATTGCTGGAACTAATAAACGCCCCAACACGTTTATTAGATTAGATACTGCACATTTCATCCATTCTGTGTCTAAATGGAAGTGTTTTGAATCAGCATTAAGCAAAATAGTTAAGACTTTTTTTATCCGTTGCATGGCGCTAATTGTTGACTGTCGAGTTTTAAAACAACTGGAAGAAATTTTTATTTTAATGCTAATTGTTGCGAACACAGAGTTTGAAGATTCAATAATTGCTGTTGATAATAACTGTATGACCCCTTTAGACGCCAGAAAACGCTTGGAGGGATTTATTTCTGATAGAAATATTAAAGTCGCAGAAAGTGATTTAGATGAACCTGATGTGGACGACAAAATTCTTCTGGATAAGCTTTCTAATTTTGATACAGATCACCTCGGTTGGTCTGTCTCCATTTTAACGTGGGTTGATAATTTAAGTAGAAAAGCTAATACAATTATTTTTACTGGGTCGAATCTAAATAGCTTTCGTGTACGTGGTTTATATGACAGACTACTCGAAAAAATTAAAGAGTTTCCGATTTTTACAAACATTTGCACTCCAGAGACAATGTCTAGAGGAACATCTTGTTTCATAGAAGGTGACTTTAAAGATTTAAAATTGAATTTAGAGCAACAAGTTAAATTACCTACTACGATTCTTAAGTTTTTAAAGCTTCACATACCAGAATTATTAGGTGGCATTTGTATATTTCGAGCTAAAGTCAATAAGTTCATTGTCGATAATCAATTTAAGGATGACATGAATGAATGCGAGCATGGAAAATGGTTTGAAAACTGGAAAGGGCTAGGAAAGGAAAAGACTGCTAGAAGTGCATGGACAGCTTATGAAAATCCAACAAAAGAAGAAAATGAAAAAAATGATAACGATGCTCTATTTGTTAATAGTGAAAGCACAAATAACGATTCCTCAATTTCACATGATCATGATTATTCAATTAAATTGGAAAACTTGGATAACGTTTCATCGTCGACACAAATCACAGAAATTAGTCCAAATGAAAACCATAATGATGATAACAAGAAAAACGTAAATATTACAACTGACTTACCTTCTATTGAAGTAAATAATGATTGTTTACTTAAAGCTGTAGAAGAGATAAATAAGAATAAGATGGACAATAAAAAAGAAACTAAATATTTTCAGAATTATCCTGAAGTAAAACTACAAAACAATTTAGTTAATGAAAAAGTGAAAAAAATTTTTGTTTTAAATAATGGCAATTTATCTGGTTCGGTTTCTTTCAGTAAACAAAATTGGATAGTATACAATACGTGTCCTTTTGATACGATTGTTCAAGTATTATTTCATAGTGCACTAGAACATCCGAATTTTCACGAATTTCTCACACAGTCTAATATTCCAGTTTTTAAATTTTTGACTGATTTTATGAACAGTGGGCCATCTAAAAAAATTTATGAAAAGAGACTGTCACTACTACATCCATTATACATTGGAACAAATGATGGGAAATTGCAGAAGATATCTGACAAAGGTTCGAAAAGCTCTGTGCTATGTCAGACTATTAATTGTCAAGACAATATTATAAATTTGTGGAAGACATTGTTGCAAGAGGTACCTGGAGTACTTGAAGAGATGACGTGTTCGAATCCAGGTTGTGGTTACTCTTACACAAAGATTTTACCAGTTCTGTTCGTTAACCATAATGTAATAATCAAAAAAGGATTCTCTTCATTGGAAAAAGCTCTAGACTTTCATGCGAAAATTTTTAATGTTTCGTGTTCATTGTGTAAATCCGGGAAGCAAACGCGTCGTTACACTCCTAAAGAGTGCATTTTTATTGAATTAGACATTCGTGGAAGTAGCAAGGAATCATCTGGACGTACCTGTACATTAAGCGAACTTCCTGCTAAAATTACTTTGAAAGCTCACAATAAGGATGCAATTTATATTGACTTATGTTACCGGTTAGTTAACCTTATTTTATATTATTTTTACATGTATGTATTTAGAACTAAAAATTATTATTCTATGTAAATTTTCAGATTGTCCGGAGTAGCAGCTTATGATGTCGGTCATTATTTTGCATACTGTAGGAAAATATCAGGTAGTTGGAAAAAATTCAATGACCTCAAAGTAAAACCTGAGTTTGTGTCACCTAGCACTCGATTGCAGCCTCACGGAGTTTTTTATGTTTTAGAACCACAATGAGTCATTTAATTGTGATTTTTAACGAGTAAAAGAATGTTATGTTCTTGTGATTTTATTTTTATACTTTTTAGAGAAAATGACCAATGATAAATAATAATAATAATGATAAGCAATTATAGTTAACATTAAAATATAGTATTTTTAGATTAAATATGCAATTTTAAATTTCGATCTTTAATTTTAAAAATTTTAAGTTAATTTTTTTTTTTTAAATATAAACTTCAAAATATTTGAATTTATAATTGTGTGACTTATTTTTATCACTTTCACATTGCTATTCAAGTAATATAGATTTCTTATTAATTAATTTAATTTGCTTAATTTTTATTATCTTTCATTGAGTAATTAATTTAAATCTTAAAGTAAATTAGGATAAAGATTAATTATTTGACTTTATTTAGTGTTTCAATACTTATATAATTTATTTTTCTGAATGTTTTCGAAAATGAATCTTCTCTATGTGGTATCTTATAAAAAATAACTTTAGTGTTTTGACTTGGTTTTTAACTAAGAATGAACATTGATTTTTATAATTACCAAAATTGTTTAAGAAATGAAGAAGTTTGGATTAAATGATGAAATTTGAGTGTACTTTCATAAATTTGTGACTTAAGTGCTTAATGAAAGAGCCTGATTTAGAAAAAATTTCATAATATTTATTGTGATATAATAATAAAAGAGTTTGAAATTATTAGCAATTATAATGATGATGGGTGTTATTTTCCTTAGGAAAATCTGAGAGAAATTAAAATTCGAGACAAACCCAAATATAGGAAGTCGGTTTAACTTTGATGTTTTATACTTACAATGAAATATTTTACTATCAAACGAAAATAACTTTATTGATAGATTAAATATAAAGACTTAAAAAACTATAACAGTTCAATAAATAGACCTATTTTAAAAACAGTAAAGAATTATTTTCGACTGACGGTGTGTCTGATGAATTATTTTATAAGACACGGTGAGTCCTTTTATTTATAAATTAAAATTTGTGATCATTTTTTATATTTAGTCTAATTACTAATTGATCTTTTAATAAGTAGGCATGAACGAGTTTTCTCACTGAACATTGGTTATCAACGTTAGCTACTGTAACGAATGGTACGATTGAGTTGAACGAGACTAGTGAATAAATCTCTCTAAGCTCATCCATGGGTTGATCGATGAAACAGTTATGCAAACATATCTTTGATAACCCGTTTAAAACTTGGAAGGATAAATTGCAAAATAGAATAGAAAACTATACGTTAATATACTTGCTGATTTTTATATAAGATTAGATTTTTACTGTGTTGGTGGATATTTTTATTGATATTCGACATTGTTGTTTAACAAGTATTTAATATTACAAAAGTTTAGGAACGTTTATAAATCTTATCGATTATGTTTATATGATTATTACAGTATTTCCATAGTTTATTTAATAAAAGATGAATTTGAATTAAGATATCAAATCATAAAGAACAAGAATCTATTAATCTATGAAAGAAAATTCTGATGATTTAATGACAAAAAAAAATTTATTGCTTTAACCCGCGATTGTTTAATGAAGACTATCAACCTTTGCTCTTACTCTGCCAGCAATGTTAAAAACATAGCGGATTCATATTAAAAGTAATTTCAAAATTAGTGGGTTGTGTAGATTAGAGTACGCATTTTGATAATTATAATTATAAACAATTAATAACTTTTTAATCATTTCTTTAGGACAGAGCATTAGACCTTAATTATGCGTTTGGTTCAAACATGTACTCTGAATCATCCCGAAGGTGATATTAAAGTATGGAGACAAATAGTCAATTAGTTTTTCTTTGTTTAATTTATTTAAACATCTGTTTGATGATTTAGTTGAAACAGATCAACTACTGTGTAAAAACCGAGATGATATTTAAAACAATGAGATACGTGCTGGCTTGTTGATAACCTGGATATTGAGTACCGAAACAAGAGTAATAGGATAAAGAATTTCGTATGTCTAACCCTATAAAGAAAAAATGATTAGTTCGAGATAAAAAAAACACCGTTATCTTAGAATTATGTAAATGTAAATCAAAAAAATGAAATTTTTTATTGCGCTTATTCAATTTTTGGGATTTCTTTTTCTTTATTGATTATTACCTATATTTGTATCTCTACGTATTCTTAGTCAGGTAAATGTAGATGAGAATACATGTTCCACTTAAAACGACAGCTCACTACAAGATTGAAAGGTTTTGTTATGCAAATGTTTTAAAAATTCCGATGAAATTATTTGTTATCCATAATAATCCATCAGTAAATTGCTAGGTTTCTTTGTTTAAAATAGCTAGGGAATTAATGAAGTGATAAGGTGCTTATGATTATTACCACATTCCAAAAAATCCTATCATTTCATCTCCACTATTTTATCGTTCATTAATAATATTAGTTTTTTAAAAGAATTAATTATTAGTTTTATGGAACCTTTTGAGTATTTACTTTTATTAAAATTTTAAAGTTGTTTTTTTAATTAAAAGACAATATTGAAACTACAGTTAAAATGTCCAAGAATGTCAAATGTATACACTTTGACTAGAAAAAAATTTCTTTTTCTACATGTTTAATGTCTATTTTTCATAACAAAATTATGTACAGTGTTCAATCTCCATAATTTTTTAGTGGTCGATTAATTTTTAGAAAGAAATTTCTTTCATCATAATTAACAATTTTCAATGAAAAAAATTACAAAACACGATACATAAAAAAAAAATCTGCACATTTTTTGAGGTTAACCAATAATACATCTAATATATACATCTTTAACAGAATTATAAATAGGCCTATCATTTTAGCAAAGAAACAAGTTAAAAACAGTTGTATGATATACACACCCACACACATATGTACATATAAGTTAAATTCATCTGTAATTAGAGCAATTACTCTTTTTGTTTACTCTACAAACAGCTTTATGTGGCTTTATGAGTTAAGTATATATATTGGACGTAATGCAAGTAAATGGACTATATAGACATTAGATGTTTTTCGATGATTATTAATAAGTACATAATTTATTAATAATGATTCTTTTACAACTAAACGTTTAAGCTAAACCACAGATTTAATCTAAACATTCTAACGGCAAATATTTGGAACAGTGTACATACAGTAAAATCTAAATTAAGTTTCACAGGTTATCTCTTAGCTCTCGTGAAAAAAGTAAGGCATCACTGCGAAATATTACAGATTTTATTGTGTGTCTCAATTTTCTGACAAATTTCCTCGATTTTGCGTTTCATCTGGTTTTCATTTGTGTAGCTTGGTCAGCCGCTATCCTCCTTACTAATTTGACACTATACACACACGTGACTGTGATTAGTTAACAGAAAATACTTTGAGGGTCACTGTTTGAATGTTCTGCAAACAGCTGATTTCTCCAATCATTGATCTCTGCTATAAACACATGTTTGTGCCGTTAAACATATTTGTATCATTAAAAATCATGTGATTTATTCAATTCACAAATATAAAATAGTTTTTATGAGTATAGTTCAATAAGAGAGATCAACAAGTAATATTTAGATGAAATAATTTAAGCTAAGTGATTAATTAATTCTTTTATAAATCACATTGAATTTTTTAACTGAAAAATAAAATGGCTGACCGTGATAGTGCGTCCGAAAGTGATTCAAGTTCGATAGATGGAGGACCAATTATGATGCCTCCTTCACCAATAACTCGAGAGCAATTGCAGAAACGAATTGAATCTCTTCAACAACATAATCGAGTACTAAAAGTTGAACTTGAAACTTACAAGCTTCGAGTGAAGGCCCTTCAAGAAGAAAACCGAGGACTTCGGCAAGCCTCAGTAATTATTGTAAGTTATTTTTTTTTACTGATTTTTTTTTTTATTGTAAAATGTTTTCTCCTTTTGCTAAAAAATTTTTTGATTTTTTTTTCCTTCATCATTTAGCAAGCTAAAGCTGAACAAGAAGAAGAATTCATTAGTAATACTTTATTGAAAAAAATCCAAGCTTTAAAAAAAGAAAAAGAAACATTAGCTCATCATTATGAGCAGGAAGAAGAATGCCTCACTAATGATTTGTCAAAAAAATTAAATCAATTAAGGCAAGAAAAGTGTAAACTAGAGCAAACTTTAGAACAAGAGCAAGAATGCTTAGTAAATAAATTGATGAGAAAAATTGAAAAATTGGAAGCTGAAACTTTAGCAAAACAGAGTAATTTAGAGCAACTACGAAGAGAAAAAGTTGAATTGGAAAATACTTTAGAACAAGAACAAGAAGCACTTGTGAATAAGCTATGGAAAAGGATGGACAAATTGGAAGCGGAAAAAAGAATGCTTCAAATAAAGTTAGATCAACCGGTTTCGGATCCTACGTCTCCTAGAGAAATAAGTAATGGTGATGCAGCAACAAATCTCAGTACACATATACAAACATTGAGAAGTGAAGTCGCAAGATTGAGACATACTCTGTTAATGTCACAACAAGAACATACTGAAAAAATGCAGCGCTACGTTAACGAAGAAAAACATATTAAAGAAGAAAATTTAAGGCTGCAGCGCAAATTACAACTAGAAGTTGAACGCCGTGAAGCTCTCTGTAGACATTTATCAGAATCTGAATCTAGTTTAGAAATGGAAGAAGAACGTCATTATAACGAGATTGTTATGTCAGGAAGTAATATTAGAAATCGAACAGTATCAAGTCCTGTACCACACAATCCATCACCCAGTTCATCTAGACCGCTTAGTCCTGGAATTAATATAGTGGGCTCTACTACTGCTCGTGATAGTTTTACATCAAATCGCTGTTTTGCTTGTGGACAGCCAGTAATAGCTCTTCCATTTTCTAGTTCTCCACCTTCAAGTACTGCTCTTATGGCCTCTACTTCAAACAGACGCACTTCTGATAGATTTGTCAAACCTGCGATTCCACCAACTGTAATAAGTCCAGGAGGGCCGCAATCATTGTCACCTATTACTAATACATCTGCTGGCTGCCCAATGGATATAACTAAAACATAAACTATTGATACTAATTTTTAAAAAATGTTGCTTTCCAATAGTTGAAAATTCACTGTTACAAACTATAATTGTTATCAAATAACTGAAACATTAAGGTCTACGTTCAATAAATCATCGATTTCTTATTTGTTAAATAGATTTCTATACTAGTTTTGATTAATTATACTATCCATATTTGTTATAATTATAACAATGTCTGAACGATATAAGGTTTTTTTTTTTCAACGCATGTGCAGAAATCGTTAGTATATTTCAAAATAAGAGTATGAATAAAAATTGAGCTCTTAGTTTCAGCTTTCAGCTTTTCCCCGCAATTTTATTCGATTTTCCATTCCCATTTGAATAAAAATAATAAAATTATTCTCATACTTCACAAAATTTATAGATCTTTGCCACGTATATATGTTTTCAAAGTGAATTGAAATTTATTTTTTAAATTCCAATTCCACAATCATTAAAGTCAAAATATACTACTATTGATTATTTTTATTTTAATCTCAAACAACTTTTTAACACAGTAAATTCTTTAAGCTGATTATTTTTCCTATATGATTTAAAAAATAGAAAATACATAAAAAAATTTTTACATTATAATTACGAGCTCAAATTTTAATCCGGCCTTCGTTTTGGTGTAAACTATTGATTTTTGTGAATTCTTTAAATAAAATTTTTGTTTATAAGTGCTCTGATATGAAATTTCTTTTTTAGAATGTCACTTTTGTGCTTTTTTAAAAAGTTGTAATATGATAAATTGTATTTTTCAAAAATTAAAGGAATAATACATTTCGGTGTAAGTTTTGTCGTTAACAATTATAATTATAATAATAACAGCATCAATAATATTATAGAATCAATAATTTATATATTATATATATCAATAGATTTAATAATTCTTACAAATGATCCACATTAAAACTTAGAACTTCATATTTGTTCAGTTCGTTGAAATGAAATAATTAAGGACCAATAAAAATTGGCAGGTAGAAATTGATGAGGTTTACCCCTATTAAAAAATAGCAGATTACGCATCAAAGAAGGCAAACATGGCAAAACCGAACCTTATGACTCTAATATGATGAAAATTTATTAAGTTTATGTTTTTAACATTAGTTCATAAAATTCAACTGATAGCGTGGAAAAAATAAGATATTAATTTCATTTCATTTTACAAGTAAACAACTGTTCAAACTTTCAGATGATGATGATTATCATCAATTGCAAGTGATTTTTAAAAATTTGAAGTACGTAAATAGTAGCTTGCAACGTATTACTATCCTTCCGGTACTTTTTGTGGACCCTAAAACTCCTTTATCTCTCTTACGGCAATAAATAAATAAATGATTAATTGATTAATGTGATAGGTTGGGTTTGCTATTTTAATTTTTTTTTTTAGTTTTGATTTCAATTTTGTTCTAGAGAAAATCTAATTTCAAATTAGAATACTATTCTATTTTTTTTTAGAATGTGGCTTATTATTAAACTCACTTCGAATTGATAAAAATTGAACTATGTGGATAAAATGACGTTTTTTTTTTTTATTTGATAATCATCAAACTTCATGTATTTAGCTTGTTGAGTATAACTTTTCAAAACCAATCAGTATCAAATTTTAACGTGGTTTATTGCATCCATGTCAGTACCAAGAGCATCATTAAATTAATCAGTATTTCAATAAAAAAAAAATCTTAACGCATCTGTTTTCAATCTTATAAATAAATTCTAGCGAAAATTTCTCAAAATGTCTAACCTGAAAGATTTTTCATTCATTGGTGGTTTACAAAAACATATTGAAATTGTAAAAGAAATGATTTTATTTCCTCTTGTTTACGGTGAATTATATTCTAAATTCAATTTGAAACCACCAAGGGGATTGTTGTTTTATGGCCCACCTGGTTAGTTATTTATTTTAATGTTTATTTTAATCGATAAATACTTTTATAAGATTCATTAAAATTATAACAGGAACTGGAAAAACACTAGTGGCGAGTGCTTTAGCAATCGAGTGCAGTAACTCAGAACGAAAAGTTGCATTTATATCACGGAAAGGCTCTGATTGCCTCAGTAAATATGTCGGTGAAAGTGAAAGAAAACTTCGAAAAATATTTCATACTGCTCAACAAACAAAACCCTGTATTATTTTTTTTGATGAAGTTGATGGATTAGCTCCAACAAGATCAAGTCGACAAGATTTTGTTCATGCCAGTGTTGTATCAACTCTTTTAGCACTGATGGACGGCTTAGATAATAACTCAGAGATAATTGTCGTTGGTGCAACGAATAGATTGGAAGCGATCGATCCCGCGTTGAGAAGACCAGGCAGGTTTGATCGAGAACTATACTTCCCGCTGCCCTGTTATATTGCTAGGAAAGATATTTTGTCGGTAAATCATAATAATTACTTAAGATTTATTATTAACTTATACTACTGAAAATATCTCATAAACATAGAAATAAGTACTTGAAGAACAAATCGGCACGCTTCATTACTATGCAGATCTACAAAAATTTGAAGATTAAATGAATTGTGATATTAATGTACATCTAAGTAGATATACGGACATAATAATTGTGATATCTTTATATCTCCTTATATGCTCAGATGTACGTAGATCAAAAATGATTTTTCCTGGGTATAGTCATGAATATTTTTATTCAAACATAAAATCTAAAATGATCTGACTTGAATGCCCTTTAATAATGCATATTACTCATATATGTAAAGATTGTGCAATATTCGATTCGGTGAAAGATATTGAATTAATATTTGTCAATTAAAATGCTACAATAATAATTATCTTTCTGACGTTAAAGAAAGTTCTTATCCCTGATTGAAAATACTGATTGAAAAATATTGGGAACAGTCACCCCATGTAAACTGTATATCTATATACATGAAAAAGAATTGAAAGTATTCAAAAATATTCAAATTTCATCATTTTTAATCCTTTTCAACCAATATTTTTAACCAGGGATATAAGAATGTATATATATATATACTTTTATCTTTTCTGCATTCACAGTCGGTACATCAATTGTCTTAAAACAGACGTTTATTACTCACTTCTCTATTACTTGGAGGTGCATAACTAATGTTTGCATCGTGAAATCACCGTATATATTTGATAAATTTATAGTAGACGTCTTTCACAATGGTATCCGATGCTGATAGAAGATAGAATAAATTATTTTCTATACATACTACCCACAAAGAAGTCTGAATTTTTCCCGATTTTTGACCTGCTGTAACTCAGTGAAAAATGATCGTATTGCAAATCTAAAAAGATGCATTTTAAAGCTTTAAAACTTCATGATTATAGTTCTTATAATCATTAAAATAAAAATACATTCCAGCTTCCAAAAATGTCTTTTAATTTTCTGTGCGACCATTGGTAGCTGAAATATTAATAATTGAAGACAAATGGGCTTTTGCAAACATATTGCTTTCATGAAAGTAATATAATTCTCTTTAATTATGTTTTATGAATTTTTTTGAATTTAGAAAAAAAATTGTCAACTTTAAGTTGCATTTTGCGTTTAATTGGATAATCTAAACATTTCTTGACAAGTAATTCTATCCGGTATCAAAATTCTGTTTAACTTGGAAACTGTTATTCCTAAGCAGTTATTTAAAATTTGGACATTCATAACTCAAACCTTATAATCTTTGCAATTCTTTGGTAAATATTTGAGAAACTTTTTCTTCACAAAATAATTTTTTTTCCAAAATTTGTTCTAAATAGTTTTAAATTTATTATTGAATTTTGTTTCTATTGATGAATTAAGTTATTCATTATTAGTGATATATTATTTTACTAAAAATCAATTTTCTTTATTTGAAAAATCTACTTCCATTTCGGCTGCCGAATGGCCTTTTTAATACCTCAACTTGGTATAATAACTGAACTAGACAAGATATCGAAATTCAGTAAAATGCATCGTAAAGCTCTTTTATTAAGCTTTAATTTTCACTACCTAAAAGTGGAAATAGCTTTAATATTACTCATTTTAGTTCATTTAAAAGAAACGGTTGCAGCCGTTTCGTTAGAATTATTGGCTGTATTATAGTATAAATATGATACAGATTTCCGTGTAATGTATTCTGGGGTAGATATTTGTAATTTTAATTAATAACTAATGAAATGAAATCTACTTCCATTTTGGTTGCCGAATGGCCTTTTTTAATTTTCAAACCGCAATAACTTTTGAATGAATGAACCGATTTTCACGTGGTTGGCGACATTCAATGCAGTTTTTTAAGCCTCATGGAGGATCTAAGTTTCAATTGAACGAATCAGAAATTTCGAAGTAGTTCCGAAAAAACACTTTCGAATCGGTCCAAATTATATTGTAAATCTAAGTTTGGTCAAAGCCCTTTCGAATGGCACACACACACACACACACACACACACACACACACACACACACACGCGCGCGCGCGCGCGCGCACACGCACATAGAGATAGTCAGAATAGCTTTCTCGAACCTTAAAACGTGGAGATCTGATGAGAACTTAATTTTCGAAAATCTGAGTGAAAACAATAATTTCCCGATTATTTGAAAATCTGATTTTCTTAGCGGGGTATTAAAAATGTATGACCAAAATAAGCCATATTCATGTTAAACCATGCCTTAGAACAATCACTAATTTCTAATTTATTTGAAAAGTCTTCTTGATTCTAAATTCGTCAATTTGATATCTAGTTTTTAATACTGTTTAAGTTATGAATAATTATACAAGTTTTTTTATTTCAATAGGTTTATGTTAAGAATTGGAAACAAAAACCTTCAGTAAAATTTTTAGCATACTTAGCATCAAAAACAGTTGGATACTGTGGTAGTGATCTTCAAGCTTTATGTGCAGAAGCAGTAATGTGTTGTGTTAGGAGACACTATCCTCAAATTTATTTGTCTAAGACTAAATTGAATATCAACGAAAAATCATTAAAGGTCAGTTTTATAAAATATTATTTGTGATAGTGAGTAAGCAAAAAGTCAACTGGCATACCTCAAATATGTGAGGCGATATACCAAGTTTTAAAATAATATGTGCCTCCGATTCCTACAATAAGAATTATTCTATTGATATGGTTACGTCCGTTTAGAAACATTTTGGAGATTTTTTTTGTCCAACCCAAAAAAAGTTATGAATTTAAAAAAAAATGGCTTTTTTGTTTTCAAATAGCCATTACTTTTTTTGATATTGTGTGTGTGTGTGTGTTTTTATTATTAAAGGGGAAGGGGGAATGCTCTTTACGCATTCCAGGCATAGATGTTTTTTTATGGATGTTCTGCATAGATGTTCTGCATAAATGTTTGGCCTGGATATGTGGCGACTCGGTCTAGCATCATCCTAAAACACTAACTGTTTTTTTTTTTTAGGACTTTTGACACTAGCCCATACCCACTAAACCCTAAACCCCTTTCTCTTCTATCCTCTGATCCCCCATGGTACCGCCGTCATGCTTGCTTGGGACTGGTGAGGCGTGGGTTCGAGTCCCGGTGTGAGCTGAAATTTAATTTTCAGTGAACATTGGTGCTCATAACTCACGCCGGGCTGTACAGGCTTAGTAGTGTATCAAGGAGTTAGTAATTAATAAATTAAAAAAAAACCGTAAATATTACTTAAAATTATTATTGTCCTAATAATACAAAATTTTTCATTTTGGTGAATTTTAGCATTTTCGAATGGGATTTTTATGAGTAGGTTATTACAAGACGGTTAAAGGAGCGTTATTCGACAAAGGAAGGAACGTGAAACGACGGTAAATCGACAGTGACACGACGATGAAACAACAGCAAAACGACGGTGAAACAACTTTGGATTCACTTCTATTTTACTGTGTAACAAAAGTGCTTTGACTGTCGAATAACTATACATTTATGAACTTTTTACTATGGTTTCACTCCATAGTTGCCATATAAAAATGACGTTTGAACCATTTTACCAAGGTCTAATAATCTGATATATACCATATTTTGACAGTAGTGAAATGAAACAGTCACCAATGTTTCACCCTGAAATCACTACTGTAATGCTAAGTTCTCACTGTTGACCATAGAGGGAACTAGCGACTTTCCATATCATTTTCACCGTGACCACAAAACCGCCAGGGCAGCCCGAGAAAAAATATTTATATATAATTATATAACCAACTTGGCCATTTTTCATATATAATCATTGATTATATATGAAAAATGGCCAAATATAATCATATATAATTATATATAACTATATATAATTATATATAACAATGTTTAATTATATATTTATCACATCTAATTAATTATTGGGTTAATTTTATGGATAGAGTATTTAATATGGTCCTACGAAATTCTCTAAAAATAATTAAAATGCAAAAAAAATGTTCAGTATATAATTTTACTGCTATAACACCAGCGGTCACCCATCCAACTACTAACCCTACTCAATGCGGCTCAACTTTGGTGATCTCCGTGCGTCTTAAAGTTTCTGTCTGCTGTGCTGCTATCTTAGACAATAATGATTCTATGATCTACTTAATGCATCATAAGAGTTTATGTTAAATATAATATAAAAATTGATTTTATAATATATTTGGATAGTCATAATTCATAATTTATTCATCTTACCGAATTTCATTATAATATAACACTTATTTAAATAATAAAATAAATAATGATTTTACTATTACGTAGTAGCAGAGCAGACAAAACATCTCATAGAAAATGTGACAAATTTTGTATTTCAGAATTATGTAAACGTAATTATAAACATCATTTTACACTTTTCGTAATTACCAAAAAAAAATTTTTTTTCAAAGAAAAAATTTTTATATATGTTAATTACATATAAGCATATATAATTATATATGAGACTATGTACAATCTTGCATAGCTGTATATTGCTCCATATATAGTCATATATAATTATATATGACCTCATATACAATTCCATATATAATCATGTATGATTATATGTAATTATATATAATTATATATGGAACAATTATATAATTCTGCATAGCTGTATACTTGCCTCCATATATAGTCATATATAATTATATATGATTATATATAACCTCATATACAATTCCATATATAATCATGTATAAATATAAATAATTATATATGATTATATATAATTTTATATAATTATATATGTGATTCCATATATAATCATATATGATTTTATACAATTATATATGATTATATAGAAAAATTTTTTCTCGGGAGGTTGTACTGTATCTCACGAACGAATTGACCAATTTTGATGAGATTTGCGGCGTCCGACGCAGTTTCATAAAAACAAAAGAATTATTTATTGCTCGCTGAATGATCCAAGAAGAAATTTTGAAGTTACATCGGGAAAACACTTTTTTTTTCAATTTTTCGGAAACGATTTTTTTTTTGAACGAATGACCCGATTTTGATGCATTTTGCGGCAATCAATGTTGTTTTTTTGAGGTTATAAGCTGACGAGTTTTTGAATTCGATTGATAAACTAGTTTAAAAGTTACTGCCAAAAAAATTTATAAGATTTCTCAAAATCTACCAAACATAATTATTTGGTTCCATGATTTTTGATCCCCCGACAAAATGTCCCCGACAAAATATCCCCAAGACAAAAAATCCCCGACAATTAATCCTAAATAGCCGGAATCTACACTAATAAATGGAGAGCCGGTTTTTTGTCCAGTTATACTGCAAAAACTACTGAACCGGAGGCCCGGGGAAATTCCCGCAATTAGTTTAGGGCCCAGATACATTAAAGTCATAAGAATCCAAATAGATAGAAAAAAATGGTAGTTTTGTTATATGTTAACAAACTCACTGATACTTTAAATAAGAAATACCTAAGTATAATGACAAAGAACATTGTCGAAAAGATTAACCCCAAACAGAAAGATTTTAGAGTAACAATATTCAGATAAATTTTTAACAATACTCACTTAGAAAATCAAAGTTTACGTGTATTTTAAATAAGAAATCTTCTCACGCAATCTTCGAATTTTAAGATGTATAATCAGATTTATCTTGAAAACAATCAACTCTACGGGTATAACTGATCTAACTTGATTTGTAGAAAAATGAATTTCTTATTGAAAAGTATTTGTGCAACTTTGTCGTAAAACCAGTGCTTTACGAGAAAAATTGCAAAAAATTGATAAATTTGAGCAAAAATCGACTCAAGAATTTTTAGCAGTGAGATAGATAACTTTATTTTATGCCAAACTTTTTTAAAAATAGCTCATTTTTTGTGAGAATTTTTAACTTACCGCTAAAAATCTCAGATTTTCAAAAATCAGGAAATTATTGTTTTCACCCCGTTTTGCAAAAATCGAGTTTTCATCAGATCTCAACGTTTTATGGTCATAGGAAGCTTCCCTGACTACCCCCGCGGTGGTGTCTGTATGTCTGTATGTATGTGTGTGTGTCCGGTCAAAATCGGTTGATTCGTTCGTGAGTTATCATTGACGAAAGAAAACCGAAAAAAGCGTTTTTTCGGAATTACTCCGAATTTTTCCACTCTATCAATATAAACTTAAAGATTTTTTATAAAGCTTAAAAAACTGCGTCGAATGCCACCAATCGCGTGAAAATCGGTTCATTCATTCAAAAGTTATTGCGATATTTGAAAATTTAAAAAATAGTGTTTTATCAAACTTTTGAGCTCGAAGAGCTTAAAAGCATACAAATGCTATTTTTTTTGAGCTCGGAGAGCTTAAAATAATACACAAATTGTATTTATGTTGACAACAATATTTTGTGAATGGAGTTAGAAAAAAACAATAGTCGTCTCAAACGAAGCATCCTAATAATTTTATATACTTATCTATAATTATACATGATTATATTTGGCCATTTTTCATATATAATCATATATAACCAATTTATATAAATATTTTTTCTCGGGTAACGATAATAAAAGTTTCAATTATATTGAATACTTTTGAATTGTATTTGAGAATTGAAAAGTATTCAAGAGATACCACAATGAATCCCGTTCAATACTTTTGAATTCCACGTCAGAATTAAAAAAAATTCAAACGATAAAAAATTTAATCCTATTTAATACTTTTGAATTCCATTATAAGAATTTGAAAGTATTCAAATGATCGAAGTTTCAATTCCATTTAATATTTATCAAAATCTCCGTATGGATTGAAAAGAATTGAAATAATTTTCAATACTTTTCAATGAGTATTTTTAATCAGGGAATTATTAGACTTGAATTGTATACAATTCCAGCTCTTAAAATCCATTTAATCTCAGAAAAAATTATGAAATAAGCACTTTTCGTCATATGTAAGGGTTAACACATAAGTTAGTTATTACGTGACGTGAACCGTTACTTGGCCAAGTGAGCAGCGTTCTAAACTTTGACACGTGAGGACCCGAGTTCGAGCCCAGCATACCTCAAGATTTTTTCATCAAGTATTTACATATGTCTAGTGTTTCAAAGTTTGTAATAAGTCCACAATACTATAATTGATTTCGAAATTGCAATTTTTTTATTTTTGAGAGATTTTTTTTAAAATACTTTTTCTGAAGTACAATTTTTACATCACTTTCACATTATAATGACATCATTATCATGATATAGACATCACAGGTACGTCATATTGACGTCATAAATGTCATTAAGACATAATACTGACGTCATGACTATGTCATATTTTTACGTCAGAATCTTACGTCAGGAAGTGTGAAATAATGAGTCACATATGACTCATTCGTGACTTATATCTTACGTAAATCCTGACATAGCCCAATGTCATTTTGACGTCACATTGACGTAAACGTGTTTACTGGGTAGTGGTGTAAATTAATTTTTGTAACTTCTCCTTCCAAAGTTCAACATTCGAGCCTTGCTTAGCAAACGCAAAGTTGCGTATTGTCGAGACCCTGGCGGATTCGGGGTCACAGTAAAATGATCGTGAAACGACGGTGAATGTACCGTGAATTCACAGTGTCGACAAATGATCGTCGAATGACCGTCACTTGACTTTCGAACGGCCGTCATTTGACAGTGAACGACGAGTATCATTGTGAAAATTTTTCACTGTTACTTTATGATTTTTATTCTGTATAGTTATCATACTTCACTCTTCGAAAAACCAAATTTTTACTTGAATTCTCCGATTTTTTACCTAAGTAAAAATCGTAGATCATCGATCGCTCGTCTGTCATTGCACGGTAGTTTGTAAGTGAAACGACCGTGAAACGAGCGTATAATGTCGGTAAGTCAGGAATGTTTTACTAATCAACGAAGAAAAATTGCTGACAATATTTTATTTTTTTTTTATTTCCATAAAAATACTCAAACCATAAATTATAAATTATGATCGCTATGTATTTTTGTATTATTTGTGTATTATTATGTAATATTTTATAGTTGTCATCTGGCCTGTGCCTTGGCATTAATAAATCTAAATCTTAAATCTTAAAGTGTATAAAAAGATAGGTAAATGAGAAATTTTCAGTAAATGATCGGGACGAAAAATTTGAAAAAAATATTAAATTATTGTATTTTTGTTTATTTCAAAGTAAAATCATAAAAAATTAATCAGACTACAGGCAATCAACAGAGATCCATCATTTCAATACTTTTCAGAAGAGTTTATGGCTTACAAGTGTTGAATTTTTTTCATAGTCTTAAATGAGAAACTATAATACTTTTTGATTATGAAAAATATAATAATCAATATTGGTTTTTTTTTTTTTTTTTTAAATCGGGAGATATTTTATTCAATAATTAATTAATAAATTATAATTTAATTTCAACTTAACTATAAACTTATTTTCTGCACGTCAAATATTTTCACCGTAATTCAAAAATTTGAATCCATTATTAAAAATTTGAATTTTTTTTTTTTAGTACGACGAAAATTTTAATTTCGAAATTACGGAAAAATTATTTATTATCAAGAGAAATTATTATGAGATACTTTTTTTTAGCAATTGTTGTCGTGATGCGAGGGTTTTCGAGAAATCAAAGTAGCAAGCCTTGGTCAGGCATTAAAAGTAAGTTCTATTTATTATTTTTATTATTTTTAATTAATTAATTAATTAAAACTTTTGTTTTAGGAGGATTGTTAGCAAGACTAGAAGTAGCAAAACTTATTTTTCCTTACATGGCAAGTATTGGTGTAGCTTATTTTGTTACACTTTGTCTTTACCCAGGAATAGTATCAGAAATAATATCTTGTAAATTCGAATCATGGATGCCGGTAATTTTGATGGCAGCATTTAATGGTGCAGATTTGCTTGGAAAAATTTTAGCGTCAATATCGTATGAATGGACACGAACACAACTGGTGTATTTTTCAATCGCTCGTATACTTCTTATACCTCTCTTTCTATTATGTGCGATTCCAAGACATGCACCAATATTATCAAGCGAAATTTATCCACTTCTTTTTTCGTGGTTACTTGGACTTACTAACGGTATCGTTGGTAGTGTCCCGATGATTCAGGCCCCAAGTAAAGTTCCTGAAGAACACCGGGAATTAGCTGGAAATATTATGACCCTATCTTACACCACTGGTCTCACACTTGGATCTTTGTTAGCTTATATATTAGATGCGTTTCTTGGTCATCCTGTTACTACTAAAGAAATTTGTGTAAACTTATTGACCGCCACTGTACCAACAACATTTATAAGTAATAATATAACAACAGATATATTAGCGAGCAGTATCAAACTCACCACTCTTCCAACAATTAAAAATATTAGTAAAATATCAAACATGTTAATGACAACAACTGCTACTAAAATGGCAACACAATTAACGACTTCCTTAATGACAAATAAAACAGCAATACTTTTAGGGAATGCCCTTAACACAACATCAACCACAACAGTACCAATTATTTTTACCAATGTTACATCGACTATTAGTAATGCAATCATTCAACATTAAAATGAAATTACATTGAATTAATTTTATTTATTCATTTTTAATTTGAAATTTTAGTAAATTCGAGAAATCTTAAATTTTGAATGAATCCTCTGATTAATGACTAATAATTTATTATGAGGGATCTAAAACTGTTACAATACAAATATAAAATCATATATTTTACTATGTAAAAAGTGACTGCAATGTCGAAGATAATACAAGATTCGAAGCTTTTAGTCAGCAACGATTCAACGGTTAGAATTTTCAAGTGGATATATGATTCTTTCTTTAATTACTTCCCTACTTAAACGATAATTTAATACCTTAGTTACTCATTTAAAATATGTCATTTTTTATCATCAGCTATTATTTTGACTATACTTTTAGAATTATAAAAAAGTAACACTAGAATTTTACAATAATTATGTATTAAATTGTAAATTTTCCTTCGTCAACATATCATTATCAAGTGAATTTGAAATTGTTACACTTACAGGATCTTTTGTTCAATAGCTTAGATAGAATAAAAATTCATTTTTGGGTAGATTTCATAGAAATCAATCTTTTGCATTGGTCCTCATGTCGGAATTCACTCGGAATTTTGTCGTAATATCACTTAACTAGTTGAGTGAAGCTCAAAAATAACGTTAGTTAAAAAATTTATATATGTATGTATATATATATTTATATATTTATATATGTAATATAACGCGGGATGTTGCCGCGATTGTGTCTACAGTTCTTGACGGATCTAGATGGATTTGTTACACATATTCTTTGGATAATAACCTTGAATGAGTTCGAAGATGAGCGAAATCCATCGATAAGTTTAGAAATGGCAGCTCTTCAAAATTATCGAAATAGTGAAAATCACGTTTTTGGTGACTTCATTGATGTGTAACTTTTGGTTGAAAAGAGATGGCTAATTTTTGATGAATTCATGTAAAAGCTCATGAAATTGCCTTTAATTTGACGTATATAACATTGACATTTTGACCATTTTTAGTTATTTTTATCAAAGTTAAGAGTTCGACTGAACCATTTTCAGGCAATGTGTAGTGCAGGCGACTTATGAATGTTATTCTGTCGAGAATTCGTAACAGATCCCAATGAAATTTAGTATACAAATTCCTTTGACAATTAGCTTGCATGAGCCTTAAAATGAGCGAAATCCTTCGATTAGTTCAGAAATAGTAGCTCTTCAAAATGATCAAAATAGGAGAAATTACGTTTTCGGTGACTTCATTTATGTATAACTTTTAATAGCAAAAAGATAGCTGATTTTTAATAAATTTACGTGAAAACTCATAAAAACACTTCTAATTTGACGTATATAACGCTAACTTTTCGACCATTATTAGTTATTTTATCAAAGTTAAGAGTTCAATTGAACCATTTTCAGGCAATGTGTAATACAACCTATCCATGTCAAACGAAAGTTATTGATACAAGACGATAATTCATTCTATGAAATCTACCTTCCATTTCGGGTATGGCCGAATGGCGTCTTTTTTTTAAATAAAATAATTTTTTTTTTTATTCACACTATTATTAATTAATATTTATTGAAATTTTTAACACTATTCTTAATTTAAATTTATTAAAATTGATTTTCTATTTTTTAGTTTGATTTTCTATAAAAAGCGTGTTTTTAGTTTTTTAAACTATTATTTATTAAGCCCTGGGAATGCCTCACTTCGCACTTATGTATCGAAAATATCTATTTTAGTATTATGGTGAAAATATTTGTCATATTGTTGGGAATAATTATGATAAGGGAGGGATGCATAGTATAGTGGGATGGTATTAGTAATAAGTAATATTGTAAAGTCAGTGAAAAAAGTAATATACTCAGTAGAGCAGACGTGCCTTGTGTACGATTAAAAATAAAGCGCTTCATTATATACATTATCCTGTCCATAAACTGATTACATATAAAAAAATTTTCTATGTAAAAGTTATTTAGAATTTAATTTTCTAAAAAAAATATCTCCTATGATTTTTTCGTAGGACCAATAAGAAAGCCGAAATTTCAAACTTAACATTTTTGTAGTCAACAACAAATTTGAACCATTAATTATGAATCTTGATTTTGGAATTACGGTAAGAAATATTGATTTTTTGAAAAAATCATAAGAGACATTTTTATAGGAAATTAAATTTCCTACAATTTTTTGTATGATAAATTTTTCTATAACTCCAATATTTTCAACGTAATATTAAAAAAAATTTCAAGCATTCATTTTTTAATTGAGGCAAAATCTTAGCCTGATAGTCGTAAACGTCAAAGAAGTTTTACTTCAATCGCGCGTAAAGGTTACACACGCACACCGTTTTTTTTTTTTTTTTTAGAAATTGAAAGTTTTAAGGTTTGGGGTTATTTTCATGG
>CAJNRD030001122.1:12866448-12913000 GCA_905319865.3 Cotesia congregata
TATATATATATATATATATATATATATATATATATATATATATATATATATATAATATAAGATATAAAAATTCGGTAAAATGCATCGTGAAGGTCTAATAATAAGCTTCAATATTCACTACTCAGAAGTGGTAATAGCCTCAATATTACTCCTTTTAGAGTTCGTTTAATAAAACAGTTTTACTGATGCAGCTGTTTTAGAATCATTGTCTGCGTCATAGCTTAATCATGATGTAAATTCAAAAATTACGATATTGATCAGTCTTTCGTGTAATGTTTTCGGATAGGTCATCAGTAAATCTGTCACAAATTAGTTCTAAATATTGTTTTCTTCAATTAAAATTTTGTCCGGTTTCAAAATTCTGATTAACTTGGAAACTGTTGTTCCTAAGCAGTTACTTAAAATTTGGACATTTATAATTTAAATCTTATAATCTTTGCAATTGTTTGATAAATATTTGAGAAACTTTTTCTTCACAAGATATTTTTTTTTTCCAAAATTTGTTCTAAATTGTTTTAAACTTATTATTAAATTTTGTTTTTAATTCATGAACTAAGTTATACTTTATTAGTATTTATATTATTTTATTGAAAATCAATTTTCTTTATTTGAAAAATCTACTTCCATTTCGGCTGCCAAATAGCCTTTTTCTTTTTAGGGTAAGTGTGGGTATTACTGCAGTTTTTTTCGTAAGTCTCACTTCGAAAGCATTTTTATAAAATTTTCTCAAGATAATAATAACTTTTTTTTTTTAAACAAAAGTTTGTTTCATTATTAACCCAAAATAAAATCAACAACGAGAGAAACAAATATTTCCGTTAAATAATAAGCATTTAAAAAGTCTAAATGCATGTATTACTGCAGGTCTTAAAGTAGCTTGCTCCTATTACTGCGTGTCCATTACTGCAACTGATGCAGTTACTGCGTACCTATTACGCAGAACGGCTATATTTTAGGATTTACTTAAAAATGAACAAAAACTTATTAAAAAGAAAATTTATTAGTTTAATGTAATAACAAGAATTCTTCATCATGAGCCAAAGCAAATTGAGAGCAAAACGAAAAAAAATCAATTTTTGATTTTTCTGAAGATTGCAGCACGATAATGGATAAAATCTTATTCATTTAATTTTTTCAAAATTTTGAATACTCGGGGCGGAACAACTACTCAATGGAGCGATCTGAAAATTTACAGGGTTTTTAGGGGTACATTGAGGTGTAAAAATTCTTGCAATGACTAGCTTCCCCGTCGATATTTGTTAAGATACAGTCGATTAACCAAAATAAGGGAAAAAGTCACTTTTTTTAACTTTCTTTAAAGCGGTATCGTACATCGATAAGATTTTTTTTCCGAAATTTTTTCATAGAATTTTATTGGGAATTTCTTCCAGTTTCCAAAACTGTCCTTTTTTTGCTGTGCGATTATTGGTTGCAGAGATATTGATGGTTAAAGACATAAACGTCCTGTTTCGTCTAATCTCAGATATCCGCAACAAATGGTCGTATCAAGCTTAAGAAAAAAATGAAATTAAAGCTGAATAAACAGGCTATCTGTTCCATAAAGTCGCTTTGTCTGAAAAAATTTTTCCGAGCCCGTAGAGCGAAAAAAAAATCAAAAATTTAGAAAATTTTTTTTTCGCTCTATTTCTTCGGATCATGTTGAAAACGTAATTCCTAAAAAATTTTGGCTCCAAGATCTGAAAACTAGAGTCTCGGAGCTTTAAAATGCATTTTTATTTTTGCGATACGATCATTTTCCGCTGAAATACAGCCCGTCAAAAATCTAAAAAAAAATTGCATTTTGTTTTTATTCTCTTAATTTTTGTGAGTAGTGTACAATCCTAGTAGTTTTTTTCTATTCATTATGAAATCTACTTCTATTTCGGCTGCCGAACGGCCGTTTTTTACCTTTTGGAAGGAGTATAATTGAATATTACAGGTGTGCACAATCATTAAGTATTGCATGATTTCATCTAACGAAAATTACATATTTGCAGGTTGAAAAACAAGATTTTATAAAAGCACAGAAAAATATTATTCCCGCATCGTATCGAGTAAAATTAGTAGTTGTCAAGTGCTTGTCAAATACAATTGTTCCTCTATTACAAGATGTTTTTTCTTTTATTTTAAATTTAATATATACGACTTGCCCTCCAGAAATGCTTGTTCTGAGAAATACGTAAGTATTGAATAAGCTTCAATAATAATCTATAAAAATGTGCAATAATGGCTGTGATTTTTTCTTCATTAGCCAAAATTTATCAATTTCTAAATGTATCAATTGTCCGAGGATATTAATCTGTGGTCTAGATAATAGTCATACCCATCATTTAGCTCCAGCAGTCTTGCATGAATTTGAACATTTACCATGCCATGTACTAGATGTTATTACTCTTTTTGAAGAAACTGGGAAAGCAGTTGAAGAAATAATAATACAAGTAAGAATAATTAATCTTTAACGATGTCAAGTTTTTCAATACTTACGAGAACTTAACTTTTCATATACAATGTAGCTACACTGCCAAAGGCACTTACTTAACAGTTTTTGGGAACATACAGATTATTTCTTCAATCACTTTACGTAGATAAATAAAAAAGTTTAATTTGTGATTAATATACTTTCGAAGATATAAGATTCCAAAGATTGAGTTTTTGAGATTTTCACACATTACACTACACATGACACCGAAAATATTACCAACATATTTGATTTGAATCTAGAAATTTATCTTACGATTGTGATAATACACTAGTCTCAAAAATTAAGGGATATAAAATAACTCCAAATTTTTAGGTGATTTTCAACAAGTTGTAACTCCGAGGAAAATGGTCGAACAGAAAAAAAAGCGAATTGTAGCACCAAGTGTCTAGTTTTCAGACATGACTACGAAAATTTTTTGTCATGTCCAGGTCTGGAGAAATCCTAAGAAAACTACCGAAAAAAAATTTTTCCAAGTTTTTTCTCGTCTAACAAAAGGTCTACGGGCTTAAAAAATTTTTTTTCCAGTGTTTCTTTACAAAGCTCTTTTAGAATATTTAATACCCTTTAATTTGACGTAATCAAAAAGCCTGTACGATGATTTGCCGCGGAGTTATCGTCAATCAAAGCAAAAAAGTTCTAGTGTGTGTGTGTGTGTTTTTTTTTTTTTTTTTTTTTTTAAGGGGGGGAATCCTTTTTATGGATTCTAGGCATAGCTGTTTGGCCTGAATATTCGGCGACTCGACGCAGCGTCATACTAAAACTTGACGCTAACGCCCCTACCCACTAAACCCTAAACCCCTTTCCACTTTCCTCTAATCCCTCATGGGAAACGCCGTTAGGCATTACTTCGTGGAGGGAGGATATAGCTACTGCTTTTCCTTTTGGTAGCTAAGGTGTTATTTTACCTTTCTTCTAGTTCTTGTCATTTGCTCTTCTTCTTTCGATGGAACGCAAGTCTATGAGGACTTCTGTTGCGAACGTGTTTGTGGCATTCCAGGCACGCTCTGATGACAGCATTGCTTATACTATTGTCTCTGGTTGGATTTTCTTCTTCAGGATCATCTCCAGCTCATCTCGCTGTGGGTAAAATCGTGGGCACTCAAAGAAAACGTTCCCGCGTCTTCATTGATTCCTGGGCAGGACGGGCACTCCGGTGAATCATCATGCTTGAAGCGGTCAAGATACGTTCAAAAACATCCATGTCCTGACAACATCTGCGTCAGATAGTAATTGACCTCGCCATGACTCCGGTTTAGCCAAACGTCGATCTTCGGTATGAGACGGTGTGTCCATCTTCCTGTTGTCGCAGCGTCCCACTGCGATTGCCATCGTGCGATGCTGTTCTGCCGTTCTTTAGCTCTGAGTTCCTCGTCACAGTGTGGTTGACCTCTTTCGTTGGTAAAGGTTCCGTCTTTCCTTAGCTAGGACTCTGAGAGGCAGAGTACCGGAAATAACACACACTGCTACTTCTGATATCGTGCAGAATGCACTGGCTAGTCTTACAGCGCTCAGTCGATATACTGGTCCAGCTTTTCTCCATGATTCTTGCAACTTCAGCGCTTCTGCCCAAATGGATATTCCATATGTGAGCACCGATGTGACAACTGATGATAGTAGTAGTCTCCTGCTCTGCTTTGGGCCTCCGACGTTCGGCATCAGTCGTGCGAGACTAGCCCTCACTACTGACGCTTTGGCACTGACGTGTTCCACTTGCTGTTTAAAGTTGAGACGGGCATCAAGTATCACTCCCAAATATCGGATATAAGGTTGTGATGTGATTTCTTGTTCGCCGACTTTCAGCTTGATGGTCTCTAACGCTTTTCTGCTGGATATAAGCACTGCCTCAGTTTTGTGTGTAGCCAGATGCAGGTTTACCGTATTCATCCACCGATGGACTCGCTCGAAGGTGATGTCGAACATGTTGTTAATCTCGTCAAGGTGTTTAGCGACGATTATTACGGCTACGTCGTCTGCATACGCTACGAGTTTTACACTTCTTGGCAATTTCAATCTCAATAGGCCATCGTACATGACATTCCACAGCAGTGGACCAAGTACATAGCCCTGGGGTACACCTCCGGTAATATCGTACTCTTTTTGATCATTTTTTGTGTCGTATTTAAGCACTCTATGGGTGAAATAGCTGGCCACTATTCTACACAGGTATTCTGGAACGTTTTTCTCTCGAAGAGCTTGCATGATGCAGTTCCAGTTGGCGGAATTGAAGGCGTTTTTAATGTCTAATGCCGTCACCAGGCAATACTTCTTTGTGCCACCCTTCCATCTGGTTCCTGCGATCGCTTCTTTAGCCGTGCTAACAACCAGATTGATCGCGTCCAGGGTTGATCGTCCTTTCCGGAATCCATACTGGTTGTCTGCCAGGAGTGAGTCGACTACTGCATTTATTCGTTGATGAATTATGCGCTCAAATATCTTACCCGCCGTATCTAGTATGCAAAGTGGTCGGTAAGATGACGGTTGTTCTGGTGGTTTCTTCCCTTTAGGTAACAGTACCAATCGTTGCTGTTTCCACTTACGAGGAAAAGTCCCCTCCTTGAGACATGCATTGTAAACGTCTAGGAATAATATTGGAGCTGCCTTTATGATGGTTTTCAAGGCTATATTAGGAATTCCGTCCAATCCCGGCGCTTTATTATTCCCTACACGGTTACAGGCCTCCAGCAGTTCTTCTTTAGTGACAGGTGGAATGTCGTCCCGTTCGCCTGCCGCCAACTGGTAATCGAAGTTGCGTTGCTGTGGAAACAGTGCAGTGACGATTTTCTGAAGAAGTTGGGGACACGTAGGTGATGGCATTTGTTGTTTTTTCAGGTGGGTCATAACCACCTTATAAGGCCTACCCCACACGTCTTTATCCACCTCGTATATAAGCTCTTTCCAGCATCTTCTTTTGCTCTCTTTGATGGCTTTATTCAGTTCACGGCGCGCCTTTTTGTACTGTGCAACCACTTCCACAGAGTTAGTTCGTCGGTAGCCACGCTGGGATATTCTTCTCTTCTGATGACACTCTTTACGAAGGGCGCTGATATGGTCGTTCCACCAATGCACCGAAGGTCTCGAATTTATGCCATGTTTACGAGGCATACTGGCATCACAAGCATGTGTTACTCTCCTCATCAGGTCCTTAGTCTGTTCTTCTGCACATCCAGTGTTGATCGGATCACCATCGAGGGCTATTAGCAATGGTGACGCGACCAGTGATCCGACGACATTTCATCCGTGACTAGGTCGCTGATTTATCGATGCGACAAATTTAACTACAAATTAATATTTGTTATTGTCGTAAGATGGACGTTAGTGTTTACTCATATCAGGTGTTAATATGTGACTGAATAGTAGTTACGGACAAGGTCGAGGATAGCTTAACTGGTAGAGCCTTTGGCGCGTAACCGAACGATCCGGGTTCAATTCCCGGTCCGGGCTGTCCGAATTATATTTTTTCGGTCACGAAAACAATTCCTACTGAGTAAAAAATAGGTCCCCCCTTTCCCTTTATCCTTTATTCGCCCAGTTCCCAAATTTGTGACTGACATTATGACGCTGACATAGCATCGCGTATCAAATGTCGTCGGATCAATGGTCGCGTAACCATTAGCAATGCTTCTGGGTCAAAAGATTTCACGTTCCAACCAACGATGTTAGACTGCTTGATTGGTCTCTTGAGGTTCAGGTCGCTTGATATTTCCCAGAATATCGCATGATGGTCGCTGGCAGTGTAGATGTCCAACACTTTCCGGTTGTAGTCGCCTCTAGCAAGGCTATTACTGACAAAAGTGAGGTCTACAATTGAGCTTGCTTCACCTTTGGTGTAGGTCGGCGTATCACCACTGTTGAGTGAAACTACATCTAGTGTAGTAAAGGCCTCTAGTAGTGCTTTCCCTCGTGCGTTGGTATGTTTGCTACCCCAGTCAACTGCCCAGGAGTTGAAGTCTCCGGCTATCGCTACTGGATGGTATTGCTTCGCATCTTCGGTAAGTCAATCCAGGAAATCAGTGAAGTCAACAATGGAGAGGCTAGGTGGTGCGTAGCAGCTATAGAAGCGGATGCCCTCTACTGATACTGCTACAAAGCCGGCATTGCTGTTGTCGACTGCATTTTGGAAAGGGAGTTTGCCACATGACCAGATGACAGCTTTGGATGTGCTGTCAGATTCCCAGGGTTGGGTACTCAGGTGTTTATATGGCTCTGCTATCAGTACCAAGTCAAGCTCTAATTCTCGCACGGATTGCATGAGCAGGTCATGCGCTGCCTCACAATGGTTGAGATTGAGCTGCAATATCCTCATGCTTGTTTGTTCATCAACTTCTGGAGCGCCTCCTGAAATACCGGGCATCTGTGGGTGCCGACATGGTGAGCCACGTCCTTTGCTCCTTGCTGCTCAGCACATATTGCACACTTGGCAGAATTTTTACAGTCAGCGATACGGTGCCCTTCTTGTCAACATCTGATGCAGAGTTTAGACCTGTCTACTTGGCTTTTACATTGGGGCCCAACATGTCCAAAGTGCCAGCATTTAAAGCATTGGACTGGCCTTCTAGTTGCTCTTATTCGGCAATTGGCCCAGCCAATCCTTATTTTGCCACTTCCTTCCAGTATCCTCCGTGCTGCAGCTGCTGGTAGTGTCATAACTGTAGGGATTCCCGCTAGAGGGCACCGAAGTGACAACAACAAATAATTTCGCTGTCCACATAAATACACAAATAAAACCACAAAAGTGAGTGAAAAAATTATAAAAACATCCCGAGAGGGATCGAGTGAGTTTAGTGATTACTTACATAATTATAATCTGAGCAAATATCTAAATAAAGTGACAAAATCAGTAAAAAACCCAACCGACGCCATCATGGCGGACAGCTCACGCAAAATTCAGGGCAAACGTAAAGTCAACGACACGTACAACGCAAATGTGGTGAGTAAAATGTCAAAGAATTTAAGACCTAAGCCTAAAATCATCACAACTGAAATGTTGGACAATGAATTCTTAAAAATAAGAGACAAAAGCCAAAATACTGAGAAAGCATTATGCGATCAAATGAAGAACAGACCTATTTTTCAAGCAAAGCAAAATAAAGGCAACGTCAGTGAAACTGCCCCGCCACCTGATAGGTGGATAACACCCAAACACACAATCAAGACCACTACTCCGATTCAGAAAGCAGAGACATCTACCAGCAACCAATTTAATGCTCTAACAACAGATAATGAAAATGACATGGAGTTCGACATCGAGCCGACAGGCGGCGTCACCCAATTGTCAACAAATAACCAAAACACGGAGTCTACCGCTCCAAAACAACAAGAGACAACAAATCAAACAACAAATACTCCAATCACAGAAAAATCCGCCAGACCGCCACCAATAATAATAAATGGAGCAACTATCAAAGAGGTAATTGAATTATTTACCTCCAACAATATTGGAAAAACCGACTTTCAACTAAGACAAGTAAGTCCCAGCAATAACATCAACGTATCAACCAAAGTGTTGACAGTTTACTCCGAAATAATATAGGTACTAACAGCAAATCAAATTAAATTTTACACTTACACACCCAAAAGCCTCAAACCTAGAACGTTTTCTTAAAGGCATAAAAGGTGACTTCAATTGTGCAGACGTTAAAAATGCCTTAACTGAACTCCAAATCCCAAATGTCGAGATTATTTAAGTTCAAGATATAGTATTTAAAACCAGGAAACACGAGTCATCATCACCTAGTGCAAGTGTCACATTGGAGCAACACAGCGGAGCTGATGAAAGTGAAAGGTATTCTTTTTCAAAAAGCAAGATAGGAATTTCTCAGAAAAAAAATAATTTTTCAGTGTCGAAACTGTCAAAAGTTGGGACATTCACAAGCTAACTGCAAGCTCCAACAAAAATGTATCAAGTGTGGTGAAACCCATGACAAAGATATGTGCACAATCAAACCAGAGGACACAAAAGATGTGCTTAAATGTGCCAACTGTGGCAAAACTGGACACCCAGCCAATTACAAGGGCTGCGAATATTACAAAAACTCCATAAAAATAATCAAAGACAGGGTCAGACAAAAACGCGAAGAAACGGCAATCAAACTCAACAGAATTAATACATTCATCGACCCAAACCGCTCATACTCTGCAGCCATGAATCTTTATAGCCAACGACAAGATACCAGTGCCCTGCAAGGCCCACATTTCTACCCCAATGCACCCAGCGTGCATCAACAAGCTCTACAGCAGCAAAACCAGACATCATCACCCCCACAGTGGGCAAAAAATTTGTTGACACAATTTTCTCAAATAAACCAAAGACTAATGTTACGTTCTCAGAATTTCGCCCAAAATTATTTTTTTTATTATTTTATAAATATTATATTTTAAATAAATTTATCTCGTTCAATTCTCCGAATGCACATTGAGAGATGTCCGTTGCTTCGCTGGTGGCTTGATCAGCAGCTTAGTAACGGAAATCTCGCGATAAGGCATCGGCAGAGAGTCACCGCGGTCGCGGATAGTCCAAACATCTTGCGTCAGCATGGGACCCGGGCCTCGATGACTCTCTCAGGGAGTAACCTGAGCTGCAAACATGGCTGAAATACTGTTTATAAAAACTAATCTGGAGTTGATTCAAGTCAGTAGATCTACGGACTTTCTGGAGCACAGAACTCTGTCCGACTTGAACCTCTCCAGATCCTTAATCCAATAAAACTAAATTACATTAAACACGCTGTTAAATCCTTTGGTGTGAGCGCCTTTCAGCTGTTCCCCAGGTCCCAAAACCTCCTTCGGAGATGAGGGCTCATTAGCCGTCCTATCCGAATTTCCTCCTCGGTCCATGCCACGGAAGGGCAGGCGTTCACGTCGTTCGGGTCGGGCTGTACAAAGGGGCCGTTCATTTCAGTTACGGTCGCTTAAACTGTCCATGCCCATAATTTCCGGCGAGGAGCCAGAAGTATCGCGAGTGCCGGTAAAGTGTGCTACCGTCGTACTTCAGGGAAATTATTCGCCCAGGTCGCCATCTCCGTCGCTGCAGGAACCATCGAGCACTGGAATATTAATTCCTGAAAATCATCCAGCCTTTTGGACGGACGTATCACGTTCTTGGGCACTCAAGGCCATCGACCTTCCGGAATATTTCCAATCACCAGGTGAAACAATTCCGCTTCAAGATCCATGGTACGGCTACTACTCTGAGGAGTACTTTCTCCGCACCGGATTTGACAGCTACCCTCCGTTTGAAGCCAGGAGGCTCGCTCAAAAGGGTATTATTTGGGCAAAACTATGGGGTCCGTAATGGTGAGTCTTTAAATTATTAGAGAGGTAAAAGTAAGCTCATCTGTGACGGCACGCCGGGGGTCAATAGATCACCCAACGATGTCAAACCTGAATTTTATTTGTCAGTTCTTAATTATTAAATTTAAAATCACCAATAGAAATTTAGAAGCGAATTAAAATAATTCACAAAAATTGAGAACGTAACACTAACTACAATAGAAGCACAAATAAACGACAACACGTCAAAGATAAATTATTTACTTGAAATAAATAGTTTTGAAATTCAGCAACAATGACTCATAGGCTCAACACCAACAACAATAACCAAGATACAAGGACCTCCAACACTAGCAGTTCCAGAAACTCACTAAGAAAAGCAGAAATCAACTTCAACTCAATAGTTAAACTTCAAAGAAGGCTTGACCTAACCAAACTCATCGATGAACAGGACTTAGACATCATATTAGTCACTGAAACAAAACTGAGCTCTCGTCATAAACTCCAAATGGACGGATACAACATAGTAAGAACAGATAGACCAGGTCCAAACAGGGGTGGTGGCACCGCAATAGTAATTAGAAACGACATAGACTACAATACTCTATCTGAACAAAAACAGTTTCACTGTAATAAATTGCGCCAAGTACACGTTTACAACTTTTGATTTACCAAAATACCAATGAGAAATTATCACTTTACAAAAAGACGTAAAATAAAAAAAAACAGACCAAGTAGCCGTTATGATTTTTAATAATTGAAAAAATTTTGTAGTAAATTTAACAATTAAAAACAATTTTTTCAACGTACTTGGCGTGCGTCATTGAGTAACCCAAATTTTTTCATATCTGATAACTAAGGCCAAAGAACTTATGTGAAAAGTAATTTTAGGGACTACAATTCTTTCAGCCCCTCCTCACCAAGTCATTGACCCTACTGATGATTATTTTGATGCAACCATATGAATCTATAAGTTTTGAACATCTCGATCAATCGAATCGAGATAAGTGGCAATACAAAAAGTATCAACGCCATTAAATTTGGTGAAAATTTAAATTGATTCGGTCCGCTAAATTTTGAGAAATCTCAAAAATAAAATTTTCAAAAAACGGTTTTTTAGAATAACTTTTAAACGACTCCACGAGTCAATTAAAAAAACTCAGCCGCTCTTAAACTCAAAATACTGCGTCTATTGCCGCCAGTCCCGTCAAAATCAATTGATTCTTTTGGGAGTTATCAAAAACGAAAAATTTCGAAAAAAGTGATTTTTTTACATAACTTCATTTCTTTTTGGATAGTTTTTGATGAAAAAAAAAAATAATTAGTGAAGGATGATGATTAAAATTAAATTTTTCTTGACGAGAGAAGAAACTGGATTCTTAGACGCTAGTAGAGCTAAGCCTTCGCGCGATCGCGCTTAAAGCATGCAATAATGCTGTGAAGAAGAAAAGAACAGGAGTTAAGATAATGATTAAACTACTGACTGTTGACATGAATGAGTTATCTGACGGATTTTGAGACGTTATTACAATACATCTGAAAAAATTTGAGGTACTCAATGACGCACGCCAAGTACGTTGAAAAAATTGTTTTTAATTGTTAAATTTACTACAAAAGTTTTTCAATTATTAAAAATCATAACAGCTACTTGGTCTGTTTTTTTTTATTTTACGTCTTTTTGTAAAGTGATAATTTCTCATTGGTATTTTGGTAAATCAAAAGTTGTAAACGTGTACTTGGCGCAATTTATTACAGTGAAACTGTTTTTGTTCAGATAAAATATATCAGTTACCGAGATATTTATTGAGAAATTAATATTTAAAAATCACAAAAAATTCTCAAGTAACCTACATTAAAATGGAATCAAAACATTTGGCAACGTTGCGTAGCGCGCGAGTTCAGACCATTCAATAAATTCAAACTAATTTATTTATTTACACTGACTGCAAAAACTTAAACGTGGTTAAGGTTATATTGTGCAAATGAAAATGTAAACAACCGAAGTACAGCGTTGCCAAATCACGAACAGGTTACTAGCAGCTGATTTGAAAGAATCAAATTAATTTTTGTATTTAACTATTTTTTTTTATTTTCAAAATTTCAACGATTAATACCTCATATACTATTTATTATTTAATTTAAGGAATTTTTATGGGTTTTTTATTTTAATCTATCGTATATTGACTACTACAATTGTTTCGACTCAACTGGAGCGAAAGGATTTCCTTAAAAAAAAACATAATATATGTTTATATTTTTTCTCCCTTTTTGACGTGATCTGACGTGAATCAAGTCATTGCGACGAAGAAGGAAGCCTGAATCGTCGTCGGTATCGCTGCAGGAAGTTAAAGACCCAACCGAGATCCAACAAGGGGTTTCTAGAACATGTAAATCTACGTATATATGCTTATAAATATAAATACATATATTTGTATATAGATATACAGCAGTGTGTCAGCAGTGCTATAGATAACTATGCTACGCCGTGGTATCGTGGTATAGTATGGAGACTGTATAAGTGTACTTACGCGTGAAATATTGTTATTGCATACACACGTGTTCGCGTGAGAAGGAAAGCCTCAAAGTCGATAAGACTACGTTATCTAATGGAACTTTCAGTTATACTTTAAAAACCTCCTGACATTTTATGCGAAAGCTCACTCACATTTCGTCTTTTACTTTTTTACTATTGTTGTACAACTAGAGCTTTATTGTTGAGTAAAAATTTTTATTGAGAGTTTTAGCAAAAATTCATGCTTAGAATTTTTATTTTTTAGCTCATACAAAAGTTAATTCAATGAAAAAAAAGTTTTTGAATAGAAAAAATTATTTTAAAATATTTTTTTAAGTTTTAAATTGAGATGAAAAATTTTTTTATCAAAAGTTTGAATAATTTTTGTTGCTTGATTTAAGACAAAATATTTTTAATTTAATTTTCACAATTGAAAAAATTTTTATTAAATCAAGTGAATTTTTAATCAGTGTTTTAATTATTGCAACTAAAATCAATGACTATTTAAATATAAAAATTACAAATTTTTTTATGACTATCTTTAGTAAATTTTCCAGTTGTCAAGTTTTAAATTTAAATGTCACCTCTAAATCCCATTTTTTACAACACATTAAATAAAACAAAAGAAAAGTCTGTTTTCAATTCCAACTAAAGATAGTAACTAAAAGTAGATCTTTAAAGTGTGCAATAATTAAAAGTTTAAGTCAACTTAAATTAACTAAACATTTAATTAAATATGAATTTAACGCCGGAACCTTTATTAATAATTACTTTTCTCAAAGAACAAAACTGAACTAAACTTTAAATTTCCGAGTTGTTATAATAATAAATTCAAAAATCTCAGTTAAATTATTAATTTTACTTAGTTTCAATACCCCACAAAACTTTAAAATATACAACAACAAATAATAAAATATGTAATTAAAGTTTGTTGTCATTAAAAAGTTGTGCAAACGTTTTAATTCTGTTGATTACTTAATGTTAATAGATAACACAAGTATCTCACTATAAACTTTGGACAATTTACTTATCCGAAAGTTTGTGTCGCCGTCTGTAGTCTCGGTGCATGCATATGTCTATATATAATATATAACATATAACATTATAATAGTCTTGACAGCCAAACTCTATATCTGTATATACCCTCAAAAGTATAAGTAAGAGAAGAGTTAAAGATAATATTTAACTAAAAAGGAATCTGATGAAATCTTATATCTGTAGCATTTGGGTTGTGTCTCCCGAGGCGTTTTCTCTGAGTACGGAAATTCATGCCAGAGTCATCCACTAGCACTATAATAACTACACACCGACTTAGAGTGGTGGTGGTGATCGTCGCCAAGTACTTTGGTGGATGCTCGTTAAGCTCGGAGTAAACGCCTAGCCGTTGAAGGGTTGAGGGTTGATACTAGAGGAGGTGAAGAGAGATTGAACAGGGTACCTATATCCGTCAGGCATATCGGGTCTTGTTGATAGGCAAACTGTAGACGACGAGACTCTGACTACTTTGCTTCAAGGGTTCTCATTATCATCAGCTCTATCAACTATTTCCTCTTTTCCTTTCGGTTTATCTCCAGATATAAATATAGATATATTGGCACACATTCACTCAATACATAGGGTCATTTTAACGTGCAAGAGAACAACGCATTCAACTGTGGAATGAGAGCTGACTACGAGAGCAGGAAATCCTCAAACGGATCCAGGGAAAACCGTTTAGGCACTTGGAAACGTCCAACAAACACACTAGCTATTGCCTCCGGGTTCTTCCACATCCCACATCCGGAAGACCTCAGACCTCAGTTCTCCATCCTGTTTGTGTCCTTTCCTCAATGCCTTTCCGTCAAAAGTTACTCTGTTCCGGGAACCAGAAACAACATCAACATCAGCATCAGCATCAGCATCATTGTAACTTCATCCATTTTTGTCTCATCATTTCCTGATTTAGCTAAATCGATTATTTTAGCAAGAGCACTTTGAAGTAATTCCGTCCACTGTTTTTGACTTACCGTATACCTCGAATATTTATTTGTAATGAAACTCTTCAAACAATGTAACGAAGCATGAACAGATGACTCCGATGCTGTTCTGGTATTTTGATTATCAACTCGAACTCCAGTTTCTCGTATAATACCAGTAGCTAAATAAAGAAGAGTTGGAAGAATTGATAGAGCACCTTGAGGTGAGCAAAGAGATGGAAGAGTTTCCATAATACTGAGAGTTAAAGTAATAAGTTTTCCATTTTCTTCAGAAGCAACGTAACTTTTTTGTAATAGAATAGCAGTTGTTCCTTCAGGATTAGGATTCAAAGCAGGTAATTGTCGAACTAAAACACAAAGACAAATTTCTAAAACTGCAAAAATGAATGATTTGCCTGGCTTCAATTCTCCTGTTTCTCCTCCTTCGCCCAATAATTCTAATTCTTCACGATTTATCGCTTCTGAATTAGCTGGCACCAATTTTTTTAATTCGATTAATTTTTCTTCTTCTAAATTTTCTTCAACAGCCTTTACAATTTGTTTCAGTACTTCCATTGTCATCATTTGAATTATACAGTTGTCTTGCGTCAATAAAAGTCTATGAAGAACATTACAAAGTTCAATAGGAAGTGAAATATCGGCGGTTAAAATTTTTCTAACCCACATGGAGTCTAATAAAGTAAATAGGGCGCTGAGACAGATTTTTATATTTTGTGGAGACTCAGAAGAACGTGAATTACATAGTGCTTCCATACAAATACCGAAAAGAAGATGAAAATGTTCGATACTAGTATTTGATTTGGAATTATTAATATTATTATCTGTAGGGTTATTATTGTCACTGTTATTATTACTATTATTGTTGTTATTATTTTTATTGTTATGATGATGATGGTGATGATTATTATTATTATTATTATTCCGGATCTCACCCAAACTCAGTCAACAATAAAATAATAGAATACACACTAATAAAAATAAAACTAAGCAACAATAGACATCTAATAGTCGGCAGTCTCTACGCAACCACAAAACTGGAGTCTAAACAAGTGTTTCTCGATGAGCTTAACACACTCTTTCTCAACCTTAACCTGAACAACAACAACAACTACTATTTAATAGCTGAAGACTTTAATGCCAGACACAGGGAACTAGGCGACAGGATAAACAAAACCAGAGGAAGATGGCTGGTGAACTGGGATAAAGAAAATTCAATAACATTCAGGTCTATAATCTACACAGCACATGAACCTACATTCACATCAAAAGGAAGTGAATCCTACCTAGATCTCTGCATAGCTGACTCCAGATTGAATCTTATGAACTTAATAAACAACAAACTAAAAACATTAAATTACGATAGTGACCACAGAGGAATTCTCATAGATTTAAACCTACAAAACCTAGAAATAAATTTACAATCAGTTGAATCTCACACTTCGTTTTTATACAAAAAAACAAATTGGAAAAAATTTACCAAACACATAAATGATAACTATTCCATTGAAATCCCTCACGACAGAAACTTAAATATCGCAGAAATTGACGATTATATAGAACAGATAAATGAGGTAATAAAAACATCCATAGAAAAAATAGTCCCAAAAAACACAGCACAACCAAAAAACAATTATTACATCACCAACAGGATAGTAAAGCTACATAAGCAAAAGTCACAGCTCCTTACACTACTGCATAAAGAACAAAAGTCAAATACAGCCAATTCTCATCTGATAAAAAACATCAAAATTAAAATTGAAGCAATTCGTTCCAAGATTCAGCTGGAAATTAAAGCAAACATCGATAATCATTGGGAAAAAATTTGCAAAAAAGTCAATCATCGTGACCACACAAAATTTTTCTCTATAATAAATAAAGTCTTTAGACCCCGGGAAAGATCGCACATGCCTAATCTGTCAATCAAAGAAGAGGACTCCCATCTAATTGATAAATGTGATATCAAGAAAGACGAACTGAACAAAACAAATAATAAATATATTATTAAAGAAGAAGCTGACAAAATTAATATCATTGGAGCCTTCTACGAAACAATTAATTCTCCAAAATACTTAAATGCTAATACACAGACCAAAGAAGTAGCGGACAGAATAGTCCAAGAACTGGAGCAAAGACTGGCCAGGGGCACCGTACTGACACTAGAAAAGATTCTAAAAAGGCTGCCTAATAAAACCTCTGCAGGAGTCGATGACATTCCGTCCATCGTTATCAAACATCATGAGTAAGGCCTCGTGACGTTGTCAAAACATTTGGCAACGCAGGTAGACTCAAAGATTACGGGGATCACAGAAGGGACAAGTAACAAACGAACGAGACAGATACAAGGATAACTAAATATTATAGCTCAACAGGCCTTACGGCTACACCTCCCCGCATGGGCCCCGCTGGGCAACTGGTCGGATTGTCATTATATTACCGGCCAGGCCAACGTAGTCGTTGAATGGAGTTGTATAGGGGAGGTTTGATACAGTGAACAATTACGAGGACAGATTGACATTAAATTAAATACAACTCCATTCACATTCTGTCCAGTGATAGCGTAAAAGCTGGAGGGCAGGGTTTTTCTTTGCCCGGCGAGTTGACGGTGCTTTTGTTTGGTGAGATTTGGGTTTTATTTTACGTGCGTGTATAGCTTTTTAAAGCCCAGGAAACGGCCTGTTCGAAAGGAGGCAGACGAAAGTCTCACCAAATAACTCGTTCTCAAACATCTGCCTACGGCCATGATCAGAGACTACTCGACATTATTCAACAACGCTCTCAACAGGCAATATTTCCCGAAAGCCTGGAAAATATCAAAGATGATTCCAATCCTCAAAAAAGGGAAACCAGCTAACCAATCATCCAGCTACAGACCTATTAGCCTAACACCTAATATAAGCAAGGTCTTCGAGGTTATAATCAATGATTTAATCGTCTCACATTGTGCAGCATACAGTGTAATACCTGACAACCAATTTGGTTTCAGGTATCAACACTCCACAGTTCATGCCATCAACAAACTTTTGTCTGATGTAACATCGCATCTCGAACAAGATGATATCATTGGAGCAACACTCATCGACTTAGAAAAATCTTTCGACACGGTCTGGCTAGCTGGATTAATATACATTCTGACCAAAAACAAATTTCCAGAGCAACTGGTAGGTCTAATCTGGAGAATGATCACCGGCCGTACCTTCTACACCTGGAATGGAAGAGAAAAATCTCCAAAACTTTTTAAAATAAAAGAGGGTCTACAACAGGGGACAGTAATCTCTCCAACACTATTCAACATCTTCACCAGCCACACATTGAACGCTTTCAAGCTGAATCAAGACAATAACACCTACTCGATAGCGTATGCAGACGACTTGATCCTATATGTCGCTGCAAAATACCCAGAGCCACTGAAAGACCAGCTTGAAAGACTAGTAAATAAAATAAACAACTACTACGCCTTGTGGAACCTACGTGTCAGCCCGGCAAAATGTGAGACAATAGTGTTCAGAAGACCAGCCAGATTCGTGACCAAGGCCAAGAGAATCAACAATGACAACTTCAACATCGAAACATTCCATCCAGTTTCAAGAGAACTCATCAAAGTCCCTATTAAAAACATCGTAAAATACCTGGGCATGAACATCGATTACCTGGCTGAATGTAACTCACATCTAGATGCGTAGCTGGTGAAAGCTCGCAACACGTACAAGTCACTAGGCAGACTCTTCCATAACAGACACATCAGCTCCAGAGCAAAGGTAATCTGTTATCAACTCCTTATCAGACCGCCATTAACTTACGCATCTCCTGTCAACTGGAACCTAGGTGCAGCCCAAGCTGAAAAGCTAAGAGCATTCGAAAGATCCTGCTTCAGAACAGCTCTAAATATGCACAGACGCCCAGACTCTGACTATCGAGAAAGATTTAGCAACAAAGAGCTGTACGATGCTGCCACCATTCCGAGGATCGATCATCACAGGATCAAGTTGACCAGAGATTACTACAGTAAGTTCAACTAAATAAAGAACGATACCATTAAAAATCTGAAGAATATAAGCGGAGACTTGAACACCAACTCCGAAAAGGGTTTGCTGCAGCCACAAGCGTTCACTGCTCTTGATAATTTGAGATACATCCAGAACAGTAAAAATGTACCCATAATTTATCATAGAAGCAGACACAAAAGTAACAAAAATATAGAACTAAGTACTTTCAAACTGATACCTGATAAGTACTCTACAGCTTTGCCAAAAACAGATGAAGCGGACTTTCACAGACTGGACCATAAAAAATACTGGTGGATCGACATACGCAGTTCAGAATACGCCAAGCTTTTGCTCAGAAAAAGAAATTACAATCAGCATTAATATAAATAAATAAATTAAACAGAACAAATATTATAATTTAACATTGTAATAGCAGCTTCAGCTGCACTTCTCATGTATATATGGGGCATTCCACACAAAATCGGCCACTTTTTTAGGTCGACCTCTCCAATTTTTTTGAAACTTTTATATGTTTTCAATACCGTCAAAAAACACCTTCACGAATTTTTTCAAACTTTTTTGACCACCCTTTTTTTGACAACCCGTTTTTAAGATATTGATTTTTTCCAAAATTCTAATTTTTTTTTAAACAGCTATAACTTCGCGAAAAATACAGCTATCGGGGTCCGGTTTTTTTAAAATTCTTGTTTTTCAATACTCTTTTAAGAAAAAAATACCTTTTTGATCTTCATCGATGTATTCCTATTTTTTTTTAAGTTTTAAGCAAAAAAAGCAGTTTTTCAAAATGTATGACCCCTTTGATTTTTAACTTTCTGCTAAAAATCTCAGATTTTCAAAAATCGGGAAGTTATTGTTTTCACCCCGTTTTGCAAAAATTGAGTTTTCATCAGATCTCGACGTTTTAAGGTCACAGGAAGCTTCCCTGACTACCCCCGCGGTGGTGTCTGTATGTCTGTATGTGTGTGTGTGTGTGTGTGTTTTTTTCCCTTTAGGGGGGGGGGATCCTTTTTACGGATTCTAGGCATAGATGTTGGCCCGGATATGTGGCGACTCGACGCAGCGTCATACTAAAACTTGACGCAGACGCCCCTACCCACTAAACCCTAAACCCCTTTCTCTTCTATCCTCTGATCCCCCATGGTACCGCCGTAAGGCATTTCTTCGCGGGGGGAGTAATTAGCTGCCGCTCTTCCTTCTGGTGGCTAAGATGCTATTTCTTCCTTCTAGTTTCTGTCATTCGCTCTTTTCCTTTCAATGGATCGCAACTCGGTAAGCACTTTTGTAGCAAAAGTGCTTGTGGCGTTCCAGGCAGCTTCTGATGACAGCATTGCTGCTACTATTATCTCTGGTTGGATTTTCCTCTTCAGGATATTCTCCAGCTCATCCCGATGTGGGTAAAAACGTGAGCACTCAAAGAAAACGTGCTCTGCATCTTCATTGACTCCTGGGCAGGATGGGCACTCTGGGGAATTATCATGCTTGGAGCGGTGGAGATACGCCCGGAAACAGCCGTGTCCTGAAAACATCTGTGTAAGATAATTGAATAGTTGACCTCACCGTGACTCCGGTTTAGCCAAACGTTGATCCTTGATATGAGACGATGCGTCCACCTACCCTTCACTGTGGCATCCCACTGTAGTTGCCGTCGACTTATGCTCCTCTGCCGCTCTTCTGTTCCAAGCTCCTCAGCGCTTAGTGTGGTCGACTTCTTTCGTTGGTAAAGGATCCGTCTTTCCTTAGCTAAGATTCCGAGAGGCAAAGTTCCGGAAATGACACACACTGCTTCCATAGATATTGTGCGGAAGGTGCTTGCTACTCTTAAGGCACTCAGACGGTAGACTGGTCCAGCCCTTCTCCATGATTCTTGCTTTTCTAGTGCGTCTGCCCAGATAGATATTCCGTAAGTGAGCACTGATGTGACTACAGATGATAGCAGTAGTCTCCTGCTCTGCTTTGGGCCTCCGACGTTTGTCATCAGTCGTGCTAAGCTGGCTACCACTGCTGATGCTTTTGCACTCACGTGTTCGATTTGCTGCTTAAAGTTGAGTCGGGCATCAAGCATCACTCCCAGATATCGGATATATGGTTGTGATGTGATTTCTTGTTCTCCGACTTTCAGTTTTGTGGTCTCTATTACTTTTCTGCTGGTAATAAGCACAGCCTCAGTCTTCTGTTTAGCCAGTTGTAGATTCATTGAATCCATCCACCGGTTAACTTTCTCAAAGGTGATACCGAACATGTGGTTTATCTCATCTAGGTGTTTCTTAACGATTACGACAGCTACATCGTCTGCATATGCAACAAGCTTGACACTCCTTGGAAGAGTCAGTCTCAGCAGGCCATCATACATAACATTCCACAGAAGTGGACCCAGAACAGAACCCTGGGGTACACCTCCGGTAATATCGTACTCTTTTGGACCATTTTTCATGTCGTATCTCAGGATTCTGTCCGTGAAGTAGCTAGCCACTATCCTACGCAGGTATCCTGGTACGTTTTTCTCTTCCAAGGCTTGCATAATGCAGTCCCAGTTGACGGAGTTGAAAGCATTTTTAATGTCCAGAGTGGCCACCAGGCAGTACTTCTTCGCTCCACCCTTCCATCTGATCCCTTCGATTGCCTCCTTGGCCGTTGCAACAACCAGGTTGATTGCGTCCAGGGTTGATCGTCCTTTCCAAAAACCATACTGGTTGTCTGCCAGGAGTGGATCGACCACTGCTTCTATTCTTTGGTGGATTATACGCTCAAGTATCTTACCTGCCGTGTCTAACATACAAAGTGGTCGGTAAGAAGACGGTTCTTCTGGTGGCTTCTTCCCTTTAGGTAACAGTACCAATCGTTGCTGTTTCCACTTACGAGGAAAAGTCCCCTCCTTGAGGCATGCATTATAAGCGTCTAGGAATAATGTTGGAGCTGCCTTTATGATGGTTTTTAAGGCTAAATTAGGGATTTCGTCCAATCCCGGCGCTTTATTATTCCCTACACGGTTACAAGACTCCAGCAATTCTTCTTCAGTGACAGGTGGGATGTCGTCCAATTCGCCTGGCGCCAAGTGGTAATCGAAGTTGCGTTGCTGTGGAAACAGTGCAATGACGATTTTCTGAAGAAGTTGAGGACACGTAGGTGATGGCATTTGTTGTTTTTTCAGGTGGGTCATAACCACCTTATAAGGCCTACCCCACACGTCTTTATCCACCTCGTATGTGAGCTCTTTCCAGCATCTTCTTTTGCTCTCTTTGATGGCTTTATTCAGTTCACGGCGCGCCTTTTTGTACTCTGCAACCAGTTCCACAGAGTTAGTTCGTCGGTAGCCACGCTGAGATAATCTTCTCTTTTGATGACACTCTTTACGAAGGGCGCTGATGTGGTCGTTCCACCAGTGAACGGAAGGTCTTGTGTTCATGCCACGTCTACGAGACATACTGGCGTCGCACGCTTGGGTCACTCTTTTCATCAGGTCCTTGGTCTTCTTTTCTGCGCAACCCGCGATAATCTGGTCACTATTGAGAGCTACTAGCAATGTACTTGGGTCAAGAGTTTTTACCCTCCAACCAATGGTGTTAAGTTGCTCTTTAGGTCTTCTCGGGCTCTGGGCGTTTAATATTTCCCAGAGAATCGCGTTGTGGTCGCTGGCTGTCTAGGTATCCATCACCTTCTAGTTGATATTACCTCTGGTGAGGCTGCCACTGACGAAAGTGAGACCTACAATAGAACTTGCGTCTCCTTTGGTGTAGGTTGGTGTGTCACCACTGTTGAGCAGTACTACATCTAGTGTAGAAAAGGCTTCTAGTAATTCCTTTCTTCGCGCGTTTGTATGCTTGCTGCCCCAGTCTACTGCCCAGGCGTTGAAGTCCCCGGCTATTGCCACTGGGTGGTAATGCTTCGCGTCCTTGGTCTAATGTCTATTTCTAATGTATTTAATGGAAAAATTTTAATGTATTTAATGTATGTAATGGAAAAAGTCTATTTCTAATGTATTTAATCTCAAATTTGTGATAAATTACGACAAATTGATATCAAGTAGCAAGTAGGAAATTTTCTACGAATTACCACTTCCTGATCCCCTGAGATGTCTCTAACATGTCCCTAACATGTCCCAGTACGTCCCAGCACGCTCAGGCAAGCCTGGCAAGTCGATCCAGAAATGCGGTGAATTCGACAGTAGAGAGGCTAGGTGGTGCGTAACAGCTATAGAAGCGGATGCCCTCTACTGATACTGCTACAAAGCCGGTATTGCTGTTGTCGACTGCATTTTGGAAAGGGAGCTTGCCACATGACCAGATGACAGCTTTGGATGTGCTGTCAGTTTCCCAGGGTTGGGTACTCAGGTGTTTATATGGCTCTGCTATCAGTACCAAGTCAAGCTCTAGTTCTCGCACGGATTGCATGAGCAGGTCATGCGCTGCCTCACAATGGTTGAGATTGAGCTGCAGTATCCTCATGTTTGTTTGTTGGTCAACTTCTGGAGTGCATCCTGAAATAACGGGCACTTATAGGTACCGGCATGGTGGGCAATATTCTCTGCACTTTCAATCTCAGAATATAATGCCCATTTGGCTGGATTTTTACAATCAGCAATCTTGGGCCCTTCTTGTCCGCACCTGATGCAAAGCCTAGACCAATCGACTTTGCTTTTGCACTGGGATCCAAAGTGCCAAAAGTGCCAGCATTTGAAACATTGGACAAGTCTCTTCGTTGCTCTTATTCGACAATTGGCCCAACCAATTCTCACTTTGCTGTTACCTTCTAGTAACTTCTGTGCAGTTGTCACTGGTAGCGTCACTGTAGCAGTCTGAGTACCTCTGTAGGCTTTACAGATCTTGATCGACTCCAGAGGTATTTCACAGATTTCTCCAGCTTCTTTTTTCAGTGCAGTTTGAATGTCTGCCTTCGTCGTGTCGTCATTGACGTCTCGGATCTCGATAGTCTCCTGTGGCCCTTTGCATATCACTTTGGCTTCCTCTTTAAGGATGTACGCGATGGTCTTTTGTAGGGCTTCGCCTCTATCAGCACTCTTTCTCCAAAGTGTGATCAACATATCCCCGGTATTGGTCTTGTGGATTTTCTCCACGGTCGTACGGACCTGTTCATCAGGGACAGACTGCTTGATTCGACGCAGAATCTCGGCGTATTTCTCCTTCTCGACCGGGCGAATGATCAGTGCGTCGGGTCTGATCCATTAGCGGGGTTTTTCCCACTTACGCTCCGTCTTGGGCTCCTTCGAAGTCTGCTTTAGGAGCTGCTCTTCGGATAGTCTCCTCTTCTCCTTTCTTGATTGGACGTTTTGCCAGGCAGCTGCGTCAATATTCTCGACGTTCTGCTTCGTCACGTCTTTCGGAGGACTAGACTTCAGGTCCTTCTTCTTTGCCACTCGCCTTTCTGTTAGATCTGGCGAGTTCCGGTCCTTCCTCTTATTAGACTTGGAAGCACCTTCACTCTTGTCGTCAGCCACAGATTCACCGTCACCGTCGGCACCGGTGTCCATTGATTCCTCAGTCTAAAAAACAGCTTGACTGCCTTTCTCTGGCGTAACGCGAGGCGTTAGTCGTCGTGATGACTGCCATTCCTCGTCCAGTTTCGTGTATCTTCTAAGAGCATTGACTACACCAGTTGTCTTGGTCTTAATCTCCTTGCGCGTGTGTGTGTGTGTGTGTGTGTGTGTGTGTGTGTGTGTGTGTGTGTGTGTGTGTGTGTGTGTGTGTGTGTAACTTTTGAACGGCTTGACCGATTTGATCGCGGTTGGCGCCATTCGAAAGGGCTTGCCTAAACTTAGATTTCCTGAAAATTTGAACCAATTCGGACCGATAGATTTTGAAAAATCGTAAAAAAACTACAAAAAAAAATTTTTTCAAAAATGGTTTTTTTGAAATAACTTTTAAACGGCTTTACCGATCAATTTAAAAAACTAATCAGCTCTTAATGTCAAAAAACCACATTGATCGCCGCCAGTCCGGTCAAAATCGGTTAATTGGTTCGTGAGTTATCGTTGACGAAAGAAAACCGAAAGAAGCGTTTTTTCGGAATTACTCCGAATTTTTCCACTCTGTCGATATAAACTCAAAGATTTTTTATGAAGCTTAAAAAACTTCGTCGAATGCCGCCCACCGCGTGGAAATTGGTTCATTCATTCAAAAGTTATTGCGATTTGAAAATAAAAAAAATAGTGTTTTATCAAACTACTATCAAACTTTTGAGCTCGAAGAGCTCAAAAGCATACAAAAGCTATTATTTCGAGCTCGGAGAGCTCGAAATAATATACAAATTGTATTGAGGAGCTCGAAGAGCTCTTAAACGTCATAAGTGCAATTTCAAGCGTATAGGTATAGAATTGGCGGGAAGTTGCAGGGATGGCCTTCAGGGTCAACCGTTTTCCTAATTTTTTTGAAAAAATTCTCAAGAAAATTTGGACAAATATAGAAAGTTTTCAGACCAATCCGATCGAGGGCAGATGTTTCGTTCTATTTTTTTTCTTAATTCAAAAAATTTTTTTTTCTGAAATTGCATGTATTTACTTTTACACTCTCATGCGTGTCCTCGGGTAATTATTTTTTTGTACCAGAGAAACAATTTAATCAATTTTTTCATTAATTTACCATTTATTTATTGATTTAATGAATTGAAGTTTATTTTTCACATCAAAATAATTACCCTCTTTCAAATTCATCATGCACGTATTAAGCGCCATCTATTGACCACGAGATTGACTAGATTTCTTCCCTATCTAAGTACAATTCTTATGTTGGTGGCATTGGCTTTTATCACGGTATTTTCTTCTTGTTTAATTGACGTTGAATTTATTACTGATCTTTATAAACATACCGTACTATTGAAAATTAATTGCTCAACTCTTAACCAATTAATTAATAACTCTTTCGAATAATTGTATAATTAAATTTTATTTCAACTAAGTGTTAATATTAATTTAAGTGTGAACTTAAATTGGAGTTATTTTTAACTTATCAAACTCGCATACGAATCACCTTCATATAATGGAAACAACTAAGCATTTTGATCGTAGTTGTAACCCGTTTCATTTAGAAGGACATAAAATTAAAAAAGGTCTGCGGTTCGCCTCTGAGATTATTCAAACTGAATTCGGATTAAGTAGTCATGATTATCTTTGTACTCCATGTCGGAAAAAAATTTTAGTTCAGATAAAAGAATCCTTCTCATAATGACACTGAGAACCGAAGTAGTTCTAGTGATATAAGTGATAATAGTGACAGTGATAATGGTAGTTGCAATGAAGAATCCAACGATAGAGACCACGATAATAGTGATGATCCAGATACCATTATTTCCGATAATAGTGATCAGTATAAACTTGAAAATTCTTTGAGTAAGGACTTAATTCTTTATTTTTTTTCAATTTAATTTCTCTTATTAATTATTTAATTTTTTTTTATTTTATTTAGAAAGCTTATCATTTCATAGTGAGCTAACACCGTTAGAAACAACTACTTCGGTTTCAGAAGTTAGCGCAGAAACTCGGCTACCTGTGATTAATCAAGCATTAAAGTTATTGAATGAGTCTTCAATAGCTCCTCGAAAATTGAGTGATGAACGATTCTTATATGACAAAGTTATTAAAATTTCTCAAACTCTCAAAAGCACGTTTGGGCTTGAGGTTAATGCGTCGACAAATTTAGAAGATTCTGATAGAGATTTTTCAAATCTGTTAGAACAATTGAAAAAAAAATTTGACCATGACGAAACAACAAGATCTGAAAAAATACAAATTTTAACATTGTTCCCGAAAGAATGGAGTGTTAGGAGAATCTCTGAATTTATGAATATATCAAGACATTTGGTAAATGTAGCAAAAAATTTGCTTGAAACCAAAGTTTTACTGTCAAAACCTGAATCTAAATTAGGTACGTTATTTGGATTCTTTTGACTTTTTTGTCTATTGTTTTTTACACATCAAAAATTTTCTATCATCAGGTCGTTCACTCTCAGATGAATTGAAATCAAAAATTATCAACTTTTACAATGATGATGAATGCAGTGTTAATATGCCCGGGATGAAAGATTGTATCTCTGTTCGAAATGATGATGGTAAACTAGAACCTGTACAAAAACGTTTGATTCTTTCGAATTTGAAAGAGTCGTATCAAAAATATCGGGAAAACTATTCTGAAGACAAAATTGGGTTTTCAAAATACGCTTCGTTGCGCCCAAAATATTGTGTGTTAGCGGGGAGCAGTGGCACGCATACAGTTTATGTGTGCATAATGCACCAAAACATGAAATTATTAATGCTCGGTAAGTATAAATTAATTTTATTAACTTCGTTGTTGTACCTCGTATAATAAATTATTTTTACTTCTTAAAGGTTCCAATTTAAGTTCACTAACTTCTAACTCGACAAGACCCTTAAATCACTACACGGATTGCTTCAATTCTATTATATGTAATGCTTAATCACCAGAGTGTTATTTTGGAACATACAAGACTTGTCCAGGAATAAATGCACTAACGGATACTTTACAAGACATTTTTCATGAAAATGAAATTGACACCATTACATACAAATATTGGGTATCAAAACCACGTACAAGTCTAGAAACGATGATCAGTTCTGCTGATGAATTCATTGAACGATTCAGTGATGACTTTTTAATACTTCTGCCACATGCATTTATTGCCAAAGAACAAGCGAGTTATATGAAATTTGTAAAAATGTCATTAAAAGACGGAGAGTTTCTTGTTGTCTGTGATTCTGCAGAAAATTACGCATTTATCGTACAAAACGCTGCTTCAGGATTTCATTGGAACAACAATACAGCTACTATCTATCCAGTGGTAATATACTTCAAAGGAGGAGACGAATTAGTTCACAGAAGCATAGTCATAATATCGGATTGTAATAACCACGATTCTGTTGCCGTGTATGTTTTTTCCAAAATTATAATTGATTTTACAAAGACAATCAACGAACATCCCGAAAGATTATACTACTTTTCTGATGGCAAACCGCAGCAATTTAAAAACTTCAAAAATTTTGTCAATCTTTATTACCATGAAAGTGATTTTGGAGTTAAAGCAGAATGGCACTTTTTTGCCACCGCACACGGCAAAGGGCCATGTGATGGTATTGGTGGGACAATAAAGAGAATGGCCGCAAGAGCTAGCTTACAGTTAACAGTAGACAATCAAATAACAACACCACTGAAACTATTTCAATGGGCTTCTTAAAGAAATACTATTCCAAACATCACTGTAAAATTTTCAACCTTCCCGAGAAAAAATGATGCTTCTGAAGCATTAAAAAATCGATTTAACAGAACAGTAACGGTAAAAGGAACTCAAAAACTTCATTGTGTAATACCTAATAATGACGGAAGCGTAACTGTAAAACCATACTCGAATTCAACTAAATTCAAAATTCATAAATTGTTTAAGCGTCAAAAAAAATAAATAATTTTAGTTACTTTAAACTTAAAATACGAATCAAGTTGACTTATTATCCTTCCTTAGATTATAAAAACAATTTATAAATTCTTTTTGATAGTTCTTTAAATTAATCAAATCAACAACAAAACAACTTAAAATAATAGTACACTCCGAAAAGCAAAATATTTGAAAAAAAATTTTAAGTGTAAAAGGAACTAAAGTAAAAGCCCCAATAGATGATCACGTACCAATATATGATCACTCCATGTATTTGTATATCTATATTTACAAATATAGGTATACAAATATATGGAGTGATCATATACTCCTACATGATCATCTATTGGGGCTTTTTTACCTTACTGTAAAAGTATTTATAAGTGAAATTCAATCGTAAAATATAGTTTAGAGAAAAAAAAATTTTTTGAATTAAGAAAAAAAATAGAACGAAACGTTTGCCCTGGATCGGATTGGTCTGAAAATTTTCTATATTTGTCCAAGTTTTCTTGAGAATTTTTTCAAAAAAATCAAAGGGGGCATACATTTTGAAAAACTGCTTTTTCTGCTTAAAACTTTAAAAAAAATAGGAATAAATCAATGAAGATCAAAAAGGTATTTTTTTCTTGAAAGAGTATTAAAAAACAAAAATTTTGAAAAAAAAGGACCCCGATAGCTGTATTTTTTGCGAAGTTATAGCTGTTTAAAAAAAAAATTGAATTTTGGAAAAAATCAATATCTCAAAAATGGGTGGTCAAAAAAATTTGAAAAAATTCATGAAGGTGTTTTTTGACGGTATTGAAAACATATAAAATTTTCAAAAAAATTGGAGACGTCGACCTAAAAAAGTGGCCGATTTGGTGTGGAATGCCCTCACAAAAAGTGTAAAATGATGTTTATAATTACGTTTAAATAATTCTGAAATACAAATTTTGTCACATTTCCTATGAGATGTTTTGTCTGCTCTGCTACTACGTAGTAGTAAAATCATTATTTATTTTATTATTTAATTAAGTGTTATATTATAATGAAATTCGGTAAGATGAATAAATTATGAATTATGACTGTCCAAATATATTATAAAATCAAATTTTATATTATATTTATGATAAATTCATATGATACATTAAGTAGATTATAGAATCATTATTGTCTAAGATAGCAGCACAGCAGACAGAAACTTCAAGACGCACGGAGATCACCACAGTTAAGCAGCATTGAGTAGGGTTAATAGTTGGATGGGTGACTGCTGGTGTTATAGCCATAAAATTAGATCTAGATATTTTTTTTGCATTTTGATCAGTTACACAGAATTGCGTAGGACCATATTAAATACTCTATCCATAAAATTAACCCAATAATTAATTAGATGTAATAAATCTATAATTAAATATTGTTATATATAATTATATATAGTTATATATAATTATACATAATTATATATAATTAGATATGATTATATTTGGCCATTTTTCATATATAATCATATATAACCAATTTATATATAAATATATATAATTATATATAAATATTTTTTCTCGGGTTAGAAGATTATAATAATGCTTCTGAAGCATTAAAAGATCGATTTAACAGAACAGTAACTGTAAAAGGAACTCAAAAACTTCATTGTGTAATACCTAATAATGACGGAAGCGTAACTGTAAAACCATACTCGAATTCAACTGAATTCAAAATTCATAAATTGTTTAAGCGTCAAAAAAAAATAAATAATTTTAGTTACTTTAAACTTAAAATACGAATCAAGTTGACTTATTATCCTTCCTTAGATTGTAAAAACGATTTATAAATTCTTATTGATAGTTCTTTAAATTAATCAAATCAACAACAAAACAACTTAAAAAAATAGTACACTCTTAACTAACTAAACAACTTAAAAAAATATCATCTCTATAACTAAAGAACTTAAAAAAATTGTACTTGAATAAGGAAGAAATCTAGTCAATCTCGTGGTCAATAGATGGCGCTTAATACGTGCATGATGAATTTGAAAGAGGGTAATTATTTTGATGTGAAAAATAAACTTCAATTCATTAAATCAATAAATAAATGGTAAATTAATGAAAAAATTGATTAAATTGTTTCTTTGGTACAAAAAAATAATTACCCGAGCACACGCATGAGAGTGTAAAAGTAAATACATGCAATTTCAGAAAAAAAAATTTTTTGAATTAAGAAAAAAAATAGAACGAAACATCTGCCCTCGATCGGATTGGTCTGAAAACTTTCTATTTTTGTCCAAGTTTTCTTGAGAATTTTTTCAAAAAAATCAAAGGGGGCATACATTTTGAAAAACAGCTTTTTTTTGCTTAAAACTTAAAAAAAAATAGGAATAAATCAATGAAGATCAAAAAGGTATTTTTTTCTTGAAAGAGTATTAAAAAACAAAAATTTTGAAAAAAACCGGACCCTGATAGCTGTATTTTTCGCGAAGTTATAGCTGTTTAAAAAAAAAATTTGAATTTTGGAAAAAATCAATATCTCAAAAACGGGTGGTCAAAAAAATTTGAAAAAATTCATGAAGGTGTTTTTTGACGGTATTGAAAACATATAAAATTTTCAAAAAAATTGGAGAGGTCGACCTAAAAAAGTGGCCGATTTGGTGTGGAATGCCCTATATGTAAATAGTTATTTCTAGTTTTAAGTTTATAATTTAAAAGATTTACGCTAGGGTTTTTTTTCTAATAGATAATTTTTTCCCAACAGCACAATAAACCAGAGTTTGTCTAGGATCTAAAAATTAACATCCTATCACGAGAACACAAGAATTCTTTTTTAAAGTTAATAACACAGATTGTTTAAGCCCGAGTGCTGCTAACTACAGCCTGTAACTTATTTAGAACTAATGTTTATAAGGTTTTCTTTTTTGTTTATTTGACCTCATAATTATAAAACATGTATTATTAAAAATTAATAAATAAACTTTAAACAAAAAAAAAAAGTACCTCTGTAGGACTTACGAATCTTAATTGTCTCTAGTGGTATCTCGCAGGACTCTTCAGTCACCGTTTGCAAGGCGGTTTGAATGTCCTCTTCGGTTGTGGTATCGTCAAGGTCTCGGATTTCAACGTCTTTCTGTGGCCCTTTACAGATTACTTGGGCGTCTTCTTGGAGAATATCCGCAATGGTCTTCTGCAAGGCTTGGCCTTTGTCGGTGCTCTTCCTAGAGAGGGTAATCAGCATGTTTCCGGTCTTGGTTCTGTGGATCTTGTCCACCGTGGTAAGGACCTGTTCATCAGGGATGTTTTGCTTCATTCGCCGCAGAATCTCAGCGTACTTTTTAGGCTCAGCTGGGCGGATGATCAGTGCGTCTAGCCTGATCCATTTGTACGGTTTTTTCCACTTAGGCTCCAGCTGCAGTTTTTCCGGCAATTGCTTTGGAAGTTGCTTTTTGCCTTGCTTCCTTTTTTCTTTCTTGGATTGGACCTTCTGCCACTCAGACGCCTCCTTCTTATCGGCATTCTGTGCCGCCATGTTTTTTGGATGGCTTGGTTTCGAGTCCTTCTTCTTCGTTGTTTGTTTGATCTTATCTTGGGTCAGGAGTTCCTTCTTTCCGTTTCCTGGTTCCCGATTCACCTCCGTCTTTACAGACTGACTCGATATCATCTTCGCCGCCTGTCTCCGTTTCTTCAACCAGTATGTCGGTTTTTCCAGGTGCGTTCACTGTGATAGTTTCACTTTTTTCTTCAGCGATCTCTGATGTAGCACAGGGGGTGCGGTGTAATGATGAGCGCCATTCTTCATCCAGTTTTTTGAAACGTTGAAGTGCGTTCGCTACACGAGTCGTCTTGTTTTTTATCTCCTTGTGGATGTTGACCTTTGACTGGACGAAATCATTTAACTCGCTGGTCAGTTTCTCGAGGAGTTCCAACGCGTGCGTTCGCTTCATTTTCGCGCCTGCTTCAATATGTGCTTGTTGGGCGTGCGGCCCGTTTTCACTCTTGTTTGTTTCCATAGTTTTACTCATACTTTCAAATTTACCTGCGCATCGTACGGAGTGGAGCGGGTAGTCATAACTAAGAACGGGTGTACCCTCAGAGATAGTACTCCTACCCCAGTTCCCTGAGGCCTAGTCGACACTTAGCCAGTCCTGGAATACACGGACGGACTAGACTCGCTCGGAGTGGTGAAGATTCCGATCTCTAACACTCACCAGGCAGTACTTCTTCGTACCACCCTTTCATCTGATTCCTGCAATTGCTTCCTGGGCCGTAGTAACAACCAGATTGATCGCGTCCAGGGTTGCTTCTATTCTTTGATGAATTATGCGTTCGAATATCTTACCGGCTGTATCCAGCATGCAAAGTGGGCGGTAAGATGACGGCTGGTATTTCAGGTGGACCGTGACCATCTTGTACGGTTTGCCCCATGGGTCCTTCTCTACTTCTTCGACGAGTTCTTTCCAACAGCGTCTTTTACTATCCTTGATGGCTTTGTTGAGTTCCCGACGGGCCTTTTTATACTCTGCCACCAGTTCTGTCAAGTTAGGTCGACGGAAGCCACGCTGTGATATTCTTCTTTTCTTGAGACATTCTCTACGAAGAGCTCTGATGTGATCGTTCCACCAGTGCACCGCGAGTCTTCTATTTGTGCCTCGTTTTCGTGGCATACTGGCGTCACAAGCTTCGGTCACTCTTTTCATAAGTTCTTTAGTCTGATCTTCTGCGCATCCAGCGGTGATCGGGCCATTATCCAAAGCAGTCGTCAGCGTACCCGCGTCGAAAGATTTTACTCTCCACCGAATGTGGTTAGGTAACCTACTAGTTCCTCTAGTATCCTGTTCATTTGATATCTCCCAAAGAATCGCGTTGTGGTCACTGGCAGTGTAGATATCCAGCATCTTCCAGTTGAGGTTACCTCTCGCGAGGCTGCTACTGACGAACGTGAGGTCTATGATGGAACTTGCGTTTCCTTTGGTGTAGGTTGGTGTGTCACCACTGTTGAGTAAGACTACGTCTAATGCAGTAAAAGCCTCGAGTAACGCTTTACCTCGTGTGTCAGTTAGCTTGCTACCCCAGTCTACTGCCCAGGAGTTAAAGTCGCCGGCTATCGCGACTGGATGATGCTGTTTCGCGTCCTCTGTCAGTCGATCCAGAAAGTCAGTGAAGTCAACAATAGAGAGGCTAGGTGGTGCGTAGCAGTTATAGAAGCGAACGCCATCTACTGATACTGCTACGAAGCCGGCATTGCAATTGTTAACTACGCTCTGAAATGGGAACTTGCCACAGGACCAAATGACGGCCCTGGTGGTCGTGTCCGTTTCCCATAGTTAGCCTTTAAGGCATTTATATGGCTCGACTATTAGTACAAGGGCAAGCCGTAGTTCACGCACTGTCTGCAGAAGCAAGTCATGTGCAGCCTCACAGTAATTAATGTTTAGCTGTAATATCTTCATGTTCGTTTACTTATTGTCTTCTGGAGTGCTTCTTGGAAAACCGGGCATTTACTAGAACCAGTCTGGAGGGCAGTATCAGTTGAGCCGGGTTTTTCAGCACATAACATACACTTTGCTTCATTATGGCATTTAGTTACTAGATGGTCAGTTTGTCCGTACTTAATACAGAGCTTTGATCGATCTATTTCACTTCAACACTGGGCAGCAATGTGTCCATAGTGCCAGCACTTGAAGCATGCTTGTGGTCTTTGAACTACTCTAACCCGGCAGTTCGACCAGCCGATCTTGATCTTGCCCCTTTCTCCGAGTACTGTCCTCGCTGTTGTTATCGGTAGTGTCACTAGCGCAGTTTGGGTACCTCTGTGTGGGTAATCGCTGCCATAAAAATTAATAAATAAAGACAATTAAAGTGATAAATAAATCCAACAAATATCCTAGAAAGGATCAGTTTTATCTCATGTACAATTACACCAGTGAATGTGCAACAGAAAAAAGTGCCAAAGTGAATAAAGTGGACAAAAACACCGCCGCAGCCAAGATGGCTGACGACGGCAAAGCTACAATGAACGCTAAAAGAAAAATCACAGACTCAGGTAACTTAAATCCAGTGAATAAAATCCAAAAGGCTCTTCCACAACGGCCAATAAGGATTTGTACTGAAATGCTAGATCGCGAATACAAAAAGATCATCATGAAAGCACAGAATGATATAAAATTTCGCCCAAATCTAAATGCAACAAGATCAAGAAAAAACAGCAGTAATGAAGCTGACAAGGATGGCTGGATAAATCCGAAAAAAACAGCAAAAATAGGAGACTCGCAAGGACATCTAGCGGCGTCAACCAGTAACAAGTATGGAAATCTTACCATCGAAAAAAGTAACGACGATGATATCGACGATGACTTAATGGACGTCACAGCAGATGGCAGCACTGCAAACGTCACAGATATAAATGTAAATATAAATACAAAATTGTCTGCTCCAAAAAATAAAGATCACAGACCACCACCAATTATAATAACTGAAGTAAAAATAAATGACGCAATCAAATTACTGTACGCCAATAAAATAACCAAAAATGATGTCAGGCTAAAATAAGTAAGTCCCAGTGATAATATCACAATAACCTGTTTCAGCTTAGATGTTTACGCAAATGTAAACAAAGTGTTTATTGACAACCAAACCCAGTATTACACGTACACTCCAAAAAGCCAGAAACCGAAATCAATAATCTTAAAAGGAGTAAATGGCGATTTTAATGAAAAGGACATCAAGAAGGAGCTAGAGGAACTCCAAATTCCCAACGTCAAAATAATAAAAGTCAACCCAATAATATTTAAAAACAGACATGGCCAGGATATAAAACACCACCTACCCAGACAACATCCAAGTCAGAAGGATTTCTTAAAGATGTCTTTTCAAAGACTTCCTTGAGAACTCCAAATATGACGTCTTAAAGACCTCATTTTTCGGAACTCTTAATTAAGAAGTCTTTAAGAAGTTTTTTTTTAAGTTCTATAAGACATCACAGATATGAGCTCTTTGAGAAGTCTTTTTTCCGACTTCGTAAGAGGTCAAAAAAATGAGCTGTTTAAGAGGTATTTTTTTGGACTTTCCAAGACATCAGAAATATGAGCTCTTTAAAAGTTCTTTTTTTCTGACTTCGTAAGACATCAAGAATAAGAGCTCTTGAATAGGTTTTTTTTTTCTGATTTTGTACTTCGTCAAAATATGGGACTTAGAAAAATTTTTCTCACGTTATTAAAGAATTTTTAAAATGATAAAAAAATAAAAATAATCGCACTCGAGTGAACTCATTTCGCTGTGTATTTATTTTTGTATTATAAAAATATTATCGTAAATAGCAAAACGTTCAGTGATTCTACTTATCAAAAATTAAATCGATAATTATCGATAATTAAATCGAAAGGTATTTTTTTTTATTTTTGATTTTAATGTACTTGATTGTCTTCAATTTAAGCTCTTTTTTAATATTAATTACAATGCAATTAAAACTGAAAATGTCTCCTTTATAAATTATTTTTTTCTGGAGTCAGAAAGGGCTCTTAATTCTGACTTCTTGAAGAACTCTTTTTTTGAAGTCAGAAAAAAGAGCTCTTTAAGAACTCTCTCTATGAAGTCCTGATTCACTCTTTAGGTGGCGCATTGGACGTCCTCAAAACGTCTTGGAGACCTCATTTTGATCAAAATTCTGACGTCTAAATCTTAAATAAGAGTTCTTTGAGAACTGTAAAAGACGTCATATTGCTATCTGGGTAGTCCAAGTAACAAGTGAAAGTGTAATCAGTGAACTAACAAAAATAAAAGGACTACTTTTCCAGCCTGTTAAGTGGGAAAACTTAAGAAAAAAAATCATCTTCCAGTGCAGAAATTGCCAAAAACTCGGGCATTCAAAAGCCAGCTGCCCTCTGCCTCCAAAATGCGTAAAGTGCGGAGACTCACATGCGCAAGATGAGTGCAAAATCAAAAAAGAAGATAAAAGAGAATCCTTAAAATGCGCAAATTGCGGGAAAAACGGTCACCCTGCAAACTACAGAGGTTGCGAGTATTATAAAAATGCAATAAAGCTAGTTAAAGAATAAAAAAATGAGAAAAGAGCAAGACTCTTCTCTAAAATACAAAAAATCAACCGTTATGTGGACCCAAATCAACTCTATACCGAGGCGCTAAACCAGAACCAAACAACAGTACCCACATCAAGAGTAAATTTGCAACAGGAATTTTTTCCTCAACTCCCAACAACATCTTCCAAACCAGAGGAAGCAGCAACTCCACCTCAATGGGCCAAAGATCTACTTGGACAATTCAACATGATCAACCAAAGAATAACAGCCATAGAACAGCAAATTAACAATAACAATACCAGAATAAATTATTTATTAGAATTAAATAACATCGATGTACAACAACAATGACTCCAGAACAGCACACACAACAGAACATAAGAACACTCCACATAGAAGATTCACAAAAAATTATAAAAATAGCAGCAATAAATGTAAACTCAATAATTAAACATCAGCGAAGATACGACCTTACAAAACTAATACAGGAAAATAACTTAGATATTACCCTCGTTACAGAAACTAAACTAAATCCAAAGCATAAATTCACAATAGATGGACATAGAATAATCCGCACAGATAGAATCGGCCCAAACAGAGGAGGAGGAACTGCGATAATCATCAAAGACAATATTGAATATACTGAAATTACACACCCAAATTCCAGCTCCAATAAAATAATTGAATACTCACTGATAAAAATTAAACTGAATAACGCCAAGCAATTAATAATTAGAAGTTTATACGCAACTACAAAAATAGAAGTCAAACAAATATTTCTGGACGAACTAAATAATCTATTTTCCAACTTAAACTTAGACAACAGCAACACATATTATATAATTGCAGGAGACTTCAACGCTAGACACAAAGATCTAGGCGATAGAACCACAAAAACAAGAGGAAGATGGCTAATTCACTGGGAACAAGAAAACTCAGTCAACTACAGAACCAAAATACGCATATCACATAAGCCCACCTTCACTCCAAAAAATACATACTTAGACATTTGCTTAGCAGACTCAAGACTAAACCTAATCAACCTAAAAAACAATAGACTAGACACATTATCGTACGACAGCGACCACAAAGCATTTGTTATAGAAATAGACCTGCAAGAACTCTGTATAAAAAAGAAAAACGAAGAGAGTCCTATGATGCCTCAATATAAAAAAACAAACTGGAAAAAATTCACTAAACATCTGAACGAAAATTACAATCTAGAAATTCCATATGACAGAAACTTATCAACCTAAGAAATAGACAACTATATTCAAACAATAGGTGACCACATTAAAAATGCAATAGTCGTAACAGTACCTAAAAAATCCAATAACAACAATTACAACAGCTATTACATCAATAAAAAAATAAAGAGACTACATAAGCAAAAATCATATTTACTAACTCAGCTCCACCGGACCCAGAAAACAGCAGCAGGAAACCGAGAAATAATTAAAGAAATCAAACAACTCCTTGAGCTCATAAGATTTAAAATTCAAACCGAAATCAAGAAAAACATGGAAAATCACTGGGAAAAAATAGTAAAAAAAATAGATCACAGGGACCCGAACAAATTTTTTCCGGTAATCAACAAGGTATTTAGACCACACAACAAAACAACCATTCAAGTCTCACTGTCAAAGAAGAAGATGATCAACTAATAACCCGATGCAAAATCAACAAAAACTCATTGAAAAAAATAAACAATGAATACCTAATAGAAGAAGAACAAGACAAAATTGACATAATCGGAGCCTATACTATGAAACTATTAATTCACTACGATACCTAAACAACAACACAGAGCTCAAAAACATAGTAGATCAAACAGTTACACAATTTTCAGCAAATCTACAAGAAAATAATAATAACAATAGAACTATCACAACATTCACTGATGACAATAAAGCATACGCACCAAATGACCAGATAAATAACTATTTCTGCACTCCAGCAAAAATAAGTAAAGTAATTAAAAATTTACCAAATAAAACTTCAACCCGCATTGATCACATCTCATCAATAGTAATAAAAAATCTTACACCAGCAATAATCAGGGACTACTCAACTTTCTTCAACAATTCACTCAATAGACAGTATTTTCCCACAGTCTGGAAAACCTCAAAAATTATACCAATCCTGAAGCAAGGCAAACAAGGAAACATAACATCCAGTTATAGACCTATCAGCCTTGCACCAAACATCAGCAAGGTATACGAAGTAATAATAAATGACTCCATCGTAGACTACTGCAATGAAAACAAGATAATTCCGGACAACCAATTTGGTTTTAGACATCAGTATTCTATCGTACACGCAATACATAAGCTACTGACTGACGTGATATCACACATAGACCAGGATCTTATTGGAGCAACACTCATAGACCTTGAGAAGGCCTTTGACACGGTTTGGTTACATGGTTTAATTTACATACTTATAAGTTATAAGTTATAAGTTATAAGTTATAACTAACAATTTTCCAGAACATCTGATTGGCACAATTTGGAGTATAATTACGTGAAATGATAAATCTTTCTCCAGGCATTGTAATACTCACCGAAAGTGCTACATCTAAATTAAATGACTTAGCTCAAAGTGGATTAAGTGACATTAAATTTTATCAGTACGCAGAACTTTTAAAAGATAATATTACAAATGTTAATTTAGAACATCTTGGAACTGAGTTACGACGAATAGCTGCTGCATTACCAAGTAGTCAAGCAAATATTACTGACAGTCTTCTTAAAAATGCTCATGATTTAGATCATTATCATAAAGATTTAATTTTACCGATGACATCATTAAGTGAACAACTTAGTACGAGTGCTCTTGAACTTCAAGAACACATCAAATTCAATCATGGTTCTATGTCGGAAGCTATTCATAATTTAGTTAGTGAAGTAATGGTAGCACAACAGTTTTTAAATAAAGATGGTCCAAAATATGTACAAATTGTAGGTATAACTATTGTAAATTGATAAAAAAAAAAAATTTTTTTTTGTATTCTAATTAATTTTCAAAATTTATAGCTTGCTACTAAGTTTGGAGAAGCATTCTTACATCAAGTAAACGGCTTTTTAGAACATTTAATAAAAACTGCACGTGATACGATTGGTCGATGCGGTCCTGTTTCGAATGCTTACAATTCTACAATTGTTGATGGGTGCAATAGAATCCTTGATCCATTTGTAAGCTCTTGAATAAATTTTTTAATGTTAATATTGATGAATTATATCATTAATAAAATTTTTATTTTTTATTACAGAATGGATTTTGGGTCAGCGTAGGTTGGTGTCTTATTTTATTCTTACCGACTGTAGTTTTATGTGTTAAATTGAGTGCGTTATATCAGAAATCGGATCCTTATCCTGGACCTCTTGTTGAATCGTAAGTATTTCGTTATATTTTTTATTGTAATTGTCAAAAAAAGAATATTAATATAAATCACTAATGAATGTGCTGAAGTTGGAAACTTGGAATACATGTATAAAGTTAATATTATATCTGTAATTTTCACTAATTCTTACAAAAATCAAATTGATACCAATAATTCAACATTTTTGATCGTTCTGTCATTCCATATGAAAATGTCAAAAACTAAAAAAAAAAAAATCGGAGAACGTTTGGTCTTGCTGCAGCAAGGGTGGGCCATGGCCACCCTTAAAACTTTTCGCTATTCTGGACCTGAAAGCACTCTAAAATATATTTATCGATGTTCATATCTTCATTATTCCCTCATATTTTGAATAAGTCGAAATAATGACCAAGATCATAAAACGAAAATATTTTGAAAGTTTAAGCTTGTAATATTAAGTTTAAGAGATCTATGATTGCAATTTTCTGTTTTCATGTTTAAAAAATTTTATTTTCTTATAACTTGCCAATGGTTCGATGAAAAATGATGAAAACAATATGACTTTAAAAGGAATGTCGTATTTTACAAAATCACGAATCATTTTAAAAAAATATTCGTTGAGACGTAACATTATTCTAAAACTAAAAAATTATGTTTTTTCGATTGAAAAAGAATTTGATTTTAATTTAGGAATGTAAAAGAGATCACGTAATGCAGATAAATTCATAATTAATTATTTTAAGATTTGAGACAGTTAGAAAAAGTTTCGAGAAATATTTTATTAAATAAAACTTAAAATTAACATAGTATAGAATAAATGTGATGCATCTCAATAGTTATTGGTAACTAGGTATAAATATTGTGATTTAACATAAAACTAAAACAAATTTGGACTAAAGTTCATGCATTGAATAATAAATCGGATTTAAGTATAATTATAGTTAACATAGATATTATTATTAAAATTCTGGAAATATATTTTATTGATTCACAATAGAAAGTCATAACCCTGATTCAGAAAGATGATTTGAAATGATTACCTTCATGTTAATTGTATATCTATATAGTATTCAAATCCGATGCATTTAAATCATTCTAAATCATTTCAAATTAGATTTCTTAATCAGGGAATTTCCATGAAAAGGTGTTGATTGAATTAGTTGTCTTAACGATTACAAATTCGATAAATCTGAAACGTCTTCACCGAATTATGTCGTAAAACAAAAATTATAATGCCAGCATAATAACAGTAGTCATGCGCTCTGTAAAAATTATAATACCGCAATAAATTATACAATTCTTAATTTATCGTAAACAAAGGGTAGTTTAATAAATATTTGTAAATATGATGATATTTAAGCAAATGTATGATAGGTCAGTGGATAGAGAACTATTGTACAAATTCAAGGTAATATATTGAAGCCAAAAGTAATATGGAGGAGTTAACTCTGTTAGTTAAGAATAATTCTATGATTAAAAATTAATCGATGTATTTTGATATTTGATTTTTATTAATTCCTACTCCTAGTTAGTCAGTACGGAAACTATTTGATGAAGAAATATGGCTTCTTTCTCTCCCCCCCCCCCCTAAGAATGTGACTTAAGAAGTTATATCACCTTGGTACTATGAAAAGAGAATTACATTTAGTAAAGAGATCGCTGCAGTAATGTAGAATCAATCAATTACTGAATCTATGATACTGAGTAATAATTTTTAGAAATTCCGTAAGAAAAATTTGAAATTATGGTTATGATTTTTATGGCAGATATTCAAAATCATTAAAATATAAAAATTGTGAATAGGTTATTCTTTTTTAAGTTTGATGGACTAGTATAATCAAATTTCATGCATTTCCTGTTGATTTTTCTAAAATTTTTAGCCATTTTCTTCCATGTAAAAACGTCCGCTCTAAAGCAATACAGCTAATGGAATTGCCATCAGTAATTATAATTTTAAAAAATACTGTAGATTGCAGTTTAATTGACGTAAAAACGAAAATGAAAACCGGAGTTGAGATTTTTATCGTGTAGAATGAATCGGAATTCATAAAAAAATTGTAGAGACGATTAATCAAGACAACATTTAAAACACAGAATAAGATAATGTACCCAGTACTTGAACATATTTTAGAATAAATTGTATTCAACTATTATTTTGGCAAATAAAAATGAATTAAATAAAAAAATAACGATGATAAGAAATTTTTCCGAGACGTTAAAAATTCACTAAAAATACAGTCGTATATACTTGAATAGTCCTTTTAAACAAGCTGTAATAGTTGGTTACCATATTTAAATGAGTATATGTGCCAAAACGGTTTTTCTATTACTGGAAAAGTTAGACGATAAAATTAAATTCCAAAAATAATTTTATGATTCGATGTAGAAACTATTGTCTATTATATATAAGCATTTTTTTTTTAATTAAAGAAACATCGAAATAATGTATTTCTAGCTGATTTCCCAGTAATATTATTATGAGAAGAATATTAAATTTGAATATTTTTTACATTATGTTTAATATTTTGTAGTTATTATATGCATATTATAAACTTGTTCAAGTACCAGGTATTTTACCAGATAGCTTTAAACAAATATACGACATTTAGGAAAAAAAAAAATAAATTTCTTTGACTAAATAAACCTACTACAAACGGGTACAGAAATTATATACTGATACATAATCTTTTTCTTCCAGGTACTGAATTAATATTATGAATGACGAATAAAAAATAAATAAATATGTACAAAATAGCTCGTCACTATCTATTTGGCATTTATAGCTATACTACGAGTTAACAAGTATTTCTGATATTTATTCTTAAACATATTTATCACCATGAAATTTTATGTATGTGACATGGCACAACTCTTGTTTATGTGATGAATGTGTACTCGAATAATGAAGATATAGGAAGAAAAAATACTCAAAATATTGAACAAAACTTGAAAACGGAGCTAAGAGAAAACTGTACATCTTAAGCCGGAGTGCAATAATTATTTAACGATTATGTACATACTTTGTTATACGTTACATGATTTTCATAAGTGATTTCTTGATTTAAATAAATATAATAATTTATCCTATAAAATTAATTTTCAAGACTGGTAATAATTTTTTGATAAATATGTCGTGTAAATATAACATCATTCGTTTTCTCTAAGACTTATTATTATTATGTAAGTTTTTGAAACATTTTAATTGTAATAATAATTTTAATGACTTAAAAGTAACACTGATCAAAGTCCTTTAAAACTTATCGTAAATTGGTCACAAGTAACCGTGTTTCCATTAAAACTACGTCTGGTATTGTAAACGATGTAATTTTGTGTCCACACATGAGTAAAAAAAGTTTTTAAAGTAACCTTTCATGTTGCAATTAGTATGCATAGTTTATGTATGAATTGGATGTTCGCTTTTTAAAAATGAATTGTATATATATATGAAAAAAAACTTTTTTAAAATAAATATTAGAGAAATTAACTTGGTGTACAATGTTTGTGAATATAGAAAAAAAACCTTCAGCACAAACTATATAAGAAAATTATGGTCATCAAAAGTATAAAAGCAGGTGATAATGTGAGCTAAGCCCATCATTTTATAATACTATTAAATTTGATATTTTTTTGTATTATGAGATCAACAAGAAAGTATCCTTAAATGTTGAATTTAAATATTATTACGCTTGACATCTATTGATTACTAAAAAGTTTTCAAAATTTTGATGCTTGGAAATATTTATCTATCTATTTTAATTAATAGCAATTTTAATAATACGCCCATTTTTTAATTTTCATAACTTATTTTGGAATATACATAAAAAAAATTAATTTGTCCTTACAAATTTTCAACTAAATAAAAACGTTTATTTAAAAATTAAAAAATTATTCACTGTACATTGGTATTTATAAAACGTTTTATACAAAATATGGGAACAACTTTTTCATTCTATTTTTCATGTATTTTTAAGTAAGATTAATTTTTTTTTATAAAATAGTTCTTAATTGTGATGGCATGACATTATCTATCCAAAACTTATACGCTATTGATATCGACTAAGAAAATTTTATGTAATTATTTAGAATCGATAGATATAATTCGATATAGAAATTGAAACTACATCATCCTATAAACTTTTATGTATTATTTAATTTTTTTAACAAATTGATTTATAAGTAAAAATTAACAATTAAGTATTACATTTGATTTTTAACAACTGATAAAAAAATGGTAAAAGTGGGTCTGAACATTTTTATTCGATGAAAAAATCGCTGATGTGTTCTGGACTTGAATGTAACCCCTATGGGTTACCAAGAATGATCTCTATCCACTGAAAATAGTCACGTATACAAATCAGCAGTATTTTTTTAATGAACGTAAATCAAAACCCTGACTAAAGAAAAGGATTTAAACTATTCGATTTTTACCATTTCAAATCCTTTTAAATACTACCTCTTTTGAGCGTTGAGCAAATGAAAAATCATTTTTAATCTTTTTGTTTTTGCAAGGAGTAATGAAATTAAAAGAGTTCAGTCAGATGGCTATTTACCGTGTATTATATTCAAACTTCAAAAATTTGATGTGTCATAGGGTACATTCCGAAGTGCACCACGAACGCTATAGCAGGCATGCGATATGTAATTCAGCAGTAGCTTTTCCGGAGTGAAATTTGAAAATCAGAATTAAATTTTTCTTTTTTAATTTTTCGTATTTTACAAGCATTAATATATTTAATAATATAAGCATAAATTAATGATAAAAAATCTGAAAAGCAGTTGATCCCACAGGTCATCTCTTGAACTACCTGTTTTAGTTGAACTTGAAACGCTTGAAATAATTTCATTGGTTGATTTTTGAGCTTTTTGAGCTCAAACATCTTAGAATTATTTCAGACCAACATTTATTGAGATTTTCAACCAACAATATCTTTTAAACACGTCGTTCATCTTTGATTTTACCTGCAGCATTAAACCCAGTTTTCCAAGTATAAGTATTTGTAATGTCTTGAGTCAATTGGTTGAAAATTTTAAAAGTTATCTCAAGAAAACTTGAAACTTTTTTTTTTTTTGATTATTTTATTTTATTTTTAACTTCCCGCTAAGGAAAATTGAAAATTTTCAAAAATCGGGAAGTTATTGGTTTTATTCCGTTTTTCGAAAATCGAGTTTTCATCAGATCTCGACGTTTTAAGGTCCTAGGAAGCTTTCCTGACTATTCCCGCGATGGTGTGTGTGTGTGTGTGTGTGTGTGTGTGTGTGTGTGTGTGTGTGTGTGTGTGTGTGTGTGTGTGTGTGTGTGTGTGTGTGTGTGTGTGTGTGTGTGTGTATGTATGTATGTGACCCTCTTATAACTTTTGAACGGCTTGACTGATTTCTTCGCGGTTGGCGCGAAAGGGCTTGACCAAACTTAGATTTTGAATATACTTTGGACCTATTCGAACAGGTAGATTTTGAGAAATCTCAAAAAAACTACAAAAAAAAATTTTTTGAAATGTCGTTTTTTTTAATAACTTTTAAACGGCTCTACTGATCGATTCCAAAAACGAATCAGCTCTTAACATCAAAAAACCACGTCGATCGCTGCCAGCCCGGTCGAAATCGGTTGATTTGTTCGTAAGTTATCGTTGTCGAAAGAAAACCGGAAAAAGTGTTTTTTCGGAATAACTTCGAAATTCCTTGTTCGATCAATTGAAACTTAAATAATTTCAATGAGGCCTAAAAAAATACGTCGAATGCCGCCAACCGCGTGAAAATCGGTTCAGTCATTCAAAAATTATTGCGGTTTGAAAATTTAAAAAAAGACCATTCGACAGCCGAAATGGAAGTAGATTTCATCATGAATAGAAAAAAATGTAACGAGGATTGTATACAAATTAGGGCTTTTAACTTCTATGTAATCGACAAAAATATATATCGACTGAGAAAAAAAAATACTTTTGCTCAATTAACAATTTCTTGGCTCAAGAAACTCGCTGACGATCAAATATTCTATTATTATTAATTATTAATTTCTGAAGAGAAGAACATCAATATTTATCTTTGGATAATAGATAAACAAAAGAAGAGCTTCATTTAAATTAAGTAAAAATTATTTCAATCAATTTAATAATTTCTTGAGCTAAGAATATATATTCTTGAAAATTTTCAAGAACATAAATTCTTGTTTCAAGAAAATTTTTTTAATAAAAGTAGTTTTTTTTCTCAGTGAATCTAAGCTCAGTCCAGCGAAGAACTTAGTAAACTTGAAGGAGCCCATTAAAATATCAAATAATTTTTAGGCTCGGTGAAAAATAATTCACCTTACAATTATCTCAATACTCCTGATACTCTAGATATCTACCTCAATCTCTCGTAGCCTACCCCTGATTGAAAATACGCATTAAAAAGTATTGAAAATGATGAGATTTGAATTGTTTTCAATAATCCTAATTCTTTTATTATTATGTATTTATAAATATACATTTTACATGAAGCGACTGTTCATTTTTTCAATACTTTTCAATAAGTATTTTTATTCAGGGACTTTTCAGAAGTTTCACTTCTACCGTGTGTGACTTGCACACACGGATAATCACGGATAATCGCGATTTTTCAAATCTCGATCGTTAATCAATTTCATGAAGTAAATATTTTGTCTGTAGGATATTTTGTCAGGAAGTATTTTGTCGGGGGGTATTTTATCGGTAGGATATTTTGTCGGGGGATGAAAACGCGCATTACCGTTAGGTTTATACCGTATACGGTTTATACCGTGTACGGTTTATACTGTGTACGGTTTGTACCGTGTACGGTTTATACCGTATGCGGTTTATACCGTGTGCAGTTGACACTGTACGATTTATACCGTGTACGGTATATACCGTACGGTTTATTACCGTAAAATGACCGCTTATACCGTCACGGTTACGGGCGAATAGCCTCGTGCAAAATTCTAAACTCAAAACAACAAGCTTTCCCGTATTAATCTTACGGAAAATTGAAATTTATCATGCGAGAGTTTTTAATATTAATATTAAGGGCTGTGGCTTTCACGGGATTTTTTTTTCATCATTTCCAACAACATTTTCGATATGATTGAGAAAAAAGAAATAGTCGATTTTTTTGAATCAGCCGAATATATATGGGGTATTCCATGCCAAATCGACCCCTTTTGAATTTGATCACTTTAGATTTAGCTGAAACTTCATTATTCTTTTCTACCTTTTCAAAAACAATTTTGAAAATTTTTTCAAATTTTTTTGTCCAACCCAAAGAAAGTTTTGAATTTCCCAACAAAGTGGCTTTTTTATTTTCAAATAGCCATAACTTTTTTAGACATTGACCTTTGGCACCTTTTTTTTTATTGTAGTTTTTAAATTTGAGAATTAGTGTTTTATTAAATTTTTGCGCTTGGAGAGCTCAAAATGACACGAAGATTATATTTTTCAGCTCGAAGAGCTCAAAAACGTAGTAAGTGTAATTTTGAGCGCTTAAATATGAAATTAGCGGGAAGTTGCAGAGATGGCCTTTAGGGTCAACCGTTTTTCTAATTTTTTGTATTTAATTAAAAAAAAAAA
>CAJNRD030001122.1:12917063-12927797 GCA_905319865.3 Cotesia congregata
AAGAAAATTTACTTCTATCAAGAACTAAATTTTTTGGAGCAAGAGGCTGAATTTTCTCAAAACAACAAGATTTTCTTGTCTTAAATAAATTTTCTTGGATCAAGATACGTATTTCTTAAAGCAAGAGAATTAATTTAGTTGAAATAAGTGAAATTTCTTGTGTCAAAAAAATTTTTTTTCCCTCAAGAAAATAATTAGGAAGAAAAACATTTTCTTGGCTCAAGTGAACTTTTTTTTCTCTGTAAAAAAAGTATGTTCAAAAATTTCATTTACATTTAAAAGTTCAATTAAATTATTTTAAGACATAATATCGTTTTTTTTTATTCATTAAATTTAAATAAAAAAAAAATGATAATTAGATCCAGTGTATTTGTTGGTGGGCTAACATTTAATTTTTAATGAGGATATACACCACGATGACATGAAGTACAAAGATTTATAATTAATAGTTAAAAAAAAACGATTGATTGAGTGACGTATAGTTGGCGATCAAGTTTTTTATTTATCTAAAAGGAAAAATACTTAAATATAAATTAGTGTCGTAATAAGACAGGACTATTAACTAAATTAATTTCTTACTTACATTTACTTATGTGTGTGCATGTGTTAATAATCTTTGTGAAAAAATACTGATTTACTAACTGGAATTTATTTTAAAAATTATAATACCAAGCTATTAAAATTTATTTAATAAAAAACATTATTTCAATTTTAAACAATATTTTTTCTCTATATCAGTGCAGTAAATTTAGCAATAAAACTTTAATGATTAACATAAATAGCAATTGTATTTTTCTCTCAGTTAATTAGCGAGACAGAAACCAAAACAATTAAACGGTATAACTACTATTTTATTTAAATTATTTTATTATCAACCAATAAATCTATTAACTAATTAAACAATAAATAAAACTTTCACATAATTATCTCAAGCCTATCAAATTCTCGCATCAATAAATTTTTTAATCTCACTTGTCGTCAGCTCTGAGCCATAATTTATTATTTTTAGTTATACTAACATTTATCCGAACTGGAGTAAGTACTCTACGCTGTAACTTCAAATAGGGCGAAGAACAAACTTTCACTTTGCTTATACATATTACATATACCACACAGAGTATACGTACATGCACATATTTAATTTAAATTCATTGACATGAACAAGATGTATGTTCACTAAAAGACGACATGTAATTGCTCGTTATACATAAAATAAAATAAATAATAATCAAAGTAAAAATGAACCGCGTGTTGCGCAGACCTTTCTCTAAAGGTGTTATTATCTTCTGACATGGTAAACACATTTGCATGATCGATAATTGTTTTTTAATGAAAATAGATCAAATGACAAGGTTTTATTGATTAATTAATGTTGAGATTTATGGACGTAATTTTATTAAAATAGAATTTTAAACGATTAAATTGTTGATAAATATTATCATACACAGAAAGGAAAATTTCTTGCCTGGAGAACGGAGTCTTGGCTCAAGAAAATTTTCGGGCGCCTGGAGGAAGACCGAAGTTGTGTTGGCCGAAGTAAAAATTTTTCTTGAAATCCTATTCTTGGTGGAAGTAATTTTTTCTTAATTCAAATTATCATAAATACTTGATACAATAAATTTTTGTATTTGATCAAGATTTTTAGATACTTTAGGGAAGCAGCGCCACCTACTTCAGCTGAGAAAAAAATTATATCATCTTGAGAAAATTTTTCTCTTGAATATTTGATACCCCTTTTAGATCATTTTAGCGCGCAATTATACATATTGAATAAAAAAATATGATTCAATATTATTTGATCTTCCCATTTGACATGTTAGTCAATAGAAATATTGATGAAAATTTACTAACAAGATATTTAATTTTTTGGAGCAAGAGAAAAATTTTCTCAAGACAAGAAAATTTACTTCTGTCAAGAACTTAATTTTTTGGAGCAAGAGAGAAATTTTCTCAAAACAAGAAAAATTTTCTTGACTTAAATAAATTGTCTTGGATCCAGAAACGTATTTCTTGAAACAAGAGAATTGATTTGTTGGAATAAGTGAAATTTCTTGTGTCAAAAAAAAATTTTTTTTTCGTCCAAGTAAATAATTATGAAGAAAAATATTTTCTTGGCTCAAGTGAACCTTTCTTTCTGTGTAGAAATTAAAAATTTTCATTGTTAACACCCACCCCTGCAGTTCATATTTGGATTAGGTTGTCATTTAATCCGCTCTTAGATTATTTCTACCTCATATGTAGCAGATTCTTACCAAATTTGAAGTTTATGGGAACTATAGCTTGGAAATTAAAAATTTTGATTGTTAACACCCACCCTCGCATTTCCCTGTCGGATGAGCTATCGTAAAATTCGTTCATAAATGATTTATACATCACTTACAGAAAATTCCTACCAAATTTGGAGTCTGTAAGAGCTACAGTTTGAAACTTAAAATTTTTCATTGTTAATACTCACCCCCGCAATCCCCTGTGAGGTGAAATATCGTAAAATTCATTCATATACTATTTCTACATCTTTGACAGAAAATTCCTCCCAAATTTGGAGTCGATAGGAGCTATGTTTTAAAACTGGAAATTTTTCATTGTTAACGCCCCCGCAAACCCCTTTGGAGGAAGAATTTCTTAAAAATCGTTCTTAGCTGACCTCTACATGGCAAAAGTAATATTCCTACCAAATTTCAAATTTCTAGGTCTGATGGTTCCCGAGATATCGTGATGAGCGACTATATAGATAGGAATCTCATAACAATATAGATTAGGACTCCTATTTCATAACCACCACTGGGTTGACCGACATCATATATGTCCTATCATTCGCAGAATAACGTGTTCTGACTGTACACCAATTTTTATTAAGATTGGTCAAACCGTTCTTGAGTTATAAGAAGACATACAGACATACAGACAGACAGACAAAAAAAAAAGTCGGATGTGAATCAGCGCATCATAAAACGATTATTTATCACAAAATTAGATGAAAAAATTGAATGTACAGACAGAGTCAATAGATTTATATAGTAGTATAGATTAGACTATAACTAATTAACATAAAAAATCTAAGATACGACAAAATTAAATCAATAAAATAGTACATTAAGAAAAAATTTTTTTTTTATTTACAATAATACAATGTTTATAGATTGTTTTTTTTTTTTATCATAAGTGCTATTATTTCAGTATTCATGACAAAAATCATAAAAATCACAGTAGAGGTTCCAACGTGTATAGTGATAATTACGATAGTCCTACTATAGGAGTTTACCATGGACCAGAAAGAACTGTTAATGCGCATCAAAGAACTCATCATAGCTCAAGATACTCTGACCAAACTTCTAAGTAAGTAAAATTGTATAAAATAAATTTTTTCGTGTGAGTTATAATTATTTTCAAAATTGATTCAGGAACTGCTTCGTTACAAAATCTATTTCTCGAAAAATTGAATGATCCATAAAAATATCCATTGCAGCACAACTGTAACTCACATTGGTGATGCGTGGATCGCTAAATTTTATCCTAATTGTGCAAAATAATTGATTGTTGTTTCCTGCTTAGTTATTGAAACCGCGAATTTAATGGTTATTATTATTTCTGTGTTTACATTGTACATAATTTTTGGATTACTACCATTATTAATTACAGTAGATGCGTTGCAAGACATCATTGATGCATATGACGTTTGTTATTGATTTTGAGGGACCGTTAATGCGAATCATTGTTGCGATAAGGATCGCTTCTTCTCGGATATATCAAAGAAATACGATCATGGCTACTACAACTAGTGTTTGAAAAATAATCACTTATACGCATCTGAAAATTAGTTAAAAAAAAATGCAGCTAAAAGTTAGTAGAGGTAGAGCGAGTCTCAATCGAATTTGCGCCATCGTTTCGTAAGAGATCGTGTGACTAGGACTGAGTTTCTTATAGGCACTTGTTGATTTTTTTGCTTATTCATGTGGTTTGTTAAAATAAATTTACCCGCCCAAAGGTTATCACCATTACACTGCGAGCGCTATAACTATTGAATCCTATAGTTCAAAAGAACTTAGTCCAGATTTTTTACTATATCTCACGGTGAATTAAGAATCGTTGAGAAAATTTCGAAAAATAACTGAAATTAATAAATATATACGCGTTAGATTGACGACATTTTCGCTTATCTTCATAAAAAGAAAATTTTTTACGTCAAATAGATGGTACTACAGATACCATTTTGAATGATATCTTCGAAGCAAGAGCAACTCAAAAATTGCTTTGGGTTATTTAGACCCATGATGACCTCAACGGGTTAAGTTTATGTATGATTTTCTAATTCAAAAGTGTAGCTCAAACGTTTTAGAAATTTTTCGTCGAAATCACACATAACTTTGGAACTTTTTTTCGTATTTAAACGACAACTTGGTCGCTTTTAATGACAAATATATATCTCTAACATTTAAGACTTTTAATTCAATGTCTTTTTGAATGTAGATTACTAATAAACGTCTCGAAGTGTTAAGTGGAAAGACTAAGGTTAATTTTCTTGGTTATTTCTACGAAAAATTCATAAAGAACGCGACAGCAGTCATCACCGTTAAATGGATTACTAGAAGAACCACACTGAAAAAAAAATTAACTTGACTCAAGAGCCAAAATCTTGAACCAGTGTGGCCAGATCGTGCGATTTTTTTACCCCCACTTTGTACCGCTTTTCAATACAGTCAGATGAGAGTGACCTATAAAGTGGAGGTAAGAAAAGAGCACGATCTGGCCGCACTGTCTTGAACCAAGAATACCATTTTGAAGAAAATGATTTTCTTGAGACAAGAAAAATTTACTTAAATCAAGAATAATTTCTTGACTCAAGAATATCATTTTCTTCAAAATGATATTCTTGGTTCAAGATTTTGGCTCTTGAGTCAAGTTAATTTTTTTTATCAGTGCACCCATCAAAATATCATATGTATGGTTATGACATAACTAACCCCGTTTCAAAACTTAACCGACTAAACTGTTTGGATTGAAAGTTGCATGTGAAGATGATATCGCGACAAATCTTGCTAAATAAGTCGATACCGTGTAAGAGAATTGGTAAAGATGATCGATAATTTCGACGATCATCAATTGCATTCGTTATAATTCATCTTGCCCTTCAAAATATGATAGAAGCATAGAATTTAAGCGATAAATTCGAAGATGAGTGCACGCGTCTCCATGTTCTCACTAATTTGTTTTAATATTTTGTATTGAATGATGCTTGTACTTTTGTTTTTCAACAAATACTCTGCGAGCAACGCATTTGTTAGCAAATAATTTACATGACACATTTACTATCTATTAACTCCACGTACATCTACATAAGTTAGAGTAAAGACTCAGTTATTCATTTTATTAACAGAAATTGGAATGCCTCCAATGATGGGCCACCCAAGTATCAAATAACTCCAGGAGCCCCACCTTTACGACCGGAATATGAACGCCCACCTCCTTATTATTTTCCGGGAAATGGGTAAGTATTTTATTCCTTTGTTATTTGAAGTACACTTTTTTTTTTTTTTTTTTTTAATTTCAAATTCGATTATATTGATTTATCTTTCAGAAGTCGAAATTAAAAACGAACTTCTGCATTTGTACGAAAACCATGTTTAGCGAATTGGGATTACCAACAGAACAAAGTGATCAAAAAACTAAATTGAACAAAAATAAATTGATCGAGAATTCATTATATTTAACTATCAACTTCATGTTTCAATCATGTCATGACTTTTGACTCTTTTCAAAAAGCTATCTGGTGATACTGGATAATAATTATAAAAGTAAGAACTGAACAAAAATGTAATTTCTCAGATTATTTTATTTCTGAAGTTGTGCATTTACTAATTAAAATATACTAAATTTAAATAATAATATTCAATATTTTTACATTCAAATATTTATTCTTAGCTATTATGGTGCACAAATTATATTATAAGCAAAATAGGACTGTAAACTAACAAGCATTGCAATTTTTAAAGTTAAAATCAATGTTAAAATTTAATTATTGAACAAAGAAATGCCATAGTACGATTTAATAATTATCTTTAGATTGCAACATTACATTGGTAAATTACTTTTTGCTCTAATTTTAAGTCTGAATGAGTTTAAATAAGTAGTACGATGTAAATTAATATGAGTAAAAAATAAAATAAAATTTCTTGTTTTCTTGATTTATAGATCAAGATTTTAGTTTCACCACTAATAATTTAAGTAAAATGATGTTCGATTAATGTATTTGTTTAAAATTTTATATTCTATGAATGTTATATAACCAAATATGAAGAAATAATGTCCTCTTGCGGTTTGATGATTTCTGTATAAGGACGGTGGATTGCAAATAAATTTGTGGTGAATTTATAGTGCGTTTATTTTACTAGTAAAGACAGATTAATTTACGATTTTCACTCGCTCGCATTGTGTCTTCAAACTTTTTAACTGCCATGGTAAGAGTTATGTCACTATATTAAACCGAGCGGCCGTATATATTGCCAAATTTTTATTAATTTGAAAAGTAAATAAATAAAATTCTTTTGCTCAAAAGTATTTAAATTTGATAGTGTATAAAAAAAAACACTTATAATTAAGAGTTATCTATTTTGAAAGTTTTAACATTTTGCTCTGGTAAATAAGTAGTATTTTTAAGTAAATACTTATATTACTTTTTATTTATTTTAGTTATAAAATATTTTTTAATGAATTTCAAAATTAATTTTAGAACTTATTCAAGAAGATTTCGTTCATTGAAGAAGTAATATTGCACACATCTACCGTCATTTCGCTGTAAAAACTTAACTTTTTTAGTGAATTTTGATTGTGATAAACTGAAAATTTTTTGTAATTAGTTGGAAGTAGGGTCTACAAAATTTGAATCCATAAAAATGTTACTTACAATTTTTTTTGAACAATCATGTATTGATTGCCTTAGCTTAAAAAAAAAGAATTAAAAAAAATGTTTATTTTTCGATTACAAAAAAATTTTGGGAATAATGAAAATAAGAATACAAATTTTCGAAGTTTTTTTTTTATTAATTGTTTGTTTTTACACGTAGACTATAAAAACACTAAATTAGATGTCGCTTAGCTTATATGGACTTATTTTATTAGTGGTTTTCGATGGACATTAAATTTGTATTAAATATTAAAGCTCTACTAAACTAATTGAAAATGTATTTTTGACTATTTTATTGATTGGTATAATAAATGCGCCGTCAAATAAAATTATTTAAAAATAAAAATATTCCAACATGTCTATTTTTCGATTATTAATTGCCAAAAAAAAAGATGGACCCTGTAACGGGGTGGTTAACCCTGTTCAATTGGTCACCCCTTTCCTTTTGAAAAGAGCGCCACTGGGATTTTATTCGCGGTGTCCCAGAAACCGGAATAGCATGAGAAGGGAAGGTCGGGTCGTGAGAAGTTGAGACAAGGCTGTAAATAAATACTGAGGAAAATTTTATCCAGTTAATAAAGTTTATTAAACAATAAAAATAAATTTTAAGAATTAACAAAATAACAAAACTGTTTTACAGCTTAAATCTTAATACAAAATTGCAAGAAAACGCTCACTCAATCAGGCACTTGCCAAAAATTCTTATAAACTAAAAATTTCTTCAATTCTTTCTAATCACAGATCATTACGCATCTGTCCTCTAAATTTCTTATTCAATTATAGACCATTACGCATCTATCTACTAAAACTTCTAATTCAATTCATAGACCATTACGCATCTATCTTTAAATTCCTAATTCAATCATAGACCATTACGCATTTAGATTCTTAAAAAAAACTCCTTAATTATTCATTTATCTAAATCACTAACAAATTAAAATTCCGATTTTAATCTCATCATAATTCACAAACTTTCAGCAAAACTCTTCACATATCATTCAGTTGCATTAAATTTAATCCCTCATAAATTTCTTACTAACTAAACTCATTTCTTAAGTCTTCTTAAATAACCTCTTAAACAATTATTCATAAATAAAATTCAATTTTCAGATTAACTAAATTTACTAAATTCACTGAATCTTCTTATCAAATTTCTCTAATCAATTAATCTTAAATTCAAACGATTTTTCAATAAATTCATTCTACACTTTTCTAAATTCCATAATTCAATTAAATTTAGCCACCGGCCTAAATTTTATTTTCCAAAACTTTCAATACAATCATAATCGACTAAATTTTACGCCAGCACTTGTTTACTGCAAATAAGTTTTGCTACATTAAATAATCACTAAATTTCTGTACTAGTTCACTTACTAAATTTTCTGCTAATATTTTTAATTAATAACTTTCACTGAACTCGCTACAAAATTTACTAAATTTAATCTTTCTAAACAAAATTCTAAATATCACTATTCGAATCCTAAGCGTCTCAATACAAATTTTAACTGCAGACATACTAGAATGACCTTCACTGACTTAATTACGCATTTTCATTTCTTATTCAAATTTACTTTTCTTTATATCTCGAAAATTATTAACTAAATTAATTTATTATAGCCAACAGGTCTATAATAAATTACTGATTGAATTATCTACAGTAAATTCACTAATAATCTATTAATCTCATTCTTTTAAAATGAATATCCAGTAACAAAAACTAGCTAAATGACCTTGGTGCATAAATTTCTAAAGTACAAAACTTGCTAATATATAAATGACCGCTCGAGAAATTAATTTTAATTATTTTAGCCTCTTAATTAAATTAATAATCAATTCTGGCCTAAAATAATCGAAAATACCTGGAGACTCAATTATTGTTTTATCCAACGACGACTGATACTCTGGTCCAACTTGGCTGGCTCCGCTGCTTGGCGTCTTGTCGTCTCAAACCACGATGCTGGCCTCCGGTTAGGGCTTGTCCAATTCCAAATACCATACTAACTTCCTCTGCAGTTGATCTTTTTTCTCGACGTCCAATTTTACACTCTCTTGACTTAACTGATCTCAACAAGGTCACTGTCTTCATGACATTTATGACGTCAATATGACGTACCTGTGATGTCTATATCATGATAATGATGTCATTATGACGTAAAAGTGATGTAAAAATTGTACCTCAGAAAGTATTTAAAAAAATATTTCTCAAAAATAAAAAAATTGCAATTTCGAAATCAATTATAGTATTGTGGACTTATGACAAGCTTTGAAACACTAGATATATGTAAATACTTGATGAAAAAATCTTGAGGTATGCTGGGTCTGAACTCGGGTCCTCACGTGTCGAAGTCTGCAACGCTGCTCAATTGTCCAAGTAACGATTCGTGTAACATAATGACTAACTTATGTGTTAACCCTTACATGACGAAAAATACTTATTTCATAATTTTTTCTGAGATTAAATGGATTTTAAGAGCTGGAACCGTATACAATTCAAGTCTAAAATTTATACAATTTCATAAAATTTCATTAAAATTCATGAAATTTTATAAAGTTCTATAAAACTTTGTAAAAACTCTTATTAAAGGCTCGCTACTGAAACTTGCGATAATGAATAGGCAATTTATAAATTTTTATAAAAATTGATTTACCTTACATTTTCAAAAATTTTCGTGTAAAAGCGGACACAGAACTTTACATGGTTGAGCGAAATTTTTTCAGAGTAAACCATATATCCGTGTCACTTGAATATTTTTTAATACTTATTTGATTTCTCAAGACTCGAATTTTTTTCTTTTTTTTAAATAATTTTTTCCAAAAATTTAGTATTTTTTATTTGGATTTTTCTTTTTCAAAATTTCAATTTACGAAATTTAGATTTTTTTTTTAAATTGAAACTCTTTTAAGAATAACATTTTTTTAATCTATAGTTCTTTTTAATTTCAATTTTTTTCGAAATTTGAATTTCTTTTATTTAACACACTAACAACATTATGAAACTTGATATAAAATACTATTAGTCTCGTCAATGACAATCATGGAACTAATTGAATTATTTCTAATACAATGTTTCATAAGTAGCAGCACTAATGTCAGAAAATTATTTTTCAAGTAATAGTACAATATTTAAATGACTGACATTTAATTTCTTGACGCAAAATCATAAGAAATTGTCATTGATGTAAACACATGATATTAATCTTACATCAAGATTACGTACAAACGTGACTTGTCACTGATGTAAACGCATGATGTTAAACTTACGTCAAGAATACGTACAACCGTGACTTGTCACTGATGTAAACGCATGATGTTAAACTTACGTCAAGATTACGTACAACCGTAACTTGTCACTGATGTAAACGCATGATATTAAACTTACGTCATTATGACATACAATGATGGCATTAATTTTACGTAATATTGTAGTTTATATATTATGTCAGTTATACGTAGGGGAGGGGGGGGGCAAAATGGGGCACTTAAGCAATCGTTATGATTTTAAGGACTTAAATACGCTGATTTTTCTCGTTTTCAGTCGTAATTAGAGATAGATAATCAAATTCCAAGTTGCCGTAGAAAAAAAATTTTTTTTTTTTGCGGGCAAAATGGGGTACTCCCTGAAAGAGTGAAAAAAAAAATTTCTTCATCCGAAAATGAAATATCGTTAAAAAAATAACATTTTCTTATCGATAAGTCTACGAAAGAACCCAAAGAGAGGAACAAATCACCCAAAAAAGAGACATTGTTAGTTGAAGCAATATATTCCTAACAAAAATTGAGGTAGTAAAAAAAATTTTAAAACTTTGTCGTAATTTTTGACGAGTTTCGCTTGA
>CAJNRD030001122.1:12936220-12954061 GCA_905319865.3 Cotesia congregata
TGAACGAAAGAAAACCGAAAAAAGTGTTTTTTTGACATAACTTCGTCATTTCATCTCGGATCGTTTTTGATGATATAAAATAATTTTTAGAGCTTGAAAAACCGCGTCGATCGCCGCCAAGAACGTAGAAATCGGTTGATTAGTTCGAGAGATATCCTAGATAAAATAATTGAAAACAATTGTTTTTTTTAATATTTGAAAGTGGTTTTTTGGAATAACTTTTAAACGGCTTTATCGATCAACTTCAAAAACTAATCCGCCCTTAAGCTTAAAAAACCACGCCGATCGTCGCTAATCCGGTCAAAATCGGTTGATTCGTTCGAGAAATATCGTGAAGGAAAGAAAACCGAAAAAAGTGTTTTTTTGGAATTACTCTAAATTTCCTAGTTTTATCAATTCAAAATTAAAGATTCTTCATGAAACTAAAAAAATTGCGTCAAATACTGCCAACCGTGTGAAAATCGCTGATTCATTCAAAAGATTCATTCAAAAGTTAGTGCGGTTTGAAAATTTAAAAAATATTGTTCTATGATACTTCTATCAGACTTTTGAGCTCGAAGAGCTCAAAAACATTATTAGTGCAGTTTTATGCACCTATAGGTATGGAATTAGCAAGAAATTGCACGAATGGCCTTCAGGGTCTACCGTTTTTCTAATTTTTTTATTTGTTTTCATAATAATAGTAATAATTAGTTTTAATTATCAAAAAATTAATGCGCAATCAATCTTTTTATATATTGGGGAAAGAATACGACAATACAGAAGTGACTTTATAACTAAAACAATCATGTTAATAAAGGATGAATTTAAATAGTTAGCAAAAAATTTAACAAGGCACACGTGTAAAACATAAGGGTAGCAATTACGGTGTCGTAACTCGTGTAATTGTGCCAGCAACATAAAAAAGTCATAAATTCGGACAAAAGACACGATTTCATTTATTAGTTTCATCATTAAACGTCGTTATTCCCAGTAATTTAAAGCTCAAAAGAAAAAAGTGACCTCAGAGTCACGTGGCAGCGCACATGAGTCTGAACTACCACCTACTGTGAAGCTTAGTTCGATCGATTCGACTATTATATTCAGTTGTATTTACTACAATTCTAATAACTATGTTTGTGGAGAAAAAATAAAACTTATTACTCAATCTGCTATTAGTTGAACTTTTAATTTAGGACCTTATGAGGTCGTATAATTATCATACAACGTATACGGAACATAAAAAAGTTGATTCCTCAGAAAAATCTCATAGCTAAATTTACAGCCTACCACACAAACTCATTCTCCTATTGAATTTTGATCCCGTCGGTCGTTTAATGTTTTTAATTCCCGCTAAGAAAATCGGGAAGTTATTGGTTTCACCCTGTTTTGCAAAAATCGAGTTTTCATCAGATCTCGACATTTTAAGGTCACAAGAAGCTTCCCTGACTATCCCCGCGAGGTTGTCACTATGTGTGTGGGTGTGTGTGTGTTTTTTTTTTTCATTAGGGGGGGGGAATCCTTTTTACGGATTCTAGGCGTAGTTGTTTGGCCTGGATATGTGGCGACTCGACGCAGCGTCATACTAAAACTCGACGCTAGCGCCCCTACCCACTAAACCCTAAACCCCTTTCCTCTTTCCTCTAATCCCTCATGGAAACCGCCGTTAGGCATTACTTCGTGGGGCGAGGATATAGCGACTGCTCTTCCTTCTGGTAACTAAGGTATTATTTTACCTTTCTTCTAGTTGTTGTGATTTGCTCTTTTTCTTTCGATGGAACGCAAGTCTATAAGGACTTCTGTTGCAAACGTGTTTGCGGCGTTCCAGGCAGCCTCTGATGACAGCATTGCTTCTACTATTGTCTCTGGTTGGATTTTCTTCTTCAGGATTATCTCCAGCTCATCTCGCTGTGGGTAAAATCGTGGGCACTCAAAGAAAACGTGCTCCGAGTCTTCATTGATTCCTGGGCAGGACGGGCACTCTGGTGAATCATCATGCTTGAAGCGGTGACGATACGTCCGAAAACATCCATGTCCTGACAACATCTGCGTCAGATAGTAATTGACCTCACCATGATTCCGGTTAAGCCAAATGTCGATCTTCGGTATGAGACGGTGTGTCCATCTTCCTGTTGTCGCGGCGTCCCACTGCGATTGCCATCGTGCTATGCTGTTTTGCCGTTCTTCAGCTCTGAGTTCCTCGGCACTTAGTGTGGTTGACCTCTTTCGTTGGTAAAGGTTCCGTCTTTCCTTAGCTAGACCCTTGTGGAAATTTTTCGGACTTTTTTCAGAAAAAAACTTCTAGACTTTTAAAGACTTTTTCAGAGTTTTCGAGGTTTTTTGAAAAAAAAGTCCGAAAAATTTTCATAAGGGGAACTCTGAGCGGTAGAGTTCCGGAAATGACACACACTGCTACTTCTGATATCGTGCGGAATGCACTGGCTAGTCTTACAGCGCTCAGTCTATATACTGGTCCTGTTTTTCTCCATGATTCTTGCAACTTCAGCGCGTCTGCCCAAATGGATATTCCATATGTGAGCACCGATGTGACAACTGATGATAGTAGTAGTCTCCTGCTCTGCTTTGGGCCTCCGACGTTCGGCATCAGTTGTGCGAGACTAGCCCTCACTACTGACGCTTTGGCACTGACGTGTTCCACTTGCTGTTTAAAGTTGAGACGGGCATCAAGCATCACTCCCAAATATCGGATATAAAGTTGTGATGTGATTTCTTGTTCGCCGACTTTCAGCTTGATGGTCTCTAACACTTTTCTGCTGGATATAAGCACTGCCTCAGTTTTGTGTGTAGCCAGATGCAGTTTTACTGTATTCATCCACTGTGTGTGTGTGTGTGTGTGTGTGTGTGTGTGTGTGTGTGTGTGTGTGTGTGTGTGTGTGTGTGTGTGTGTGTGTAAACCTCTTATAACTTCTGAACGGCTTGACCGATATGATCGCAGTTAGTGTCATTTGAAAGGTCTTCGCCAAACTTAGATTTCCTGTAAGTTGGAACCGATTCGGACCAGTAGATTTCGAGAAATTGTAAGAAAAGTGAAAAAAAAGTTGTTTCTTTTTCATTTTTTTTTAATATCTCCGAATTGGCTGAACCGATCGGTCTCAAAAACTAATCAGCTTTTAACCTTGAAAACCCCCATCGATCGCCACCAAAAACGTCAGAATCGGTTGATGCGTTCGTGAGATATCGTTGTCGAAAAAAATCGAAAAAAGTATTTTTTTGTAATAACTTCAAAATTTTTCATCAGATCATTTTTTTTGTTATGAATTATTTATAGAGCTCAAAAAACTATATTGATCGCCGCCAGCCGCGTGAAAATCGGTTGATACATTCAAAAGTTATAGCAGTTTAAAAATTCTAAAAATCGTGTTTCATCAAACGTTGACAAGAGTTTTGAGCTCGGCGAGCTCAAAATAACACATAAATTGTATTTTTGAGCTCTAAGAGCTCAAAACGTCATAAGTGCAATTTTAAGCGCTTAGGTATGGAATTAGCGGGAAGTTGCAGTGATGGCCTTCAGGGTCAACCGTTTTCCTAATTTTTTTCGTCAACGATAAATACTAACTATTGAATGTTTATATATTAATAATTCCTGCAATAGAAGAAATGTTGTCTTGATTAAAACAAATGTCCTCGGCTTAAGAATATTTTTAGAGTAACGACGAATATCTTGATTTTAATGAATTATCGTCTTGATATTTGACACTTTATTTCAAACATTTTACATATGTGTTCAGTGAACAGGCCCAGCCGCGATGAAGTCGCTCCTCGGGGACTCCCAAATTCACGAGCCGCACCTGTCAACCGCTAGTTCCCGCTAAAACTAACCGCCTGCACAAAGCTTAGCTTGCCCGATCACGCCATGTCTCGACGGTGTGATTGGCTGATTGCTCCGCAAACATGCGCAGTCAGCCTTCTTCCTGAAGCTGACGAGAAAGAAGAGACATTATTATTATTATTATGTTTCGCTACAACGTAATTGAGTCTAACGCATCGCTATCCCGCTAAATTAATTCGCTTGTATTATAAAATTCCGCTTTTTCGCTTAATTGATTATTAATCCGCTTTAATGAATTGTGCTTAATTTATTTTAAGTCTGTTTCAGATAATTTGTGTTATTTGTGCAGTAATTTACCGCTTTCTTAATGCCAGCTTTGTGTTCAACCACGTGTCAACCGGCTTCGCTTTATTACATACGCTTTCATTAACTTATCTGCTTTATTAACAATAATCCGCTAATTGATTGAATAAATATTAAGTGTATATTTAGTAAATAAATTTCTAGTTCACATTGTTAATAATATTTCCGCGTTTTAATTGAGATATCCAGACCAAAACCTGATCCTTAGTTTTTCCGCAATTACATCATTTTACAATATGTATAATCAAATAAATTCAAATTATTTTCAATCAATACTTTTTATTTTTTCATTGAAACATAAAATATTTAGGTTTATAAAATTCAATTTCTTCACCCAAAAGATATTTGACTTACCTCCTCTAAAACGAGCGAATTCAACTCAGGATGCGAACGTGATGAATTCCATATTTTTCTTTATGGGCTCCTATAGATTCCCATATAATCTCATATGAATTTCTTTCATGTATAGAGTTTTCTATAAAATTGTGTTATTCACTCATTCATTAACTTTTTACTTACCCCCTGTGTATATCAATCAAACATTAGTTCATAAATGAGCAAAACTGGCTTTTAGAACATTAACAGTAGTTTATTGTGTAGCATTTACCCCATATGGGATAAAACAAGAGAATTTTTGACGACGGTGAGTATTCACAGTCCGTGTAAAGCACGGCTTATCATTGTCATATTGGCTTATCATATTTTTCGTATCATTTGTATTGAAATGAAGTTCTAACGTCTAAAGAAAACCAGTACTTGTAGCCGAGCGGTTAACGGGCTTGACTTCGAACTACGGGTACTGGCCAGGCATGGGTTTAAGTCCCATCATGGTCGAATAATTTTCGCTATGCGCCAGGTTAATTTTCGATTGACTTCGACTGTGGGGACTTGGCTCATTGCCGAGCAAACATTGGCTATGATATTCATAGAGGCCAGCTGGACTACACCAGCTAGAGAAAAAAAAAACGTCTGAAGAATTTCCGTTTTATAATGACCAGAAGTAATTTTAATAGATAACGTTCGTCTAAAATTATTTTTTCACTTGGCTCAACGTTGATTTTTCAAATTTTATTGCAAGTAATGTGAGAAAATAATTTTATAAAACTACAAAGTGAGCCTTTGCCACCTTGATGATTTTATGCCATTTATAATCTTGTAATTCAAACTAAAGATGTATTTATACATAATTATATGAAATCATTGATGAGTATATTCAATGTCGATCATGATGTATATAGATGATTATATTGATTATAAATATATAAGTAATTATGAATATCATATAAGTATAAATGTACCAAATAGTATACAAATTCTACACAAATTAAAATAATTGAGTTTTATTGAATCAAGTAAAAAAGTAAGTTTTCTCAGTTCACAAATTTTTCTATTCGATTCAAGATAATGAAATTCTATGAAACGATTTTCTAGATTTAAGATTTTTTTTCTCTTGAATCATGAGAATTTTTTCATCATTGTATGAATAACATACAATTGTACATGGGTCATTCCATGTCAAATCAACAAATAGTTGGATCGACCCCTTTCGATTTGGACAAATTTTGGTCAGGAGTTTTCTTTTATCATATAACGAAGTTCTACCAAAGGAAAAAAAATAAAAAAAATTTTTTCAGAAAATATGCAAATTCAAAATTTCGCAATTTTTCCACTTTTTCAATTTTGTTTTTGTAATATTTCGATCGCTATTATAGATACAGGAATGGCCTTTCGGTTGTTTGAAAGGGGACACTTAGGGCTATTAAAAAAATATTGAAAAATGCCAAATTTGTCAAATCTTGAATTTTTGAAAATCGCTAAAAATGACGATCGAAGTTAAAATTTTGGCTTAACTTTCCGCTAAGAAAATCGAAGATTTGCAAAAATCGGGAAGTTATTGTTTTCACTCCGTTTTACAAAAATCGAGTTTTCATCAGATCTCGACGTTTTAAGGTCATAGGAAGTTTCCCTGACTACCCCTGCGACGTTGTCACTATGTCTGTGTGTGTGAGTGCGCGCGCGCGTGTGTGTGTGTGTTACACACAGCGCGCTCGAGGAGCTCAAAAGCATAGAAAAGCTATCTCTTTCAGCTCGTAGAGCTCAAAACAACACATAAATTGTATTTTTGAGTCGGAAAGCTCAATTTTAAGCAATTTTAAGGACTTAGGTATGGAATTAGCGGGAAGTTGCAGGGATGGCCTTCAGGGTCTACCGTTTTTCTAATTTTTTTGTATAATACCTTGTACTGATCTTAAAAGATCCTGAAATTTTTAGAAGGGTGTTTTTTTTTTTCAAAATTATGAATTTTTGAATTTTAAAAAGAATTTTTTTTTCTTTTTTTTCAACTGTTAAATAAGGTAAAGTAATGCAGATACATAGTATTGTAATTTTGAGGATTAAAAAATTAAATTTTATGACGCGGAAATATTAAATAATAAATTAATTTAAACTTTTTCTTACAACGCTGGTCGAAAGTACGGGGTTCCCGCTGCGATTTCACGGCAGAAAGCCTCACATTTATGCCGTGGTCGAGTCGCGCATGCGCTCTACGACGGGGAGCCGAAAAAATGTATTCATGCACTGACAACGAGACATGAGGCGGCAGAAAGTCCGAAAGTCGTTAGTCGCGCTTACTCTATCACTTATGTATACAAGCCTAACCTTACTTGTGATTGTTATGAATGTATCTGTCTTGTTGTGTCAATGATTTTAGGTTGAAACTAAATTAATTACAGAAAATGAATATTTATTTCAATGAAATGAGACTTGTTAAATATTTAAATTACAAAAAAAAAAACAAAAAATATTTATTCTGATAGATGTTCTCAAATAAATAAATTCATTATTGAACAAGTAATTATTTGAAAAAATACACAAACAGATTTTTTTTTTAATTTTTTTTTCTATGCATTTTACGATTATGATTTCATTTTTCTTTTTTTTTTTTTTTTTTTATTCTTAAAATCAGAGTTAATCTATACATATATAATGAAAGTGGGTTTCGTAGACTGCCAATCACGCAAAAACTACTGAACGTATTGATATGGGACTAGTACCATTCGACGCGGAATGAATTGTAGATGGTTATAGGCTACTTATTTTTCGAATTCCAGATCGATTGTACTACTAATTGCGTAACGATCGACAAAATTTTTAAGTGAATCTAGTTCCATTAAATATTTTAATTTCAACACGTTGTATAGAGTTTCATTTTTATGACAATGAGTTACAATCCAGCTTAAATTAATATCAGCCTCTAAATTATTGGGATAAAGTAATTGCTTAACTTGAACCAACTCATCAACCAATTCAAATATATGGTTGTCTTTAGGATTTTGTAAAGGTTCACAAATTGTACGATGTGACATTACTCCAATTATCATGAGCACTGTAGTGATAACTATCAAGATACTTGTCAATAAGAATATTATCCATACTGCTATCATTAAAAAACGCCCACCAGTTCCTTTGTTACAACAATCATCGCCAAATCCATCAGGACGCTTCCCACAAATACCACATAATAATCCAAATGTTAGCAGTGTGAATATCGCTAATAACACACTAGATACACCAAGACCAAAATAATACCTGCAACAAAGAAATTATTAGCATTTTTACATATTTGATGTTAAAAAGAAAGCATGCTCCCTCCATAGCGAATTTTTATCAATTTAACAATTATTGAACTCTCACGACTGGAAATTCGTTTCCGCATCTGGGTATTGATAATGTATAAAGCTAACACATCAAAAAATTTAGAAATTGAATGTGTAACATGAAGCGGTTTTTTGTATTTGAATTCGCTATGGCTCACATAAACTATAAAGTAACCTGTAAATTGAGTATTCTTCAATATTATCTTGAGCAATTTTTAAATGAGGAATATAAACTTTAGTAATCTCCTTATTAATTTTATCAATAAGTGAAGTTATGTTTTTAGATGCGCTAGCCAATGAGCGCCCAGCATTTTCAATACTTGCACTAACAACTGGAATTGTTTCATTTACAGCCTGTTGAATATTTCTTTGTATTTTTAGAAAAGTTTCTCTGCCTTGACTGACTTCCGATACGATATTTCCTTCCATTAGAGATGTTATATTACGTAGTGCTAAAGTTACATCAGGAAGCTGAAAAATATTTGCATATTACTATCAATTAAAAAAATATTACAATTTAATATGATATTTAAATAAGAAAATTGAAATTAATAACTTAAAAAAAAAAAAAAAAAAGTAATAAAATAATCTATAATATGAATATTTTGTCACCTTCGGAAAGTATTGGTCCATATACTGCATGAAAAAAATATATTATAGACTTTTAATTCAAAAAGTATCTATACTTCAAATTGTAAATCGTAAATTTAAAAAGTAAAGTTTCATGCATAAGTCATTTATTTAAATTTGAAATCGTAATGATTAAAGCCAGTCGAAATAAAACAAATTCACCAATCTTAACTGATAGGGCATTTTTAACTGTCAAATTAATACTACATTTTGAGACTTACAACAGATAAAAAAATCTAGAAAACGGTTGCCCTAAAGGCCATCTCTGCAACTTCCCGCTAATTCCATATCTAAGCGCTTAAAATTTCACTTTTATAATTTATGACGTTTTTGGCAACATTCCACGCAGTTTTTTGAATTATATGATATACTTTTGAACACAAACTGATCAAACCGAAAATTTTAGAGAAATTTGAAAAATTCACTTTTTCCGAATTTTTTCGACAACGATAACTCACGAACCAATCAACCGATTTTCACGTTCTTGGCGACGATCGACGTGGTTTTTTAGTCTCTAATAATTGTTCAATTTCATCAAAAACGATCCAAAAAGAAAAGTCGAAGTTATGTAAAAAAAAACACTTTTTTCGAAATTTTTCATTTTTGATAACTCCCGAACGAATCAACCGATTTTGACAGGACTGGTGGCAATCGACGTAGTTTTTTAAGTTTAAGAGCAGACTTGTTTTTTTGGATTGATCGGTGGAGCCGTTTAGAAGTTATTCCAAAAAAAACCATTTTTTGAAAATTTCACTTTTGAGATTTCTTAAAATCTAGCGAACCGAATTGATTCAAATTTTTCACACACACCGAACACACACACACACACACACACACACACGCGCGCGCGCGCGCTTACATACATATATACAGCCGCATGGACACCATCGCGGGAATAGTCAGGGAAGCTTCCTAGGACTTCAAAATGTCGAGATATGATGAAAACTTGATTTTCGCAAAACGGGGTCAAACCAATAACTTCCCGAATTTAAAAAAATTTTCAATTTTTCTTAGCGGGAAGTTAAAAAAATTCTCACAAAACTACAATGATTTTAACACCAGGTATTAATTTAAAAATAGTCTTGTTGGGTCTGACCAATCAGGCATTGAAAATTTGAATTTGAGTGATACGAAGAAATTATTATTTTCAAAATTTGCCTTAGTCTGATATCATCTACATTAATCACTTACAACATAATACAATATAATATGTAACATTAATTCACTTAAAATAATATGATTTGAACTTTGTCACCTTATAATTTCAAGAAAATAAGTTAATGTAACTTTTTAAATTATTAATGACCCATATTTGGATAATGGTAGTTAAAACAAACAATAAAAGAAAGAAGACAAGTTTTTACTCATTTATAATGTAATATTCAATAGTTTTGTAAAGAAATATCTGATAATAAAATTATTAGAATAGATAAATTATATATAATATAACTCGGCACGTGTCCAGCCTAAATCCCACAATTCTTAACGGATCTTAATGGAACTTGGCATGTATATTCTTCAGACAATAATCAAAGTCATGTTCAAATATGAGCAAAATCGATCCGTTAGATTAGGAACGGTAGGCAATTTGAAATTTTCAGAAATTAAAAATTTCGTACGTTCACTGCTTTTTTTCAAATAACTATTGAACGTAATTGACATATTCATTTTTCGTAAAAAATTCATGTGAAAGCTTATGAAATAAGCTTTAATTTCTATATTTCCACGAGTTTCTAAGATGTAAATTTTTCATAATTTTGATAAAATTTTGCCATTGCAGTCATTTCGCGGATTTTACTAGTGTTGAAGAAAGACGAAAAATTTATTTCCATTTCGGCTGTCGAATGGCTTTTTTCCACTGTTGTCACGTAATTTTCCAATTTCTCAGTCCTATTGATTTTCAGAATTGTATTACTATTTGTATTCAAAAATCTGCATCAAATACCATTAATCGAATAAAAATTAAAAAAAAAAACACCCGCTTAAAAGATATCATTTAAAAATTTCAAGAAATGTTTTTCTCAGGTGATAACTATAAATATATTTTTGAGCATTTTCAACTAAAAAATGTGTGATAAATTTCACACATAACCTGCACAGTCAAAAAAAACAATTAAATTACTTCAATTACTATTACCCACCTTGTCGAAATCAACTTGTATTGACATCTGATTTATTTTATAATCATGTAATACTTGCTGACACTCATGATTTTTACATCCTGTTAATGTTTCTAGCAAATTTTTTTTAACACCTCGAACAACTATAACAAAAATAATATAATTACAACATAAAATCACTTAGAATCAAATAAAACAATAAACGATAAATTAATATAGTACCAATATCTAATTGACTCGCATTAGTTCTCAAGTCCCGGGTGAGTTTATCTATCATTCGAAGATCTTGTCTAATAGTATCTAAACCAGAAACTATTTCATTTAAATTGGTCAGTGATACAGCATGAGAATACGCTGCAAGTTCCTCGGTGACAATTTTTCCACTTGCTTGAAGAATATTGTTGAGCGTAATTTCAAGTTCATTGTAATTTGTTGTAAGTAAAGTGCTTATTTGTTTTTTAGTTGTAGTAAGATACAACTCAACATCTTTCAAATTAGTTTTAGCTCTGCTCGGTAAGTTTTCAATACCTTCTTGCATATATTCGTTGGTAACAAAAGCACAAACAACTCCAAATCTAAACAGATAAGTATTATTATTATTAATTGTAATTACAGTTAATTATTACATAATTCATAGAATCGTTAATCATTGTCATATTTACAATATAATTGTTGACACTCCAATAAGAAGAATGTTGAGAAATACTTTCCGACAATGATCATATTTTTTGTCAAATGGTTGACTTCTAGCCCCACAATGACCAGCACATCGACAACAACAGAAAAATAAACCAATACAAGGAATGATAGCTGCGAAAATTATTCCAATAATAGCAAGTCCACCTAGTCCACCATAATGAGTTACTAATATTTTCCACTGTTTTACAGGATCTGCAAACTCCAACCATCCATTCTTCACTGTGATTAGCCCTATAAAAATAAAAATATATAATTAATAATGCTTTTGAATTTTATTCAAAATAAAAATCTAAAAAATGTGAATTATATCAAAAACTTGAAATTTTTATAATGCCGGCACACAAAAAAAAAAAAGTTGTCTGTACATTGGATCGGACCCACTTACGGGCATGAATTTCGACCCGCTGAATCCGAATTTGAAGTACGTTTGGCCCGGTCACCTTCCAGTTTAGAGTAAAATCCAAAAAACCTCAAAAAAAGGCAAAAAATTGCGAAAAACTGCAGTCACAGCGATGAGTAAAATTTTGTGGACCCAGATCAAGTATGATTTTTATGTATTTCAATTCACTGAATCTGAATCTGAACGTTAATTAGCCCGTTGAGCCGTCAAAATTTGAAAAAGTAGGAAAAAACCGAAAAAATTGCAATAAATCATGAAAAATCGAAATTATCGAGATAAAAAAATTTTTTGGATTCAGATTGAGTATGTTTTTTATGTACTTTGTTTCACTGAATTTGAATATGAAATCTTGTTTCTTTGAGGTTTTAAAATTAAAAAAAAATCTCAAAAAACCGAAAAAATCGGGAAAATTACAATTATAAAAATGAGAAAAAAATCTATTAAACACGATTGATAAAGACTTAGGTGCATTTTCATAGATTGAATATGATCTTAGAATTGAAAAATTGACAAAATTTTTAAATCTTTAAAAAATAGCATATAAGGAGGAGGTACGAAGCCATATTTTCGAATTTCAGACAGATGTTCGTTTGTATCCAATTTTTTTATCTTCAAATGATCTACGCAGTGGATCCGGGGTTCCTTTTACGTTTTCTGTTTTCATCTGGTGTTTCTCTTGTTAGCATCCAGCAAAAATCTGACATCATGTTAACATTCTAATTTACTTGATACCTACCCTCCATTTCATTTAAGTCTTAATAAAATCGTTTTCCCTGTTCTTTGCTGTAGTGTTCAATATCTTCAGGAAAGTGGTCGACGTGAGAATCCATGTAGTATAGTTTGAGGTTGTAACGTTACATTTTATGTCGCGTTACAGTACCCTGGTTAAAAATACTGATTGAAAAGAATTGAGAAGCGGTCACTCCATGCAAACTGTATATCTATATATCGACGGTCTAATTAGCAATTGGTCTAACTCCTTATGTTTTAGACGGTGATTTTTTAACATTTTGATGTAGCAATAGTCCAATTATGAACTATTTTATAATTGGAGCATTTCAGTGGCAGGTAATTGGAGTATTTCAGTAGCAGGTGGCATGAATGTAGTGGGGGTACGGTGAGAGGCAGTCTGGCTGGAGTAGTGAAAGAGTAAGGATTGTTTTGTGTGGAAGTCTAGATTTATGAAAGAGTCTTGTGGAGGTCCTCGTAGAGGACAGACGTACCGTCGCTGCTAGGCAGCGTTAGATGAGTACCGTGAAAAGAAGTTAGTTACAAGCTCTCGTAGAGTGAGCATCGCGTTGGAGAGTTAAGTTAGTCTCTCGTATCGGAGCTGGCGTGCCTCACGCTTGCTATTACCGTAGACAAATGGCCGGTGCCATTGTCTTTGTTTCGTGTTCGTTTGAGACCGCTTCCGCGATATTTTTAATATCGATTTATTTTATTTTACCGATTAATAAGGTTGAGTGTTAGTTCAAAAGTACCGGTTATTGTACTAGATATCGTTTAGTTCGGTTTTGTAAAGAAATTACTTCCTCTGAAAGGACGAATCACGACCCTCTCTCCATAACCAGCATAACTGAGCGACACCGAGGTATTCCGTTACCTTCGAGGCTGCTTTTGGTCTTCTGGGGACATAAAAATTAAGTTATCGTATCCCGGTTGCCGATACCGGTGAAACAAAAGTCGGCTGGCGCCTGTCGGGGTTCCTGGAGGTGTCGCCGAAACCGCCAGGGTAACAAGTCTTGGTTTGCCAGTCTTGAACCAAGACCTAGCCAATATTCAACTGATAAGCCTTGGTTTGCCAGTCTTAAACCAAGACCCAGCCAATATTTAACTGACAAGCCTTGGTTTGCCAGTCTTGAACCAAGACCCAGCCAATGTCTATGTAACGAGCCTGGGTTTGCCATTGTTGAACCAAGGCCCAGCCAATATTCAACTGACAAGTCGTGGTTTATTACTCTTGGATGAAGACCCAGCCAATGTCTATGTAACGAGCCTTGGTTTGCCAGTCTTGAACCAAGACCCAGCCAATATTCAATTGACAAGTCTTGGTTTACTACTCTTGGAACAAGACCCAGCCATTGTCTATGTAACGAGTCTTGGTTTGCCAGCCTTGATTCAAGAGTTAACCAATATTTAATTGACAAGGCTTCACAGAAAAAAAAAGTTAACTTGAATCACGTGACAAATTCTTGAACCAAAAGAAAATAATGTTGAAAAGTTTTATTGTTTTAAATCAAGACTAAAAATTCTTTAATCGAGTTGAAATTATTTAAACCCAGAAAAATTTCTTGGTTTAAGAATTCTTTTACTTAGATCAAAGAGATGAAGTTCTTCAAAATTATTTACTTGATTCTCATTAATTGTTTTTTCTGTGTTGGCTTATTATCCTTGGCCCAAGGTCCAGCCAATATTCAACTGATGTCTTGGTTTGCCAGTGTTGAACCAAGACCCAGCCACTATTGACATTGTTAAAACTGTAAACTTGACAGTTTTTCTGTCATTTTATTGTTTTGTTTTTTTTCTATGTAGTATATACTTAAAAAAAATTTGATATCCGCTTCTGCTTCAACTATAGTGTCTATGCACTAAAAAAAAAAAATTTTTCCATCTAGAATATTAAATTTTTTACTCGAGTATTTTTGATTTAAAAAAGCTGGTTTTTTTAACCTTAAAATACCACGTTTTATAAGGCTAGTTTTTTGACAGGCAAAAAAATTTATTCTTGTAATTAAAAAAACTTTTGTATTCTAATCATAAGAAGACCAATTTTTTAACCATAAAGAAAAATTTCCTAGGCATAAAAAAACTTTTTTTTCAGTGTGTATTAATTATATTTTATAGCATTATGAAAATAACTATTTTATTAGCCAAGTCGTAATTAACCACAAGTTATCCAATAGCTTTAACATATACATTTATAAATACGTTTAAAATTAAAAAATTCATAATATTTTTATACACACATGTAGATTTAAAACTTTCCCCAATAATGTAGCCGGCCCAATGATTTTTTTTCCTATTATCTTCTAGTCATTATTAACAAGTAACAAATTGTCAACAATAACCTTCAAATAAACACGAGGTTCCAGTCTTTGACTAGAGAATAATAGGAAAAAAATTTTTTACGAGTTTTTTAATCTATTCAATTGGATATGGTTCATTTTATTTACTACGGACTCACTTATTTACTAAGTACAAAAATAAAATAAAAAAATTTATTTGCATATTAAAATGTCATGCGCAGTAATTTTTTGTAAATTGAGGACTATGTTTTTATATTGTAAAATTTTAAGATATTTATTAATTTATTATTTTTTTAGATATTTGTATTGAGTTTTTGATTTTACATGAAAATTGTTAATGGTTTATCTGTTTGTAAACACATAGGTGCCTGATGATGTCAGAATAAAACTGACGAAACGTCACATGTTGAAATAATAAATGAAATATAAAACATAATATCAATTTGGTCTACAACATCCTGATTTAAATTAATTATAGAAGAATTTAGACCTGATTAGAGCAATAATGTAGATATTTATTGTTTAATGAATATTTGTTAGCGAATGCTTAGATTGAAAATTTATTATTTAACAAAAACAATTACATATCGTCAAGATTGATACGGTCTTAAAAAAATTAAAATATAATAATTTACAATGGAGTTTTTAGTATTGATAATTTTAAATATTAAAATTTATAGCAAAATATTGAAAGTATACAGAACGATGTATAAATTCTAAAGTAATATAAAGACTTGACTTTTGAATTTTTTTAAATTAATAAACATTTGTGAAAAATCGTTTATTTTCATCAAAACACAATATTAATTAACATAAATTGTGAAAATAATAAACCGTCACACTCTGTCAGCATATAGAGTTGGCTTATGTGAATGATGAGATGTACATTAACTTATCGATCGTACGGCGTTTTTGGTTTGAAAAAGAATTTTATTTTCAGCGTTTTCTTTATAGATAGTTAAGTAATAATATTCTTATAAAAAAAACTTAATCACTAATATAATTTATTTTGATATGTCATCAGATGATGCTCTGATCAAAAATCGGTTGTTGAAAAAATATAAATATTTTCTTAAATTATTAATTTTCTCTTATTATAAAAAGTAAATTTATTAGTACTGTAAGAATATATTTAATGCTATGGAAAAATTTAAAATTTTAAAATATAAAAAACCATTGCAACTTTAACTTGCCTTCTCAAGGCGGTATGCAGCGATGGGAGAAGGAGTCAGGAGAGGAGTATTAGGATGGGATAAGGGTTAAAAATTTACAATATATACAATATTTACAAAATTCTGCGGTAGCAGAAGAGTTTACTGCCTGTGACGTCTTCGGCTGTTTAAGAGTGGTCGTACTCTTTGCTGTTGTTGGATCGATCATACGGCGTAGGGGTTAGTTATCGGTCTAGTAAGCGCGCGGCTCGGGTTCGAATCTCGATTAGGGCAAATGCAATTTTCGCTTTATTTTCATAATTAATAAAAGTTAGGTCTAAATAAAGAGTCAAAGAAATTAAATTAAAAAAAAATTACAAATAAAAAATTTCTTTTTATTACTTTTTATCAAATAGCATGGGCCAGACTTGAATAGTAACTGTGGCCCAGTCCTGGTAACCAAGCATGGGTCAGATTCGAAAATCGTTATTGATCCAATACTAAAATTCAGTCTTGGCACAATACTTATTTTCAGTCTTGGCACAATATTTATTTTCAGTCTTGGTACAGTACTGATGTTCAGTCTTGGCAGGAAGTTATCATTTGTATGCTTAGACGGACTTGGGCCAAGCTTGGACTTCAAGCTTGCCCCAGAGTTAATGAGCATTGCGCCAAGCCTTGGCCAAGCTCATGCCGATTGTTCTTTCCTCTAAGGGCTCTTAAATTTTAAGATTTTTTTTATCATTGCTTCAAAAAATACGGAATTTAAAAAAAACCGCTCTCATCATGATTTTTTGCTCATAACTTTTTGAAAAATGGTTTAAATAAACAAACTCAAAGAACAAAAAAGTTTCGTTTTTCCATGTACTTTTAGAAAAAAAAATACGAATAATTTTTTGGAAAATTTTATAATTTTTTAAATAAATCCATTATTTAGACACTTGATAGATCTAAATATTTCATTGTTTTGACAATACCAATATCTAATGGAAATATAAGAGCTGAAGAATAATCTGATTCAAATAACGAGCGTATATGTAAACTTTTTAAGAAATTGCGTAAATAAACTACTATTTTGTTTCGATTAATTATGAACAGATATAACAAATTATTTGAAAAATTCTTTGATTGCATACAATTCTAAAAAAATACAGAAAATCGATGTAAAAAATAATTTCCATACCATTATGGGAATAGCTAAAACAATAGAAAAAATTTTTTTTTCGTTGTTTATTTTTGAGTTATTATTATTCTGGGTGATGAACTACTGGTTGATAGAAATTAATTCTGAAAAAATTCGGATGTGGAGGGATTTGAACCTGATCCGTCTGCGTGGAAATCTCGAGCGGTGTCACGGGCGTTGCTAAGTGATCTGAGTGTAATGTTCTTAGTTTAATCATTTCAATGTTCAACAATCAATTTTTTTCAGTATAATTGAGTTAACTTAATTGTTGTTACGAATTTTTCGATTTATTTCATAATTGAACAATTTCTGAATTTTAATAATAAAAAATAACTTCCTAGTTTTCTAAAACTTCATTTTTTAAGCAAGAAGTTCGAAATTAATTAAAAATAAATGATTTATTAGTAAATTTTTATTTTATATATATATATATATATATATATATATATATATATATAAAATAAAAATTTACTAATAAATCATTTATTTTTAATTAATTTCGAACTTCTTGCTTAAAAAATGAAGTTTTAGAAAACTAGGAAGTTATTTTTTATTATTAAAATTCAGAAATTGTTCAATTATGAAATAAATCGAAAAATTCGTAACAACAATTAAGTTAACTCAATTATACTGAAAAAAATTGATTGTTGAACATTGAAATGATTAAACTAAGAACATTACACTCAGATCACTTAGCAACGCCCGTGACACCGCTCGAGATTTCCACGCAGACGGATCAGGTTCAAATCCCTCCACATCCGAATTTTTTCAGAATTAATTTCTATCAACCAGTAGTTCATCACCCAGAATAATAATAACTCAAAAATAAACAACGAAAAAAAAA